>CM049800.1:27993342-28072763 GCA_027422405.1 Ptychobarbus kaznakovi
ATACAGCAAAAATTGGAGGACCCAACCTCCAACCGGAAACTGAAAATACAATGATCCTAGTACATATAGAAGTGCGCCAAATCGATTGACCTCTTGTCCGAAAGCCTAATAGGCTACAAGTTCAGGCAACTCCACATACTTTCCAGGCATGGAGTTCTGTCCCTCTGCGTGAATACAGTTTGCAAATTCCAACAATATATTATTTGAAAGTGATTTTCATGGTATTTTGTGGTGCTCCTAGAGGGGGTTTTGAGCAGGACCTCAATGGTCTTCTTTTGACACAAGGCAACTGACAAAGCTGTGAGCGCTCAAAAGCTGCGCTAGTGGACAGGTCCCTCTTGTGCTTAATTCTAAAGCTTGCGGACACATGGCGGAATGGCAGCAATAAGAATCCTACGTCCCTGGGTGGGCTTGAACCACCAACCTTTCAGTTAACAGCCGAACGCGCTAACCAATTGCGCCACAGAGACCGGCTACATATGCTCCTCTGGGATGTGGTGGCAAAAAATCAATGCTGTGCTAGACACTTTGCAGAGAGGAAACACGTCTCCTGCATTAACAAATTCAAGTCAAGAGCCCCGCTGTCAACTGAGAGCCATTGGGAACTGAGAGAAATCTAATAGATACGCCCAATGTGGGGCTCGAACCCACGACCCTGAGATTAAGAGTCTCCGGGCGGCTGTGGTGTAGTTCTGCGGGCCTGTCGTGGTTTTTATCAGTGCCCAAATTTCATGCGCAAAGAGGAGCCTCTCTTTTTGCACAGGCTTGGGAAAACCTCTTACGGGTAAAGTTAGGGTTAAGCCTAACGGTAGGCTTAGAGCAGGGGCGTCCACACTTGGTCCTGGAGGGCCCATTTTCTACAAAGTTTAGCTCCAACCCCAATGAAAACACATCTGAACCAGCTAGTCAAGGTCTCACCAGGATAACTAGAACCTTCCAGGAAGTTCTTTTGGAGCTGGTTGTAGAGAAACTCTACAGGACTGTGGCCCTCCAGGACAGAGTTTGGAAACCCCTGGCTTGGAGTGTCCTCTGTTTGTTTTAGCCATGCCTGTTGCTGGGGAACACAGTTTGAACAGGCAGAGCAGGCCGATAACATGCACAATCAAAACTCGGAATTAAAGTTCCGTTTCCATCTGTGGCAAGAGAGAGAGAGCGGTCAATTAAGGCAAACTTCTCCTAATTCCCAAGGGCAAAATGTGAGCCATACAGCAAAAATGGCTCTTTTGTGTTGCTGAGATGTTTTTCCTGTTCTCACACTCTACTCCCCAAGGAGCATAGTCTGGGAGTTATTTTTTTTTCTCCTCACTTTCCTCATGTAAATGCTGTATTTTTCTTCAATTCTACTTGCATTTCACTACTGATTATACTTGTATGATTGTGTATGTGACAAATAATAAAGAACCTTGAACCTTGAAATTGGAGGACCCAACCTTCAACCGGAAACTGAAAATACAATGATCCTAGTACATATAGAAGTGCGCCAAATCGATTGACCTCTTGTCCGAAAGCCTAATAGGCTACAATTCAGGCAACTCCACATACTTTCCAGGCATGGAGTTCTGTCCCTCTGCGTGAATACAGTTTGCAAATTCCAACAATATATATTTGAAAGTGATTTTCATGGTATTTTGTGGTTTCCTAGAGGGGATTTGAGCAGGACCTCAATGGTCTTCTTTTGACAGAAGGCAACTGACAAAGCTGTGAGCGCTCAAAAGCTGCGCTAGTGGACAGGTCCCTCTTGTGCTTAATTCTAAACTTGCAGACACATGGCGAATGGCAGCAAAAAAGCTTCCTTCGTCCCTGGGTGGGCTCGAACCACCATCCTTTCGGTTAACAGCCGAAAGCGCTAACCAATTGCGCCACAGAGGACCGGCGACGTAAAATCCTCTGGAGTGCGGAGCAAAAATACCAACGCTGTGCATGCCACACATATCCTGCATTAGCAAACTCAGGTCAAGAGATGGGCTGGAAACTGAGAACCGTTTGGAAGTGAAAGAAAGCCGAAAGATAAGCCCAACGTGGGCTCGAACCACAACCCTGAAATTAAGAGTCTCATGCTCTACCGACTGAGCTAGCCGGGCGACTGAAGCAGACTATGGCATATGCCTGTCGCAGTTTTTATCAGTTGCCCAAATTTCACGTGCAACACTGAACCTCACTTTTTGCACAGGCTTGGGAAAACCGCTTGCATGTAAAGTAGGGGTTAAGCTTAGCGGTAGGCTTAGAGCGGGGTATCCACACTCGGTCCTGGAGGGCCCTTGTCCTGCAGAGCTTAGCCTCAACACCAATGAAAACACACCTGAACCAGCTAATCAAGGTCTCACCAGGATAACAGACTAGAATATTCCAAGCGGGTCGTTTGGACTTGGTTGTAGCGAAACTCTACAGGACAGTGGCCCTCCAGGACAGAGTTTGGACACCCCTGGCTTAGAGTGTCCTGTTTGCTTTTGCCATGCCTGTTGTTGGGGAACACAGTTTGAACAAGCAGAGCAGGCCGATAACATGCACAGTCAAAACCCAGAGGCAGCGTTACGTTTCCATCTGTGGCAAGAGAGAGAGAGCGGTCACTGAAGGCAAACTTCTCCCAATTCCCAAAGGCAAAAATTGAGCAATATAGCAAAAATTGGAGGACCCAATCCAACCGGAAACTGAAAATACAAAGATGCCAGTACATGTAGAAGTGCACCCAATCGATTGACCTCTTTTCCGTAAGCCTGATAGGCTACAAGTTAACGAGTTCAGGCAACACCACAAAACGTTAAAGGCATGGAGTTCTGTCCCGCTGCGTGAATACAATTTGCAAATTCCGACACTATATTATTTGAATGTGATTTTCATGGCATTTGTGGTGCTTCTAGATTGCGTTTTGAGCAGGACTTCCCTGGAACACGGGCCTCCACCACCCGGAACAAAAACAGAATACTTCATGTACCCGCCACAGCAAACTTGAGCTGATGCAAACCTTCACCTACCACCCTCTGTCTTTTTTTGACAAAAGGCAACTGAAAAAGCTGTGAGCTCTCAAAGGGGGATACGAACGCTTCGTTAGTGGACAGGTGCCTCTTAAGTTAAATTCTGAAGTTTGCGGACACATGGCGGAGTGGCAGGGAAAAGCTTCCTTCGTCCCTGGGTGGGCTCGAACCACCATCCTTTCGGTTAACAGCCGAACGCGCTAACCAATTGCGTCACAGAGACCGCGACGTAAACTCCTCTGGAGTGCGGAGGCAAAATACCAACGCTGTGCTAGATCCCACTTTGCAGAGAGGAAACATATCCTGCATTAGCAAACTCAGGTCAAGAGATGGCCCCGCTGGAAACTGAGAGACCGTTGGGAAGTGAAAGAAAGCCGAAAGATAAGCCCAACGTGGGGCTCGAACCCACGACCCTGAGATTAAGAGTCTCATGCTCTACCGACTGAGGAGCTAGCCGGCGACTGTGGTGTAGCAGACTATGCATGCCTGTCGCAGTTTTTATCAGTGCCCAAATTTCACGTGCAACACTGAACCTCACTTTTTGCACAGGCTTGGGAAAACCGCTTACGGCATGTAAAGTAGGGGTTAAGCTTAGCGGTAGGCTTAGAGCGGGGTATCCACACTCGGTCCTGGAGGCCCTTGTCCTGCAGAGCTTAGCCTCAACACCAATGAAAACACATCCTGAACCAGCTAATCAAGGTCTCACCAGGCAGACTAGAATATTCCAAGCGGGTCGTTTGGACTTGGTTGTAGCGAAACTCTACAGGACAGTGGCCCTCCAGGACAGAGTTTGGACACCCCTGGCTTAGAGTGTCCCTGTTTGCTTTTGCCATGCCTGTTGTTGGGGAACACAGTTTGAACAAGCAGAGCAGGCCGATAACATGCACAGTCAAAACCCGATTAAGCGTTACGTTTCCATCTGTGGCAAGAGAGAGAGAGCGGTCACTGAAGGCAAACTTCTCCCAATTCCCAAAGGCAAAAATTGAGCAATATAGCAAAAATTGGAGGACCCAATCCAACCAACCGGAAACTGAAAATACAAAGATGCCAGTACATGTAGAAGTGCACCCAATCGATTGACCTCTTTTCCGTAAGCCTGATAGGCTACAAGTTTACGAGTTCAGGCAACACCACAAACGTTAAAGGCATGGAGTTCTGTCCCGCTGCGTGAATACAGTTTGCAAATTCCGACACTATATTATTTGAATGTGATTTTCATGGCATTTTGTGGTGCTTTCTAGATTGCGTTTTGAGCAGGACTTCCTGGAACACGGGCCTCCCACCACCCGGAACAAAACATGAATACTTCTGTACCCGCCACAGCAAACTTGAGCTGATGCAAACCTTCACCTACCACCCTCTGTCTTTTTTTGACAAAAGGCAACTGAAAAAAGCTGTGAGCTCTCAAAGGGGGATACGAACGCTTCGTTAGTGGACAGGTGCCTCTAAGTTAAATTCTGAAGTTTGCGGACACATGGCGGAGTGGCAGGGAAAAGCTTCCTTCGTCCCTGGGTGGGCTCGAACCACCATCCTTTCGGTTAACAGCCGAACGCGCTAACCAATTGCGCCACAGAGACCGGCGACGTAAATGCTCCTCTGGAGTGCGGAGGCAAAATACCAACGCTGTGCTAGATCCCACTTTGCAGAGAGGAAACATATCCTGCATTAGCAAACTCAGGTCAAGAGATGGCCCCGCTGGAAACTGAGAGACCGTTGGGAAGTGAAAGAAAGCCGAAAGATAAGCCCAACGTGGGGCTCGAACCCACGACCCTGAGATTAAGAGTCTCATGCTCTACCGACTGAGCTAGCCGGCGACTGAAGCAGACTATTGCATGCCTGTCGCAGTTTTTATCAGTGCCCAAATTTCACGTGCAACACTGAACCTCACTTTTTGCACAGGCTTGGGAAAACCGCTTACGGCATGTAAAGTAGGGGTTAAGCTTAACTGTAGGCTTAGAGCAGGGGTGTCCACACTCGGTCCTGGAGGGCTGTTGTCCTGCAGAGCTTAGCTCCAACCCCAATGAAAACACACCTGAACCAGCTAATCAAGGTCTCACCAGGCAGACTACAATCTTCCAAGTGGGTCTTTTGGAGCTGGTTGTAGCAAAACTCTACAGGACAGTGGCCCTCCAGGACAGTGTTTGGACACCCCTGGCTTAGAGTGTCCTGTTTGTTTTTGCCATACTTGTTGCTGGGGAACACAGTCTGAACAAGCAGAGCAGGCCGATAACATGCACAGTCAAAACCCAGAGGCAGCGTTAGTTCCATTTCCATCTGTGGCAAGAGAGAGAGAGCGGTCACAGAAGGCAAACTTCTAATTCCCAAAGGCAAAAAGTGAGCCATACAGCAAAAATCGGAGGACCCAATCCAACTGGAAACTGAAAATACAAAGATGTCAGTACATGTAGAAGTGCGCCCAATCGATTGACCTCTTTTCCGTAAGCCTGATAGGCTACAAGTTTACGAGTTCAGGCAACACCACAAACGTTAAAGGCATGGAGTTCTGTCCCGCTGCGTGAATACAGTTTGCAAATTCCGACACTATATTATTTGAATGTGATTTTCATGGTATTTGTGGTGCTTCTAGATTGCGTTTTGAGCAGGACTCCCCCTGGAACACGGGCCTCCACCACCCGAACAAAACATGAATACTTCATGTACCCGCCACAGCAAACTTGAGCTGATGCAAACCTTCACCTACCACCCTCTGTCTTCTTTTGACAAAAGGCAACTGAAAAAGCTGTGAGCTCGCAAAGGGGGATACAAACGCTTCGTTAGTGGACAGGTGCCTCGTAAGTTAAATTCTGAAGTTTGCGGACACATGGCGGAATGGCAGCAATGAAAACCTCCTTCGTCCCTGGGTGGGCTCGAACCACCATCCTTTCGGTTAACAGCCGAACGCGCTAACCAATTGCGCCACAGAGACCAGCGACATACACTCCTCTGGAGTGCGGAGCAAAATACCAACGCTGTGCATGCCACACTTTGCAGAAGGAAACCGTCTCCTGCGTTAGCAAACTCAGGTCAAGAGATACGCTGAAAACTGAGAGACCGTTGGGAAGTGAAAGAAAGCCGAAAGATAAGCCCAACATGGGGCTCGGACCCACGACCCTGAGATTAAGAGTCTCATGTTCTACCGACTGAGCTAGCCGGGCGACTGAAGCAGACTACTGTATGCCTGTCGCAGTTTTTATCAGTGCCCAAATTTCACGTGCGACACTGAACCTCACTTTTTGCACAGGCTTGGGAAAACCGCTTACGGCATGTAAAGTAGGGTTAAGCTTAGCGGTAGGCTTAGAGCGGGGTATCCACACTCGGCCTTGGAGGGCCCTTGTCCTGCAGAGCTTAGCCTCAACACCAATGAAAACACACCTGAACCAGCTAATCAAGGTCTCACCAGGCAGACTAGAATATTCCAAGCGGGTCGTTTGGACTTGGTTGTAGCGAAACTCTACACCCTCCGGACATGTGGCCCTCCAGGACAGAGTTTGGACACCCCTGGCTTAGAGTGTCCTGTTTGCTTTGGCCATGCCTGTTGTTGGGGAACACAGTTTGAACAAGCAGAGCAGGCCGATAACATGCACAGTCAAAACCCGGAGGCAGAGTTACGTTTCCATCTGTGGCAAGAGAGAGTGGTCACTGAAGGCAAACTTCTCCTAATTCCCAAAGGCAAAAAGTGAGCAATACAGCAAAAATCGGAGGACCCAACCTCCAACCGGAAACTGAAAATACAAAGATGCCAGTACATGTAGAAGTGCGCCCAATCGATTGACCTCTTTTCCGTAAGCCTGATAGGCTACAAGTTTACGAGTTCAGGCAACACCACAAACGTTAAAGGCATGGAGTTCTGTCCCGCTGCGTGAATACAATTTGCAAATTCCGACACTATATTATTTGAATGTGATTTTCATGGCATTTTGTGGTGCTTCTAGAGGGCGTTTTGAGCAGGACTCCCTGGAACACGGGGCCTCCACCACCCGGAACAAAACATGAATACTTCATGTACCCGCCACAGCAAACTTGAGCTGATGCAAACCTTCACCTACCACCCTCTGTCTTTTTTGACAAAAGGCAACTGAAAAAGCTGTGAGCTCTCAAAGGGGGATACGAACGCTTCGTTAGTGGACAGGTGCCTCTTAAGTTAAAATTCTGAAGTTTGCGGACACATGGCGGAATGGCAGGGAAAAGCTTCCTTCGTCCCTGGGTGGGCTCGAACCACCATCCTTTCGGTTAACAGCCGAACGCGCTAACCAATTGCGCCACAGAGACCAGCGACATACACTCCTCTGGAGTGCGGAGCCAAAATACCAACGCTGTGCATGCCACACATCTCCTGCATTAGCAAACTCAGGTCAAGAGATGGGCTGAGAAAACTGAGAGACCGTTGGGAAGTGAAAGAAAGCCGAAAGATAAGCCCAACGTGGGGCTCGAACCCACGACCCTGAGATTAAGAGTCTCATGCTCTACCGACTGAGCTAGCCAGGCGACTGAAGCAGACTATTGCATGCCTGTCGCAGTTTTTATCAGTGCCCAAATTTCACGTGCAACACTGAAGCCCTCACTTTTTGCACAGGCTTGGGAAAACCGCTTGCATGTAAAGTAGGGGTTAAGCTTAGCGGTAGGCTTAGAGCGGGGTATCCACACTCGGTCCTGGAGGGCCCTTGTCTGCAGAGCTTAGCCTCAACACCAATGAAAACACACCTGAACCAGCTAATCAAGGTCTCACCAGGCAGACTAGAATATTCCAAGCGGGTCGTTTGGACTTGGTTGTAGCGAAACTCTACAGGACAGTGGCCCTCCAGGACAGAGTTTGGACACCCCTGGCTTAGAGTGTCCTGTTTGCTTTTGGCCATGCCTGTTGTTGGGGAACACAGTTTGAACAAGCAGAGCAGGCCGATAACATGCACAGTCAAAACCCGGAGTTAGCATTACGTTTCCATCTGTGGCAAGAGAGAGTGGTCACTGAAGGCAAACTTCTCCCAATTCCCAAAGGCAAAAATTAAAAGCAAAAATTGAGCAATACAGCAAAAATCGGAGGATCCAACCGGAAACTGAAAATACAAAGATGCCAGTACATGTAGAAGTGCGCCCAATCGATTGACCTCTTTTCCGTAAGCCTGATAGGCTACAAGTTTACGAGTTCAGGCAACACCACAAACGTTAAAGGCATGGAGTTCTGTCCTGCTGTGTGAATACAGTTTGCAAATTCTGACACTATATTATTTGAATGTGATTTTCATGGCATTTTGTGGTGCTTCTAGAGGGCGTTTTGAGCAGGACTTCCCTGGAACACGGGCCTCCACCACCCGGAACAAAACATGAATACTTAATGTACCCGCCACAGCAAACTTGAGCTGATGCAAACCTTCACCTTCCACCCTCTGTCTTCTTTTGACAAAAGGCAACTGAAAAAGCTGTGAGCGCTCAAAGGGGGCTACAAACGTTGTTGGACAGGTGCCTCGTAAGTTAAATTCTGAAGTTTGCGGACACATGGCGAATGGCAGTGAAGAAGCTTCCTTCGTCCCTGGGTGGGCTTCGAACCACCATCCTTTCAGTTAACAGCCGAACGCGCTAACCAATTGCGCCAAAGCTGGGGAACAATAGTCTGTTAAGGGAGGGGAAGAAAGGAAAGGAGGGGGAAGAAGGGGGGGAAGAGAAAAGGAGGAAAAAAGAGAGAAAAAAGAAAAAAAAATGAAGAGAAAAGTGAAGAAAGGGACTATTATCCCTTTGTCCTCCAAAGCGATGCTTTTGGAGGTGCATGTTTACAATAGATTATTTTAAAATCTTTTTTTTTTAAATGTCCCATACATTTATATGGGGAAAACGTTGATCACAAGGTCGCCGGTTCGAATCCCACTGTTGCCAGAAATTAACGTTGTTAATTCATTCTGTAATTCACTGTTTTTCATCAGTAAAAATCACATAAATGATGCCCACATTAATTAAATAATTTCTGAAATGACAAATGAACATTTTATTAATTATATATATTACTGATAGTTTATATTGTATTCACAGTTCTGATTTTTTGCACTTTTAGTTGAAATATATTTCTGCTGCAGTTATTTTCTAAAAATTATAGTTAAAAATAGTTCATTTATTTCTGAAAGAGATACTGTAGAAAAGTTAAACACAAAAAGGAGAGTTATTTAATCATGACAAAACTTTTATTTTTTTATCAGTCATAATTCATTCACATTTTTATTATTTTAGTTATTATGTTGCATATGCAACAAAACAGAAAACAGAAAAATACACATAAATAATCCTTTCCATTGTGCATGGCTCTTGTGCATTCATTGCAAGTGCAAAAGAACAGAAAACAAAACTATACACATAAATAAAACTTTCCAAATGTCCTTGGCTCATGTCCATTCTTTAAACATAAAAAACTGAAGTTCTCATGTCTCTTGTGCAAAATAAATAATTATATTAATAATAAATATTGCAAGTGCAAAAGAACAGAAAACAAAACTATACACATAAATAAAACTTTCCAAATGTCCTTGGCTCTTGTCCATTCTTTAAACATAAAAAAACTGAAGTTCTCATGTCTCTTGTGTGCAACTTTCCAAATGTCCATTCTTTAAAATACTGAAGTTCTCTGTATATTAATTAATAAATAAATAAAAACATCAATAAGTGTTTTTTTATCTTTTTTTTTTTATGTCCTCCAACCACTGCTCCTTTGGTACTGTCTCTACAGAAGGGCAGTATATAATGCCCTTGTATTGGCTATGCCCAGTCTCCGCTGTCCTGAACTGCCCGCATTTTTTGCATGCGTTGTGAAGTACTTTGCGAGTCAGTTTTCGAACATTAGCAGGAGGAGCAGGAGGAGGAGAGGAGAGGCTGACCCCGAGAGCCTGTGGAGCAGCAACTAGGAAAGGCCCCGTTAGTCCCTGTGAGGCCATTGGTGTCAGCATCACCAGTTGAGCACCTGGGGGTGGAGCAGGGAGGAGTTGCGGATTCTCAGCTGCAGGTGACAAAACCACTGGGGCTGAAGCGATGTTTCTCTTCCTCTTCAGCCGTGCCTGGCCCACGGTGCTACTGGGCAGGTGGTATTGGTGAGCTGGGCCTGGTTGGGGGGGTGCAGACGGGGGGCGCACATTGGCAGGGAGTAGAGGGTCAGCTGCCACAGACAAGCGGCTAGGCAGTTGCAGCCCTTGCATCAATATTGCACTGTCCTGCCTTTTCACTGTCCTGTTGTGCCACTGAACCAGTGTGGTGTGGCTCACATCCACCAGCTGGAGGGTGGTCTGCTGCATAACACCAGCATTGGCCAGAATGCGCCGCCTGATTTTCCTGTAGTCCTCCAAGATGAGGACCCATTTGGACACTGTGCCAATCCCCTTCTTCTTAGGACTCTTATGGATGGCACAGAGCTTAACAAAAATGGTCTCTATCAGACGACAACAATCTGGCCACTGGGCAAGGGGGGCAGTGGTGGTGAGTGCATGCCTCTTCACACTCTCCACCCCTGGAGTGAACTCCTGCCTCTTCTTGGGGGATCTGAACCTCCCTGTGTCCAGTCTGCTCTGGTGTCTGGCAGCAAACACCACCCTCTGCTTATCGTAGTCCAGCAGGTTCTGCCAAAGAGCAACTATATTGCTCACCTAAGCAGAGAGAGCATATAATACATGGCAAATGAGAAAACAAAACATGTGCAAGTGTTAACATATGACAGGTCAAGGAGGGAAAGTAGAGAAAATTGAATGTTCCTGACCTGCTGGTTGGTGAGGGCCAGAGAGGGCTGATTCCTTAGCTCCACCAGATACTCCGCCAGGCTGTCAACTCTGTCTATGCCTGGCACACCAGCACTATCCAAAGCCTGGAAAAAAAATACAGAATTGAGCAACATTATGAGGATGGTTAAGTGAGACAAAAAAACATATATATATATTTCTAGATGTCTTTTTTTTGACAAGCGTCAACTTCAGACATATAACAAGGTATTTACATACCACAGACTCGTCAGGAGATGCTGATGCACCTGGCGTGGAGGAGGCAGCAGCCAAGGTGGAGGAGGCAGCAGGCTGGGCAGAGGTAGCAGCAGGCTGGATGGAGGAGGCAGCAGCCAAGGTGGAGGAGGCAGCAGGCTGGGCAGAGGAGGCAGCAGCCAAGGTGGAGGGGCAGCAGGCTGGCAGAGGTAGCAGCAGGCTGGACGGAGGAGGCAGCAGCCAAGGTGAGGGGGGCAGCAGGCTGGGCAAGGTAGCAGCAGGCTGGACGGAGGAGGCAGCAGCCAAGGTGGGTGGAGGAGGCAGCAGGCTGGGCAGAGGTAGCAGCAGGCTGGACGGAGGAGGCAGCAGCCAAGGTGGAGGAGGCAGCAGCAAAAGTGGAAGAGGCAGCAGGCTGGGCAGAGGGGCAGCAGACTGGGTGGAGGAGAGAGTCTTAGAGGAGGGCAGAAAATGGGAGGAGACAGAGAAGCTTGGGTCATCGGTAAGACTTGACACAGCAATATCATGTGTTTGGTCTTCCCCGAAGCCCTCGTCTTCTTCATCCCCGCCTTCATCCACATCCTCCAGCATGTTCTCTGTCTCTTCTGAGTCGGGGTCCACTACCAGGGGCTCTCCAGTCTGACTCAGGAGGTAGTCAACACCAAGCAGCTCTCCTATGAAAAAATTAATAAATAAATAAAAGGACACACACACATATACAGGACCAGTAAAATATTTGGACACATTACTATTTTGAATGTTTTGATTAAATAAGCCTTAATGAGCATAAGGCACTTCTTTCAAAAACATTAAAAACAGTCATGTGTTCAAACGTGTGACGAATACTTTACACACATGACAAATTCTAGTTTAAGCATTCCATATAGATAGAATGCAACTTTAATCAGACTTCCATGGTTGGGTTTGATGATGAGAATGATAAAAGGAAAGACTCAGAACATTGAAAATACAAAAACCAAAAGTATTATGTAACCAGATAAGGGGATGACATACCAGTGTATCTGCCTGGTGGCCTAAAAGTTGGCACAAAAGGCCGACCAAACACCTTCAGGCTGTTGGTGTTGACGCAGTGGGCCATATCCCCAGAGTAGGTGAGAAGGGACGCTGGCTTGCTGGTCACTGATGCAGCTGCCCGATCCTGATTCCACCTATTTAAGCCTTCCAGCAGGTACAGCTGAAAGTTCAGTGCATTTGCACTGGTTCCTAGAAGAATTAAAATGACAAGCCTTTAAATCTGAATAAAAGAAATTGAAATTATTTAAAACATCATACATGTGAGACACCAACCTGGAATGAACCTGTTTAGGTGGCAGTGGAAAGACTCCAGGGATGTGGACCCTCTGGCACAGCGGTACCTGGTCAGAGTGACCCCTGCCTTCATGGTGGTTCCTACCTCAGTGTAGAGAGGCACACCCGGCATGTCCTGGATACACCTGACATGGCGTTTCTGCACACGCCAGATGTGCTCCATGCGCACCTCATCCAGCAGAGGCACACCCATAAGGTCCCTCCCGTTTGCCCCTCTCAGCTCCTGCAGCAGCCTCTCGATGAGGCGTATGGTGGCCTCCTCACCTCGTGTCTTCCTGCGGCAGTAAAGGCTCAGCTCCTTTTTACTGATGCTCCTGTCCACCAGGATGTCAGTAAGAGCTGGCACACCCTCCTGCATCAGCTGTTTCCTCTTTGCCTGCCGCAACAGGCAGAGGTCTCCAGCATCCCACTCAAAGATGCAGGCAGATAAGCATCCCATGAAAGTGGGGTAGAGGGGATGGGCATCGGTGGTGCAGCCAACGGCCATCCTCCTCATAAAGTGCCAGATGTCCAGTCTTATGTTAAGGTCTGGCCACTCCCCGAACCTGGTCTGCAGCTTGCTTGTTGCTCCCTCACTCACGCAGCAGCCACAGTCCACATAAAGCAGCACTGGGGGTGGAATGGTAGCCTTGCGGTACCGCTCCATTACACCAGCCACCATCCTGTCCAGTCCCGGCCCCTCTTGCACTGACAGCACACTGGTAACTATCTGGCCAACCTCATTTCCGATGGAGGTTACCCAGAGTGCTGTCCCCCGTCCATGACCAGCCAGCTTCTTTGTGATCTGGAATTAACAAATGTAATATTTGTAAACATTTGTGATGTAACGTTTGCAATGACAATAATATTAATGTCTATCTGACGGTATTTATGAACATTACAGAATGTAACTTTCCTTTTTTGTGGAATCCATCTTTAAGATGTTGCCAAAGATGGATGTGATGCTAGCCTTAATATGTCCAATTCTGGAGAGGATATCCCTGCCATATACTGAGAGCAGCCAACGACTGGTGGGGATGTCGATGGGCTCTGGGGGCTCCTGGCAGACCACCGGATTGAGACTGGGTCGATCGACAAAGTCAGCACACTCCCCAAGATAGTGTGCCAACCGATTCATCCATTCCTCCCCGTGGTTCTCTTTCAACTGCCGCACCAATCGAGCTGGACTGTTGCCCAGTGTCCGGTCTCGAAGCAGCCTAATGACACGGATGTCACAAGCATACCTGAAAAGCACATTGTTGCTGTTATTATTTGCATGTTCATTAGGGAGGGTAATTTCAGTTGTTTAAGTCTTCACAATAAACATCCTTTAGACTACTTTACTCACTTGCGGGTCAGGATCAGCCGGAACATTTTCTGGTGCGGCAGGTCAAGCTGGTCCCGGACAGTCTGGCTTGTTGACAGATAATTCAGACAACACACAGTGCACCTGATTGTCTCTGTTACCATCAGGTAGTACCTGTCAATGTCCAGGACCTTCCTGGCCCTCTTGTGGACACCATAGCCCGTCAGGTTCTTGCCACAAGGACAGAAAACCCTCACCTTCCACAGGTGGTAGGGCATCCACACCATCAGCCGATGGGTGAAGAACCGGTCAGGTGTTGGTGTCTGGTGGTAAATGAGGGCCGGGACAGGAGGCTCATACCACAGCTTCAAATCTGTCCGCAGCTTGCCAGAGTGAAATAAGGTGTTGGCAATCCACCCCTGGTCCTGCAAAGGGATGGTCTTGCCTAATTCACCTGGCAGCCGGAATGAAGCTGAGGCCTCGGCAGGGGCTGGCTGGACTCTTCTTGGCTCCTCCTGTTTGGGTGACAATTAGATTTTTGCATACATAAAGGCTGCACTAATAGACACCACAGTCTTTCCAATAAACGTGCTAATATACACACAGAGAACGGCGCAGGAATGTGGGTCTGCAATGAAGATGGGGAAGGGCTGGGGGTCCTCTCAGAGGCCATAGTTGGTGTCCTCACAGAGGATCGAGAAGGGCTGGGGGGCCTCACAGAGGCCATAGATGGAGTCCTCACAGAAGATGGAGAAGGCGAGGGGCTGGGAGGAGAAGGGCTGGGGGTCCTCCAAGAGGCCATAGTTGGTGTCCTCACAGAGGATCGAGAAGGGCTGGGGGGCCTCACAGAGGCCATAGATGGAGTCCTCACAGAAGATGGAGAAGGTGAGGGGCTGGGAGAAGAAGGGCTGGGGGTCCTCCAAGAGGCCATAGTTGGTGTCCTCACAGAGGATCGAGAAGGGCTGGGGGGCCTCACAGAGGCCATAGATGGAGTCCTCACAGAAGATGGAGAAGGCGAGGGGCTGGGAGGAGAAGGGCTTGGGGTCCTCACAGAGGATGGAGAAGGACTGGTGGTCTTCCGTTCTACTAAATTCGGCTTTAGTAAAGCCAACTGTGACCCACCAAACCGTGATTTAGTGAACTAAAAAGAGAAACAAAGTTAATAGCATGATGCAACTACATGAAAGTTACATACATAATATTTTCCTTTTTTGTCTTTTACCTAGACTCTACTATGTTATTTGTTGTGTGTGTGTGTGTGTGTGTGTGTGTTGTGTGTGTGTGTGTGTGTGTGTGTGTGTGTGTGTGTGTGTGTGTGTGTGTGTGTGTGTGTGCGTGTGTGTGTGTGTGTGTGTGTGTGTGTGTGTGTGTGTGTGTGTGTCTCTAAAAATGTAAATGGCTTGTCTGATCAGTCTGCAGAAGTATGCTAGAATCATTCTGACCTTGGTGGGCTGTAGATCATGTCAAACAATTTCAAAATGATTCTAAGTATATTAATTACAAAGACAATAGTCACCATTGATAAACTAGGAGGGGGTCTCATGAATGACCGTGGGGCAGGACCCGTGTCTGAAGCCTCAGGCTGTGGAGGTGCAGCAGTGACCTGTGGTGAAATAGCGGTGGCAGGCTGTGAAAACAACAGCAGAAGAGCAGAAGATGTAGTGAAACAGCACAACAGCATTGAGATGTGTGATGCAATCACAGATCAACAGATACCTGATGCAATATTATGTCATTTTTAAAAAGATCACCTTGGTGGTGTGGAATCCACAACTACAAGCTGTGGACCCACCAAAGAGGGTGGTCTGTCCATGAGCCTGCAGAGGGCATTTCTCAATCTGAAAAATAAGAATTTTACTGTTTACTGATATGGTCTGCACCATTGTCAGGTGACCTGCATACTACATATTATATAATGATATTCAGGTAACTTTACCTTCTGGTAGAGGTCGTACCACTTCCGCTGCCGTGGTGCTGGTCTATTGCCTCCTCCAGAAGGCCAAGTCCCAGAGCTGGCAAAAGCCCTCAACCTGGCCATCCACTCACCATCACTCATGGCCTTGTGGCTCTTTGGCTTGGTGCTCATCTGACCATAATATGGAAATAATAGTAAAAACTGTGCATTTTTGCAAGTACTTGACAACTACACAGATGTTTTTTATTTGTTTATAATGATACAATTATATATATTCAAGGTGACTAAATAATGGCACCCATTACAACAATTAAACATTATTTTACTACAAATAAAGCAAAACAAGGTTACATTTTATTTCAAGGTGTTACACTTCAATTATACATGCAGGTATTTGAATATTAAATTACTACATGCACTTACTGTAGGGGTAAGATTAGTGTTTGCTTTGGTTTATGGTTAGTTGCATCCAATTATGCATACTTTACTGTTATTTCTATAGTAACTACATACGGCGTTTAATAATGACAATGTAAAATAAAGTGTTACCCTCCCCCCAAAAATTAAATGCATTGTTAATTTAGGTAAAAACTGTGGTTAAACATGATAATCAATCTGAAAAAAGAACACAGTAACTACACCTCTGTATAGTAAAACCATGGTTATTTTTTTGTAAGGGTTGTCTATATCTACAACTATTACATTGCTTTTTCATTCAAATTACTATTTGTATCACCTGTATCTGTGTTTATACAAATATTCATCGATCTGCAAATACAAAACATGATTATTACATTTGCACTATATATTATTTTGATAAGAAATTAGTATGTCTACAACTTGACATTGTTTTTCATCCAAAGTGAACTTCAAAACGACTAAATGGTGTTCAATATGACAAATTACAGGCAAATGGTGTTTGAGATGTGAGATTGTAAGTCATGAAAACAAAAGTATCACGTAGTTTATTTCTTCCAATTTTTATTTATAGCAAAACTGTGTTTATACTGTTGAAAACAGATCTGCCCAAAAAACGTTGTTACACTTTCACTATAGTAAAACCATAGTAAATGACTACATCTATAAGTAAGTTATAACGTTGTTTGTTTTTCATTCAGAATTGTATTTAAAGATAGACTGTGTTTATACAGTTGTAATCGATCTGCCGAAAACACAACATGGTTAAACGTTACTGTACACTGTAGTAAAACCATGGTGAATTTCATAAGGAATGAAGTAAAACCATGGTGAATGAATTTCATAAGGAATGACTACATCTACAGCTGTAACACTTCTCCCCATTCAAACGGAGCTTCAAAACGACTTAAATGAGTAAAATAGGTGACTGTTAACTGTTAAGATTAAATGCAAATGGTGTTTAATTGTGGGCAGGTCGTTTATAAATCGTTATCAAGTCGGAGATTATAAATGTGAAACACGGATGAATGAAGGACGAAAACGTAACGAATTACCAGTTCAGAACACAGAAAACCGAGGGGAAAAAAACATTTATTTACTTACTTTTGCTCAGTTATCCGTTATTTCGCCGCGGGGCTGAGTTTGTTTTCCGACTCCGAAATGAAGCGCGCTGAGTGGCTGCGTCCGTTCTCGTTCGGCAACGCGATTGGCTCTCGTCCATTCTCGCTAGGGAGTGTGATTGGCTTCTCGTCCATTCTCACAATGGAGAGCGCTCGCGACGATTGGCTCTCGTCCATTCTCACAATGGAGAGCGCTCGCGACGATTGGCTTCTCGTCCATTCTCACAATGGAGAGCACGCTCTGCGATTGGACGAGGGGAGACCGACGATCCTGCGCCAGGTAGCGCCACAGAGACCGGCGACGTACAATCCTCTGGAGTGCGGAGGCAAAATACCAACGCTGTGCATCCCACACATATCCTGCATTAGCAAACTCAGGTCAAGAGATGGGCTGGAAACTGAGAGACCGTTGGGAAGTGAAAGAAAGCCGAAAGATAAGCCCAACGTGGGGCTCGAACCCACGACCCTGAGATTAAGAGTCTCATGCTCTACCGACTGAGCTAGCCGGGCGACTGAAGCAGACTACTGTATGCCTGTCGCAGTTTTTATCAGTGCCCAAATTTCACGTGCAACACTGAACCTCACTTTTTGCACAGGCTTGGGAAAACCGCTTGCGTGTAAAGTAGGGGTTAAGCTTAGCGGTAGGCTTAGAGCGGGGCATCCACACTCGGTCCTGGAGGGCCCTTGTCCTGCAGAGCTTAGCCTCAACACCAATGAAAACACACCTGAACCAGCTAATCAAGGTCTCACCAGGCAGACTAGAATATTCCAAGCGGGTCGTTTGGACTTGGTTGTAGCGAAACTCTACAGGACAGTGGCCCTCCAGGACAGAGTTTGGACACCCCTGGCTTAGAGTGTCCTGTTTGCTTTGGCCATGCCTGTTGTTGGGGAACACAGTTTGAACAAGCAGAGCAGGCCGATAACATGCACAGTCAAAACCCGGAGTTAGCGTTACGTTTCCATCTGTGGCAAGAGAGAGTGGTCACTGAAGGCAAACTTCTCCTAATTCCCAAAGGCAAAAAGTGAGCAATACAGCAAAAATCGGAGGACCCAACCTCCAACCGGAAACTGAAAATACAAAGATGCCAGTACATGTAGAAGTGCGCCCAATCGATTGACCTCTTTTCCGTAAGCCTGATAGGCTACAAGTTTACGAGTTCAGGCAACACCACAAACGTTAAAGGCATGGAGTTCTGTCCCGCTGCGTGAATACAATTTGCAAATTCCGACACTATATTATTTGAATGTGATTTTCATGGCATTTTGTGGTGCTTCTAGATTGCGTTTTGAGCAGGACTTCCCTGGAACACGGGCCTCCACCACCCGGAACAAAACATGAATACTTCATGTACCCGCCACAGCAAACTTGAGCTGATGCAAACCTTCACCTACCACCCTCTGTCTTTTTTTGACAAAAGGCAACTGAAAAAGCTGTGAGCTCTCAAAGGGGGATACGAACGCTTCGTTAGTGGACAGGTGCCTCTTAAGTTAAATTCTGAAGTTTGCGGACACATGGCGGAGTGGCAGGGAAAAGCTTCCTTCGTCCCTGGGTGGGCTCGAACCACCATCCTTTCGGTTAACAGCCGAACGCGCTAACCAATTGCGCCACAGAGACCGGCGACGTAAAATCCTCTGGAGTGCGGAGGCAAAATACCAACGCTGTGCATCCCACACATATCCTGCATTAGCAAACTCAGGTCAAGAGATGGCTGAAACTGAGAGACCGTTGGGAAGTGAAAGAAAGCCGAAAGATAAGCCCAACGTGGGGCTCGGACCCACGACCCTGAGATTAAGAGTCTCATGCTCTACCGACTGAGCTAGCCAGGCGACTGAAGCAGACTATTGCATGCCTGTCGCAGTTTTTATCAGTGCCCAAATTTCACGTGCAACACTGAACCTCACTTTTTGCACAGGCTTGGGAAAACCGCTTGCATGTAAAGTAGGGGTTAAGCTTAGCGGTAGGCTTAGAGCGGGGTATCCACACTCGGTCCTGGAGGGCCCTTGTCCTGCAGAGCTTAGCCTCAACACCAATGAAAACACACCTGAACCAGCTAATCAAGGTCTCACCAGGCAGACTAGAATATTCCAAGCGGGTCGTTTGGACTTGGTTGTAGCGAAACTCTACAGGACAGTGGCCCTCCAGGACAGAGTTTGGACACCCCTGGCTTAGAGTGTCCTGTTTGCTTTGGCCATGCCTGTTGTTGGGGAACACAGTTTGAACAAGCAGAGCAGGCCGATAACATGCACAGTCAAAACCCGGAGTTAGCATTACGTTTCCATCTGTGGCAAGAGAGAGTGGTCACTGAAGGCAAACTTCTCCTAATTCCCAAAGGCAAAAAGTGAGCAATACAGCAAAAATCGGAGGACCCAACCGGAAACTGAAAATACAAAGATGCCAGTACATGTAGAAGTGCGCCCAATCGATTGACCTCTTTTCCGTAAGCCTGATAGGCTACAAGTTTACGAGTTCAGGCAACACCACAAACGTTAAAGGCATGGAGTTCTGTCCCGCTGCGTGAATACAGTTTGCAAATTCCGACACTATATTATTTGAATGTGATTTTCATGGCATTTTGTGGTGCTTCTAGATTGCGTTTTGAGCAGGACTTCCCTGGAACACGGGCCTCCACCACCCGGAACAAAACATGAATACTTCATGTACCCGCCACAGCAAACTTGAGCTGATGCAAACCTTCACCTACCACCCTCTGTCTTCTTTTGACAAAAGGCAACTGAAAAAGCTGTGAGCTCTCAAAGGGGGATACGAACGCTTCGTTAGTGGACAGGTGCCTCTTAAGTTAAATTCTGAAGTTTGCGGACACATGGCGGAGTGGCAGGGAAAAGCTTCCTTCGTCCCTGGGTGGGCTCGAACCACCATCCTTTCGGTTAACAGCCGAACGCGCTAACCAATTGCGCCACAGAGACCAGCGACATACACTCCTCTGGAGTGCGGAGGCAAAATACCAACGCTGTGCATGCCACACATATCCTGCATTAGCAAACTCAGGTCAAGAGATACGCTGAAACTGAGAGACCGTTGGGAAGTGAAAGAAAGCCGAAAGATAAGCCCAACGTGGGGCTCGACCCACGACCCTGAGATTAAGAGTCTCATGCTCTACCGACTGAGCTAGCCAGGCGACTGAAGCAGACTATTGCATGCCTGTCGCAGTTTTTATCAGTGCCCAAATTTCACGTGCAACACTGAACCTCACTTTTTGCACAGGCTTGGGAAAACCGCTTGCATGTAAAGTAGGGGTTAAGCTTAGCGGTAGGCTTAGAGCGGGGTATCCACACTCGGTCCTGGAGGGCCCTTGTCCTGCAGAGCTTAGCCTCACACCAATGAAAACACACCTGAACCAGCTAATCAAGGTCTCACCAGGCAGACTAGAATATTCCAAGCGGGTCGTTTGGACTTGGTTGTAGCGAAACTCTACAGGACAGTGGCCCTCCAGGACAGAGTTTGGACACCCTGGCTTAGAGTGTCCTGTTTGCTTTGGCCATGCCTGTTGTTGGGGAACACAGTTTGAACAAGCAGAGCAGGCCGATAACATGCACAGTCAAAACCCGAGTTAGCATTACGTTTCCATCTGTGGCAAGAGAGAGTGGTCACTGAAGGCAAACTTCTCCTAATTCCCAAAGGCAAAAAGTGAGCAATACAGCAAAAATCGGAGGACCCAACCTCCAACCGGAAACTGAAAATACAAAGATGCCAGTACATGTAGAAGTGCGCCCAATCGATTGACCTCTTTTCCGTAAGCCTGATAGGCTACAAGTTTACGAGTTCAGGCAACACCACAAACGTTAAAGGCATGGAGTTCTGTCCCGCTGCGTGAATACAGTTTGCAAATTCCGACACTATATTATTTGAATGTGATTTTCATGGCATTTTGTGGTGCTTCTAGATTGCGTTTTGAGCAGGACTTCCCTGGAACACGGGCCTCCACCACCCGGAACAAAACATGAATACTTCATGTACCCGCCACAGCAAACTTGAGCTGATGCAAACCTTCACCTACCACTCTCTGTCTTTTTTTGACAAAAGGCAACTGAAAAAGCTGTGAGCTCTCAAAGGGGGACTACGAACGCTTCGTTAGTGGACAGGTGCCTTGTAAGTTAAATTCTGAAGTTTGCGGACAAATGGCGGAATGGCAGGGAAAAGCATCCTTCGTCCCTGGGTGGGCTCGAACCACCATCCTTTCGGTTAACAGCCGAACATGCTAACCAATTGCGCCACAGAGAACGGCTATGTACAATCCTCTGGAGTGCGGAGGCAAAATACCAACGCTGTGCATGCCACACATATCCTGCATTAGCAAACTCAGGTCAAGAGATACGCTGAAACTGAGAGACCGTTGGGAAGTGAAAGAAAGCCGAAAGATAAGCCCAACGTGGGGCTCGAACCCACGACCCTGAGATTAAGAGTCTCATGCTCTACCGACTGAGCTAGCCAGGCGACTGAAGCAGACTACTGAATGCCTGTCGCAGTTTTTATCAGTGCCCAAATTTCACATGCGACACTGAACCTCACTTTTTGCACAGGCTTGGGAAAACCGCTTGCGTGTAACGTAGGGGTTAAGCTTAGCGGTAGGCTTAGAGTGGGGCATCCACACTCAGCCCTGGAGGGCCCTTGTCCTGCAGAGCTTAGCCTCAACACCAATGAAAACACACCTGAACCAGCTAATCAAGGTCTCACCAGGCAGACTAGAATATTCCAAGCGGGTCGTTTGGACTTGGTTGTAGCGAAACTCTACAGGACAGTGGCCCTCCAGGACAGAGTTTGGACACCCCTGGCTTAGAGTGTCCTGTTTGCTTTGGCCATGCCTGTTGTTGGGGAACACAGTTTGAACAAGCAGAGCAGGCCGATAACATGCACAGTCAAAACCCGGAGTTAGCATTACGTTTCCATCTGTGGCAAGAGAGAGTGGTCACTGAAGGCAAACTTCTCCCAATTCCAAAGGCAAAAATTGAGCAATACAGCAAAAATCGGAGGATCCAACCGGAAACTGAAAATACAAAGATGCCAGTACATGTAGAAGTGCACCCAATCGATTGACCTCTTTTCCGTAAGCCTGATAGGCTACAAGTTTACGAGTTCAGGCAACACCACAAACGTTAAAGGCATGGAGTTCTGTCCCGCTGCGTGAATACAGTTTGCAAATTCCGACACTATATTATTTGAATGTGATTTTCATGGCATTTTGTGGTGCTTCTAGATTGCGTTTTGAGCAGGACTTCCTGGAACACGGGCCTCCACCACCGGAACAAAACATGAATACTTCATGTACCCGCCACAGCAAACTTGAGCTGATGCAAACCTTCACCTACCACCCTCTGTCTTCTTTTGACAAAAGGCAACTGAAAAAGCTGTGAGCTCTCAAAGGGGGATACGAACGCTTCGTTAGTGGACAGGTGCCTCGTAAGTTAAATTCTGAAGTTTGCGGACACATGGCGGAATGGCAGGGAAAAGCTTCCTTCGTCCCTGGGTGGGCTCGAACCACCATCCTTTCGGTTAACAGCCGAACGCGCTAACCAATTGCGCCACAGAGACCAGCGACATACACTCCTCTGGAGTGCGGAGCCAAAATACCAACGCTGTGCATGCCACACATCTCCTGCGTTAGCAAACTCAGGTCAAGAGATACGCTGAAAACTGAGAGACCGTTGGGAAGTGAAAGAAAGCCGAAAGATAAGCCCAACGTGGGGCTCGGACCCACGACCCTGAGATTAAGAGTCTCATGCTCTACCGACTGAGCTAGCCGGGCGACTGAAGCAGACTACTGCATGCCTGTCGCAGTTTTTATCAGTGCCCAAATTTCACGTGCAACACTGAACCTCACTTTTTGCACAGGCTTGGGAAAACCGCTTGCATGTAAAGTAGGGGTTAAGCTTAGCGGTAGGCTTAGAGCGGGGTATCCACACTCGGTCCTGGAGGGCCCTTGTCCTGCAGAGCTTAGCCTCAACACCAATGAAAACACACCTGAACCAGCTAATCAAGGTCTCACCAGGCAGACTAGAATATTCCAAGCGGGTCGTTTGGACTTGGTTGTAGCGAAACTCTACAGGACAGTGGCCCTCCAGGACAGAGTTTGGACACCCCTGGCTTAGAGTGTCCTGTTTGCTTTGGCCATGCCTGTTGTTGGGGAACACAGTTTGAACAAGCAGAGCAGGCCGATAACATGCACAGTCAAAACCCGGAGTTAGCATTACGTTTCCATCTGTGGCAAGAGAGAGTGGTCACTGAAGCCAAACTTCTCCCAATTCCCAAAGGCAAAAAGTGAGCAATACAGCAAAAATCGGAGGACCCAACCTCCAACCGGAAACTGAAAATACAAAGATGCCAGTACATGTAGAAGTGCGCCCAATCGATTGACCTCTTTTCCGTAAGCCTGATAGGCTACAAGTTTACGAGTTCAGGCAACACCACAAACGTTAAAGGCATGGAGTTCTGTCCCGCTGCGTGAATACAGTTTGCAAATTCCGACACTATATTATTTGAATGTGATTTTCATGGCATTTTGTGGTGCTTCTAGATTGCGTTTTGAGCAGGACTTCCCTGGAACACGGGCCTCCACCACCCGGAACAAAACATGAATACTTCATGTACCCGCCACAGCAAACTTGAGCTGATGCAAACCTTCACCTACCACCCTCTGTCTTTTTTTGACAAAAGGCAACTGAAAAAGCTGTGAGCTCTCAAAGGGGGATACGAACGCTTCGTTAGTGGACAGGTGCCTCTTAAGTTAAATTCTGAAGTTTGCGGACACATGGCGGAGTGGCAGGGAAAAGCTTCCTTCGTCCCTGGGTGGGCTCGAACCACCATCCTTTCGGTTAACAGCCGAACGCGCTAACCAATTGCGCCACAGAGACCGGCGACGTAAAATCCTCTGGAGTGCGGAGGCAAAATACCAACGCTGTGCATCCCACACATATCCTGCATTAGCAAACTCAGGTCAAGAGATGGGCTGGAAACTGAGAGACCGTTGGGAAGTGAAAGAAAGCCGAAAGATAAGCCCAACGTGGGGCTCGAACCCACGACCCTGAGATTAAGAGTCTCATGCTCTACCGACTGAGCTAGCCGGGCGACTGAAGCAGACTATTGCATGCCTGTCGCAGTTTTTATCAGTGCCCAAATTTCACGTGCAACACTGAACCTCACTTTTTGCACAGGCTTGGGAAAACCGCTTGCATGTAAAGTAGGGGTTAAGCTTAGCGGTAGGCTTAGAGCGGGGTATCCACACTCGGTCCTGGAGGGCCCTTGTCCTGCAGAGCTTAGCCTCAACACCAATGAAAACACACCTGAACCAGCTAATCAAGGTCTCACCAGGCAGACTAGAATATTCCAAGCGGGTCGTTTGGACTTGGTTGTAGCGAAACTCTACAGGACAGTGGCCCTCCAGGACAGAGTTTGGACACCCCTGGCTTAGAGTGTCCTGTTTGCTTTTGCCATGCCTGTTGTTGGGGAACACAGTTTGAACAAGCAGAGCAGGCCGATAACATGCACAGTCAAAACCCGGAGTTAGCATTACGTTTCCATCTGTGGCAAGAGAGAGTGGTCACTGAAGGCAAACTTCTCCCAATTCCCAAAGGCAAAAATTGAGCAATACAGCAAAAATCGGAGGATCCAACCGGAAACTGAAAATACAAAGATGCCAGTACATGTAGAAGTGCGCCCAATCGATTGACCTCTTTTCCGTAAGCCTGATAGGCTACAAGTTTACGAGTTCAGGCAACACCACAAACGTTAAAGGCATGGAGTTCTGTCCCGCTGCGTGAATACAATTTGTTAATTCCGACACTATATTATTTGAATGTGATTTTCATGGCATTTTGTGGTGCTTCTAGAGGGCGTTTTGAGCAGGACTTCCCTGGAACACGGGCCTCTACCACCCGGAACAAAACATGAATACTTCATGTACCCGCCACAGCAAACTTGAGCTGATGCAAACCTTCACCTACCACCCTCTGTCTTCTTTTGACAAAAGGCAACTGAAAAAGCTGTGAGCTCTCAAAGGGGGATACGAACGCTTCGTTAGTGGACAGGTGCCTCGTAAGTTAAATTCTGAAGTTTGCGGACACATGGCGGAATGGCAGTGAAAAGCTTCCTTCGTCCCTGGGTGGGCTCGAACCACCATCCTTTCGGTTAACAGCCGAACGCGCTAACCAATTGCGCCAAAGCTGGGGAACAATAGTCTGTTAAGGGAGGGGAAGAAAGGAAAGGAGGGGGAAGAAGGGGGGGGAAGAGAAAAGGAGGAAAAAAGAGAGAAAAAAGAAAAAAAATGAAGAGAAAAGTGAAGAAAGGGAGTATTATCCCTTTGTCCTCCAAAGCGATGCTTTTGGAGGTGCATGTTTACAATAAATTATTTAAAAATCTTTTTTTTTTAAACGTCCCATACATTTATATGGGGAAAACGTTGATCACAAGGTTGCCGGTTCGAATCCCACTGTTGCCAGAAATTAACGTTGTTAATTCATTCTGTAATTCACTGTTTTTCATCAGTAAAAATCACATAAATGATGCCCACATTAATTAAATAATTTCTGAAATGACAAATGAACATTTTATTAATTATATATTACTGATAGTTTATATTTTATTCACAGTTCTGAGTTTTTGCACTTTTAGTTGAAATATATTTCTGCTGCAGTTATTTTCTAAAAATTATAGTTAAAAATTGTTCATTTATTTCTGAAAGAGATACTGTAGAAAAGTAAAACACAAAAAGGAGAGTTATTTAATCATGACAAAACTTTTATTTTTTAATCAGTCATAGCCAATTATACATTGATTCCTTGATTCATTCACATTTTTATTATTTTAGTTATTATGTTGCATATGCAACAAAACAGAAAACAGAAAAATACACATAAATAATCCTTTCCATTGTGCATGGCTCTTGTGCATTCATTGCAAGTGCAAAAGAACAGAAAACAAAACTATACACATAAATAAAACTTTCCAAATGTCCTTGGCTCTTGTGCATTCTTTAAACATAAAAAACTGAAGTTCTCATGTCTCTTGTGCAAAATAAATAATTATATTAATAATAAATATTGCAAGTGCAAAAGAACAGAAAACAAAACTATACACATAAATAAAACTTTCCAAATGTCCTTGGCTCTTGTCCATTCTTTAAACAAAAAAACTGAAGTTCTCATGTGTCATAAAAAAACTGAAGCATAAAAAAAAGTCTCTTGTGCAAAATAAATAATTATATTAATAATAAATAAATAAAAACATCAATAAGTGTTTTTTTATCTTGTTTTTTTATGTCCTCCAACCACTGCTCCTTTGGTACTGTCTCTACAGAAGGGCAGTATATAATGCCCTTGTATTGGCTATGCCCAGTCTCCGCTGTCCTGAACTGCCCGCATTTTTTGCATGCGTTGTGAAGTACTTTGCGAGTCAGTTTTCGAACATTAGCAGGAGGAGCAGGAGGAGGAGAGGAGAGGCTGACCCCGAGAGCCTGTGGAGCAGCAACTAGGAAAGGCCCCGTTAGTCCCTGTGAGGCCATTGGTGTCAGCATCACCAGTTGAGCACCTGGGGGTGGAGCAGGGAGGAGTTGCGGATTCTCAGCTGCAGGTGACAAAACCACTGGGGCTGAAGCGATGTTTCTCTTCCTCTTCAGCCGTGCCTGGCCCACGGTGCTACTGGGCAGGTGGTATTGGTGAGCTGGGCCTGGTTGGGGGGGTGCAGACGGGGGGCGCACATTGGCAGGGAGTAGAGGGTCAGCTGCCACAGACAAGCGGCTAGGCAGTTGCAGCCCTTGCATCAATATTGCACTGTCCTGCCTTTTCACTGTCCTGTTGTGCCACTGAACCAGTGTGGTGTGGCTCACATCCACCAGCTGGAGGGTGGTCTGCTGCATAACACCAGCATTGGCCAGAATGCGCCGCCTGATTTTCCTGTAGTCCTCCAAGATGAGGACCCATTTGGAAACTGTGCCAATCCCCTTCTTCTTAGGACTCTTATGGATGGCACAGAGCTTAAAAAAAATGGTCTCTATCAGACGACAACAATCTGGCCACTGGGCAAGGGGGGCAGTGGTGGTGAGTGCATGCCTCTTCACACTCTCCACCCCTGGAGTGAACTCCTGCCTCTTCTTGGGGGATCTGAACCTCCCTGTGTCCAGTCTGCTCTGGTGTCTGGCAGCAAACACCACCCTCTGCTTATCATAGTCCAGCAGGTTCTGCCAAAGAGCAACTATATTGCTCACCTATGCAGAGAGAGCATATAATACATGGCAAATGAGAAAAAAAACATGTGCAAGTGTTAAAATATGACAGGTCAAGGAGGGAAAGTAGAGAAAATTGAATGCTCCTGACCTGCTGGTTGGTGAGGGCCAGAGAGGGCTGATTCCTTAGCTCCACCAGATACTCCGCCAGGCTGTCAACTCTGTCTATGCCTGGCACACCAGCACTATCCAAAGCCTGGAAAAAAAATACAGAATTGAGCAACATTATGAGGATGGTTAAGTGAGACAAAAATACATATATATATATATAATTCTAGATGTCTTTTTTTTGACAAGCGTCAACTTCAGACATATAACAAGGTATTTACATACCACAGACTCATCAGGAGATGCTGATGTTCCTGGCGTGGAGGAGGCAGCAGCCAAGGTGGAGGAGGCAGCAGGCTGGGCAGAGGTAGCAGCAGGCTGGATGGAGGAGGCAGCAGGCTGGATGGAGGAGGCAGCAGCTAAGGTGGAGGAGGCAGCAGGCTGGGCAGAGGTAGCAGCAGGCTGGATGGAGGAGGCAGCAGCTAAGGTGGAGGAGGCAGCAGGCTGGGCAGAGGTAGCAGCAGGCTGGATGGAGGAGGCAGCAGCTAAGGTGGAGGAGGCAGCAGCCAAGGTGGAGGAGGCAGCAGCAAAAGTGGAAGAGGCAGCAGGCTGGGCAGAGGTAGCAGCAGGCTGGACGGAGGAGGCAGCAGCCAAGGTGGAGGAGGCAGCAGCAAAAGTGGAAGAGGCAGCAGGCTGGGCAGAGGGGGCAGCAGACTGGGTGGAGGAGAGAGTCTTAGAGGAGGGCAGAAAATGGGAGGAGACAGAGAAGCTTGGGTCATCGGTAAGACTTGACACAGCAATATCATGTGTTTGGTCTTCCCCGAAGCCCTCGTCTTCTTCATCCCCGCCTTCATCCACATCCTCCAGCATGTTCTCTGTCTCTTCTGAGTCGGGGTCCACTACCAGGGGCTCTCCAGTCTGACTCAGGAGGTAGTCAACACCAAGCAGCTCTCCTATGAAAAAAATAATAAATAAATAAAAGGACACACACACATATACAGGACCAGTAAAATATTTGGACACATTACTATTTTGAATGTTTTGATTAAATAAGCCTTAATGAGCATAAGGCACTTCTTTCAAAAACATTAAAAACAGTCATGTGTTCAAACGTGTGACGAATACTTTACACACATGACTAATTCTAGTTTAAGCATTCCATATAGATAGAATGCAACTTTAATCAGACTTCCATGGTTGGGTTTGATGATGAGAATGATAAAAGGAAAGACTCAGAACATTGAAAATACAAAAACCAAAAGTATTATGTAACCAGATAAGGGGATGACATACCAGTGTATCTGCCTGGTGGCCTAAAAGTTGGCACAAAAGGCCGACCAAACACCTTCAGGCTGTTGGTGTTGACGCAGTGGGCCATATCCCCAGAGTAGGTGAGAAGGGACGCTGGCTTGCTGGTCACTGATGCAGCTGCCCGATCCTGATTCCACCTATTTAAGCCTTCCAGCAGGTACAGCTGAAAGTTCAGTGCATTTGCACTGGTTCCTAGAAGAATTAAAATGACAAGCCTTTAAATCTGAATAAAAGAAATTGAAATTATTTAAAACATCATACATGTGAGACACCAACCTGGAATGAACCTGTTTAGGTGGCAGTGGAAAGACTCCAGGGATGTGGACCCTCTGGCACAGCGGTACCTGGTCAGAGTGACCCCTGCCTTCATGGTGGTTCCTACCTCAGTGTAGAGAGGCACACCCGGCATGTCCTGGATACACCTGACATGGCGTTTCTGCACACGCCAGATGTGCTCCATGCGCACCTCATCCAGCAGAGGCACACCCATAAGGTCCCTCCCGTTTGCCCCTCTCAGCTCCTGCAGCAGCCTCTCGATGAGGCGTATGGTGGCCTCCTCACCTCGTGTCTTCCTGCGGCAGTAAAGGCTCAGCTCCTTTTTACTGATGCTCCTGTCCACCAGGATGTCAGTAAGAGCTGGCACACCCTCCTGCATCAGCTGTTTCCTCTTTGCCTGCCGCAACAGGCAGAGGTCTCCAGCATCCCACTCAAAGATGCAGGCAGATAAGCATCCCATGAAAGTGGGGTAGAGGGGATGGGCATCGGTGGTGCAGCCAACGGCCATCCTCCTCATAAAGTGCCAGATGTCCAGTCTTATGTTAAGGTCTGGCCACTCCCCGAACCTGGTCTGCAGCTTGCTTGTTGCTCCCTCACTCACGCAGCAGCCACAGTCCACATAAAGCAGCACTGGGGGTGGAATGGTAGCCTTGCGGTACCGCTCCATTACACCAGCCACCATCCTGTCCAGTCCCGGCCCCTCTTGCACTGACAGCACACTGGTAACTATCTGGCCAACCTCATTTCCGATGGAGGTTACCCAGAGTGCTGTCCCCCGTCCATGACCAGCCAGCTTCTTTGTGATCTGGAATTAACAAATGTAATATTTGTAAACATTTGTGATGTAACGTTTGCAATGACAATAATATTAATGTCTATCTGACGGTATTTATGAACATTACAGAATGTAACTTTCCTTTTTTGTGGAATCCATCTTTAAGATGTTGCCAAAGATGGATGTGATGCTAGCCTTAATATGTCCAATTCTGGAGAGGATATCCCTGCCATATA
Organism: Ptychobarbus kaznakovi; assembly: GCA_027422405.1. NCBI lineage: Eukaryota > Metazoa > Chordata > Actinopteri > Cypriniformes > Cyprinidae > Ptychobarbus > Ptychobarbus kaznakovi. Next base: position 28,023,194 of record CM049800.1, read on the forward strand.
CTGAGAGCAGCCAACGACTGGTGGGGATGTCGATGGGCTCTGGGGGCTCCTGGCAGACCACCGGATTGAGACTGGGTCGATCGACAAAGTCAGCACACTCCCCAAGATAGTGTGCCAACCGATTCATCCATTCCTCCCCGTGGTTCTCTTTCAACTGCCGCACCAATCGAGCTGGACTGTTGCCCAGTGTCCGGTCTCGAAGCAGCCTAATGACACGGATGTCACAAGCATACCTGAAAAGCACATTGTTGCTGTTATTATTTGCATGTTCATTAGGGAGGGTAATTTCAGTTGTTTAAGTCTTCACAATAAACATCCTTTAGACTACTTTACTCACTTGCGGGTCAGGATCAGCCGGAACATTTTCTGGTGCGGCAGGTCAAGCTGGTCCCGGACAGTCTGGCTTGTTGACAGATAATTCAGACAACACACAGTGCACCTGATTGTCTCTGTTACCATCAGGTAGTACCTGTCAATGTCCAGGACCTTCCTGGCCCTCTTGTGGACACCATAGCCCGTCAGGTTCTTGCCACAAGGACAGAAAACCCTCACCTTCCACAGGTGGTAGGGCATCCACACCATCAGCCGATGGGTGAAGAACCGGTCAGGTGTTGGTGTCTGGTGGTAAATGAGGGCCGGGACAGGAGGCTCATACCACAGCTTCAAATCTGTCCGCAGCTTGCCAGAGTGAAATAAGGTGTTGGCAATCCACCCCTGGTCCTGCAAAGGGATGGTCTTGCCTAATTCACCTGGCAGCCGGAATGAAGCTGAGGCCTCGGCAGGGGCTGGCTGGACTCTTCTTGGCTCCTCCTGTTTGGGTGACAATTAGATTTTTGCATAAATAAAGGCTGCACTAATAGACACCACAGTCTTTCCAATAAACGTGCTAATATACACACAGAGAATGGCGCAGGAATGTGGGTCTGCAATGAAGATGGGGAAGGGCTGGGGGTCCTCTCAGAGGCCATAGTTGGTGTCCTCACAGAGGATGGAGAAGGGCTGGGGGGCCTCACAGAGGCCATAGATGGAGTCCTCACAGAAGATGGAGAAGGCGAGGGGCTGGGAGGAGAAGGGCTGGGGGTCCTCCAAGAGGCCATAGTTGGTGGCCTCACAGAGGATGGAGAAGGGCTGGGGGGCCTCACAGAGGCCATAGATGGAGTCCTCACAGAAGATGGAGAAGGCGAGGGGCTGGGAGGAGAAGGGCTGGGGGTCCTCCAAGAGGCCATAGTTGGTGTCCTCACAGAGGATCGAGAAGGGCTGGGGGGCCTCACAGAGGCCATAGATGGAGTCCTCACAGAAGATGGAGAAGGGCTGGGGCTGGGAGGAGAAGGGCTTGGGGTCCTCACAGAGGATGGAGAAGGACTGGTGGTCCTCCGTTCTACTAAATTCGGCTTTAGTAAAGCCAACTGTGACCCACCAAACCGTGATTTAGTGAACTAAAAAGAGAAACAAAGTTAATAGCATGATGCAACTACATGAAAGTTACATACATAATATTTTCCTTTTTTGTCTTTTACCTAGACTCTACTATGTTATTTGTGTGTGTGTGTGTGTGTGTGTGTGTGTGTGTGTGTGTGTGTGTGTGTGTGTGTGTGTGTGTGTGTGTGTGTGTGTGTGTGTGTGTGTGTGTGTGTGTGTGTGTGTGTGTGTGTGTGTGTGTGTGTGTGTGTGTGTGTGTGTGTGTGTGTCTCTAAAAATGTAAATGGCTTGTCTGATCAGTCTGCAGAAGTATGCTAGAATCATTCTGACCTTGGTGGGCTGTAGATCATGTCAAACAATTTCAAAATGATTCTAAGTATATTAATTACAAAGACAATAGTCACCATTGATAAACTAGGAGGGGGTCTCATGAATGACCGTGGGGCAGGACCCGTGTCTGAAGCCTCAGGCTGTGGAGGTGCAGCAGTGACCTGTGGTGAAATAGCGGTGGCAGGCTGTGAAAACAACAGCAGAAGAGCAGAAGATGTAGTGAAACAGCACAACAGCATTGAGATGTGTGATGCAATCACAGATCAACAGATACCTGATGCAATATTATGTCATTTTTAAAAAGATCACCTTGGTGGTGTGGAATCCACAACTACAAGCTGTGGACCCACCAAAGAGGGTGGTCTGTCCATGAGCCTGCAGGGGGCATTTCTCAATCTGAAAAATAAGAATTTTACTGTTTACTGATATGGTCTGCACCATTGTCAGGTGACCTGCATACTACATATTATATAATGATATTCAGGTAACTTTACCTTCTGGTAGAGGTCGTACCACTTCCGCTGCCGTGGTGCTGGTCTATTGCCTCCTCCAGAAGGCCAAGCCCCAGAGCTGGCAAAAGCCCTCAACCTGGCCATCCACTCGCCATCACTCATGGCCTTGTGGCTCTTTGGCTTGGTGCTCATCTGACCATAATATGGAAATAATAGTAAAAACTGTGCATTTTTGCAAGTACTTGACAACTACACAGATGTTTTTTATTTGTTTATAATGATACAATTATATATATTCAAGGTGACTAAATAATGGCACCCATTACAACAATTAAACATTATTTTACTACAAATAAAGCAAAACAAGGTTACATTTTATTTCAAGGTGTTACACTTCAATTATACATGCAGGTATTTGAATATTAAATTACTACATGCACTTACTGTAGGGGTAAGATTAGTGTTTGCTTTGGTTTATGGTTAGTTGCATCCAATTATGCATACTTTACTGTTATTTCTATAGTAACTACATACGGCGTTTAATAATGACAATGTAAAATAAAGTGTTACCCTCCCCCAAAAATTAAATGCATTGTTAATTTAGGTAAAAACTGTGGTTAAACATGATAATCAATCTGAAAAAAGAACACAGTAACTACACCTCTGTATAGTAAAACCATGGTTATTTTTTTGTAAGGGTTGTCTATATCTACAACTATTACATTGCTTTTTCATTCAAATTACTATTTGTATCACCTGTATCTGTGTTTATACAAATATTCATCGATCTGCAAATTCAAAACATGATTATTACATTTGCACTATATATTATTTTGATAAGAAATTAGTATGTCTACAACTTGACATTGTTTTTCATCCAAAGTGAACTTCAAAACGACTAAATGGTGTTCAATATGACAAATTACAGGCAAATGTAGTTTATTTCTTCCAATTTTTATTTATAGCAAAACTGTGTTTATACTGTTGAAAACAGATCTGCCCAAAAAACGTTGTTACACTTTCACTATAGTAAAACCATAGTAAATGACTACATCTATAAGTAAGTTATAACGTTGTTTGTTTTTCATTCAGAATTGTATTTAAAGATAGACTGTGTTTATACAGTTGTAATCGATCTGCCGAAAACACAACATGGTTAAACGTTACTGTACACTGTAGTAAAACCATGGTGAATTTCATAAGGAATGAAGTAAAACCATGGTGAATGAATTTCATAAGGAATGACTACATCTACAGCTGTAACACTTCTCCCCATTCAAACGGAGCTTCAAAACGACTTAAATGAGTAAAATAGGCGACTGTTAACTGTTAAGATTAAATGCAAATGGTGTTTAATTGTGGGCAGGTCGTTTATAAATCGTTATCAAGTCGGAGATTATAAATGTGAAACACGGATGAATGAAGGACGAAAACGTAACGAATTACCAGTTCAGAACACAGAAAACCGAGGGGAAAAAAACATTTATTTACTTACTTTTGCTCAGTTATCCGTTATTTCGCCGCGGGGCTGAGTTTGTTTTCCGACTCCGAAATGAAGCGCGCTGAGTGGCTGCGTCCGTTCTCGTTCGGCAACGCGATTGGCTCTCGTCCATTCTCGCTAGGGAGTGTGATTGGCTTCTCGTCCATTCTCACAATGGAGAGCGCTCGCGACGATTGGCTTCTCGTCCATTCTCACAATGGAGAGCGCTCGCGACGATTGGTTTCTCGTCCATTCTCACAATGGAGAGCACGCTCTGCGATTGGACGAGGGGAGACCGACGATCCTGCGCCAGGTAGCGCCACAGAGACCAGCGACATACACTCCTCTGGAGTGCGGAGCCAAAATACCAACGCTGTGCATGCCACACATCTCCTGCGTTAGCAAACTCAGGTCAAGAGATACGCTGAAAACTGAGAGACCGTTGGGAAGTGAAAGAAAGCCAATAGATAAGCCCAACGTGGGGCTCGAACCCACGACCCTGAGATTAAGAGTCTCATGCTCTACCGACTGAGCTAGCCGGGCGACTGAAGCAGACTATTGCATGCCTGTCGCAGTTTTTATCAGTGCCCAAATTTCACGTGCAACACTGAACCTCACTTTTTGCACAGGCTTGGGAAAACCGCTTGCATGTAAAGTAGGGGTTAAGCTTAGCGGTAGGCTTAGAGCGGGGTATCCACACTCGGTCCTGGAGGGCCCTTGTCCTGCAGAGCTTAGCCTCAACACCAATGAAAACACACCTGAACCAGCTAATCAAGGTCTCACCAGGCAGACTAGAATATTCCAAGCGGGTCGTTTGGACTTGGTTGTAGCGAAACTCTACAGGACAGTGGCCCTCCAGGACAGAGTTTGGACACCCCTGGCTTAGAGTGTCCTGTTTGCTTTGGCCATGCCTGTTGTTGGGGAACACAGTTTGAACAAGCAGAGCAGGCCGATAACATGCACAGTCAAAACCCGGAGTTAGCATTACGTTTCCATCTGTGGCAAGAGAGAGTGGTCACTGAAGGCAAACTTCTCCCAATTCCCAAAGGCAAAAATTGAGCAATACAGCAAAAATCGGAGGATCCAACCGGAAACTGAAAATACAAAGATGCCAGTACATGTAGAAGTGCGCCCAATCGATTGACCTCTTTTCCGTAAGCCTGATAGGCTACAAGTTTACGAGTTCAGGCAACACCACAAACGTTAAAGGCATGGAGTTCTGTCCCGCTGCGTGAATACAGTTTGCAAATTCCGACACTATATTATTTGAATGTGATTTTCATGGCATTTTGTGGTGCTTCTAGATTGCGTTTTGAGCAGGACTTCCCTGGAACACGGGCCTCCACCACCCGGAACAAAACATGAATACTTCATGTACCCGCCACAGCAAACTTGAGCTGATGCAAACCTTCACCTACCACCCTCTGTCTTTTTTTGACAAAAGGCAACTGAAAAAGCTGTGAGCTCTCAAAGGGGGATACGAACGCTTCGTTAGTGGACAGGTGCCTCGTAAGTTAAATTCTGAAGTTTGCGGACACATGGCGGAGTGGCAGGGAAAAGCTTCCTTCGTCCCTGGGTGGGCTCGAACCACCATCCTTTCGGTTAACAGCCGAACGCGCTAACCAATTGCGCCACAGAGACCAGCGACGTACACTCCTCTGGAGTGCGGAGCCAAAATACCAACGCTGTGCATGCCACACATCTCCTGCGTTAGCAAACTCAGGTCAAGAGATACGCTGAAAACTGAGAGACCGTTGGGAAGTGAAAGAAAGCCAATAGATAAGCCCAACATGGGGCTCGGACCCACGACCCTGAGATTAAGAGTCTCATGTTCTACCGACTGAGCTAGCCGGCGACTGAAGCAGACTATTGCATGCCTGTCGCAGTTTTTATCAGTGCCCAAATTTCACGTGCAACACTGAACCTCACTTTTTGCACAGGCTTGGGAAAACCGCTTGCATGTAAAGTAGGGGTTAAGCTTAGCGGTAGGCTTAGAGCGGGGTATCCACACTCGGTCCTGGAGGGCCCTTGTCCTGCAGAGCTTAGCCTCAACACCAATGAAAACACACCTGAACCAGCTAATCAAGGTCTCACCAGGCAGACTAGAATATTCCAAGCGGGTCGTTTGGACTTGGTTGTAGCGAAAATCTACAGGACAGTGGCCCTCCAGGACAGAGTTTGGACACCCCTGGCTTAGAGTGTCCTGTTTGCTTTGGCCATGCCTGTTGTTGGGGAACACAGTTTGAACAAGCAGAGCAGGCCGATAACATGCACAGTCAAAACCCGGAGTTAGCGTTACGTTTCCATCTGTGGCAAGAGAGAGTGGTCACTGAAGGCAAACTTCTCCCAATTCCCAAAGGCAAAAATTGAGCAATACAGCAAAAATCGGAGGACCCAACCTCCAACCGGAAACTGAAAATACAAAGATGCCAGTACATGTAGAAGTGCGCCCAATCGATTGACCTCTTTTCCGTAAGCCTGATAGGCTACAAGTTTACGAGTTCAGGCAACACCACAAACGTTAAAGGCATGGAGTTCTGTCCCGCTGCGTGAATACAGTTTGCAAATTCCGACACTATATTATTTGAATGTGATTTTCATGGCATTTTGTGGTGCTTCTAGATTGCGTTTTGAGCAGGACTTCCCTGGAACACGGGCCTCCACCACCCGGAACAAAACATGAATACTTCATGTACCCGCCACAGCAAACTTGAGCTGATGCAAACCTTCACCTACCACCCTCTGTCTTCTTTTGACAAAAGGCAACTGAAAAAGCTGTGAGCTCTCAAAGGGGGATACGAACGCTTCGTTAGTGGACAGGTGCCTCGTAAGTTAAATTCTGAAGTTTGCGGACACATGGCGGAGTGGCAGGGAAAAGCTTCCTTCGTCCCTGGGTGGGCTCGAACCACCATCCTTTCGGTTAACAGCCGAACGCGCTAACCAATTGCGCCACAGAGACCGGCGACGTAAAATCCTCTGGAGTGCGGAGGCAAAATACCAACGCTGTGCATCCCACACATATCCTGCATTAGCAAACTCAGGTCAAGAGATGGGCTGGAAACTGAGAGACCGTTGGGAAGTGAAAGAAAGCCGAAAGATAAGCCCAACGTGGGGCTCGAACCCACGACCCTGAGATTAAGAGTCTCATGCTCTACCGACTGAGCTAGCCGGGCGACTGAAGCAGACTATTGCATGCCTGTCGCAGTTTTTATCAGTGCCCAAATTTCACGTGCAACACTGAACCTCACTTTTTGCACAGGCTTGGGAAAACCGCTTGCATGTAAAGTAGGGGTTAAGCTTAGCGGTAGGCTTAGAGCGGGGTATCCACACTCGGTCCTGGAGGGCCCTTGTCCTGCAGAGCTTAGCCTCAACACCAATGAAAACACACCTGAACCAGCTAATCAAGGTCTCACCAGGCAGACTAGAATATTCCAAGCGGGTCGTTTGGACTTGGTTGTAGCGAAACTCTACAGGACAGTGGCCCTCCAGGACAGAGTTTGGACACCCCTGGCTTAGAGTGTCCTGTTTGCTTTGGCCATGCCTGTTGTTGGGGAACACAGTTTGAACAAGCAGAGCAGGCCGATAACATGCACAGTCAAAACCCGGAGTTAGCGTTACGTTTCCATCTGTGGCAAGAGAGAGTGGTCACTGAAGGGAAACTTCTCCCAATTCCCAAAGGCAAAAATTGAGCAATACAGCAAAAATCGGAGGACCCAACCTCCAACCGGAAACTGAAAATACAAAGATGCCAGTACACGTAGAAGTGCACCCAATCGATTGACCTCTTTTCCGTAAGCCTGATAGGCTACAAGTTTACTAGTTCAGGCAACCCCACAAACGTTAAAGGCATGGAGTTCTGTCCCGCTGCGTGAATACAGTTTGCAAATTCCGACACTATATTATTTGAATGTGATTTTCATGGCATTTTGTGGTGCTTCTAGAGGGCGTTTTGAGCAGGACTTCCCTGGAACACGGGCCTCCACCACCCGGAACAAAACATGAATACTTCATGTACCCGCCACAGCAAACTTGAGCTGATGCAAACCTTCACCTACCACCCTCTGTCTTCTTTTGACAAAAGGCAACTGAAAAAGCTGTGAGCTCTCAAAGGGGGATACGAATGCTTCGTTAGTGGACAGGTGCCTCGTAAGTTAAATTCTGAAGTTTGCGGACACATGGCGGAATGGCAGGGAAAAGCTTCCTTCGTCCCTGGGTGGGCTCGAACCACCATCCTTTCAGTTAACAGCCGAACGCGCTAACCAATTGCGCCACAGAGACCGCGACGTACAATCCTCTGGAGTGCGGAGGCAAAATACCAACACTGTGCATGCCACACATATCCTGCATTAGCAAACTCAGGTCAAGAGATGGCCTGGGAACTGAGAGACCGTTGGGAAGTGAAAGAAAGCCGAAAGATAAGCCCAACGTGGGGCTCGAACCCACGACCCTGAGATTAAGAGTCTCATGCTCTACCGACTGAGCTAGCCGGGCGACTGAAGCAGACTACTGGATGCCTGTCGCAGTTTTTATCAGTGCCCAAATTTCACGTGCGACACTGAACCTCACTTTTTGCACAGGCTTGGGAAAACCGCTTGCGTGTAAAGTAGGGGTTAAGCTTAGCGGTAGGCTTAGAGCGGGGCATCCACACTCGGTCCTGGAGGGCCCTTGTCCTGAAGAGCTTAGCCTCAACACCAATGAAAACACACCTGAACTAGCTAATCAAGTTCTCACCAGGCAGACTAGAATATTCCAAGCGGGTCGTTTGGACTTGGTTGTAGCGAAAATCTACAGGACAGTGGCCCTCCAGGACAGAGTTTGGACACCCCTGGCTTAGAGTGTCCTGTTTGCTTTGGCCATGCCTGTTGTTGGGGAACACAGTTTGAACAAGCAGAGCAGGCCGATAACATGCACAGTCAAAACCCGGAGTTAGCGTTACGTTTCCATCTGTGGCAAGAGAGAGTGGTCACTGAAGGGAAACTTCTCCCAATTCCCAAAGGCAAAAATTGAGCAATACAGCAAAAATCGGAGGACCCAATCCAACCGGAAACTGAAAATACAAAGATGCCAGTACATGTAGAAGTGCGCCCAATCGATTGACCTCTTTTCCGTAAGCCTGATAGGCTACAAGTTTACGAGTTCAGGCAACACCACAAACGTTAAAGGCATGGAGTTCTGTCCCGCTGCGTGAATACAAGTTTGCAAATTCCGACACTATATTATTTGAATGTGATTTTCATGGCATTTTGTGGTGCTTCTAGATTGCGTTTTGAGCAGGACTTCCCTGGAACACGGCCTCCACCACCCGGAACAAAACATGAATACTTCATGTACCCGCCCACAGCAAACTTGAGCTGATGCAAACCTTCACCTACCACCCTCTGTCTTCTTTTGACAAAAGGCAACTGAAAAAGCTGTGAGCTCTCAAAGGGGGATACGAACGCTTCGTTAGTGGACAGGTGCCTCTTAAGTTAAATTCTGAAGTTTGCGGACACATGGCGGAGTGGCAGGGAAAAGCTTCCTTCGTCCCTGGGTGGGCTCGAACCACCATCCTTTCGGTTAACAGCCGAACGCGCTAACCAATTGCGCCACAGAGACCAGCGACGTAAAATCCTCTGGAGTGCGGAGGCAAAATACCAACGCTGTGCATCCCACACATATCCTGCATTAGCAAACTCAGGTCAAGAGATGGGCTGGAAACTGAGAGACCGTTGGGAAGTGAAAGAAAGCCGAAAGATAAGCCCAACGTGGGGCTCGAACCCACGACCCTGAGATTAAGAGTCTCATGCTCTACCGACTGAGCTAGCCGGGCGACTGAAGCAGACTGCTGTATGCCTGTCGCAGTTTTTATTAGTGCCCAAATTTCACGTGCGAAACGGATCCTCACTTTTTGCACAGGCTTTAGAAAACCGCTTGCGGGTAAAGTAGGGGTTAAGCTTAGCGGTAGGCTTAGAGCGGGGCATCCACACTCGGTCCTGGAGGCCCTTGTCCTGCAGAGCTTAGCCTCAACACCAATGAAAACACACCTGAACCAGCTAATCAAGGTCTCACCAGGCAGACTAGAATATTCCAAGCGGGTCGTTTGGACTTGGTTGTAGCGAAACTCTACAGGACAGTGGCCCTCCAGGACAGAGTTTGGACACCCCTGGCTTAGAGTGTCCTGTTTGCTTTGGCCATGCCTGTTGTTGGGGAACACAGTTTGAACAAGCAGAGCAGGCCGATAACATGCACAGTCAAAACCCGGAGTTAGCATTACGTTTCCATCTGTGGCAAGAGAGAGTGGTCACTGAAGGCAAACTTCTCCCAATTCCCAAAGGCAAAAATTGAGCAATACAGCAAAAATCGGAGGACCCAACCTCCAACCGGAAACTGAAAATACAAAGATGCCAGTACATGTAGAAGTGCGCCCAATCGATTGACCTCTTTTCCGTAAGCCTGATAGGCTACAAGTTTACGAGTTCAGGCAACACCACAAACGTTAAAGGCATGGAGTTCTGTCCCGCTGCGTGAATACATTTGCAAATTCCGACACTATATTATTTGAATGTGATTTTCATGGCATTTTGTGGTGCTTCTAGATTGCGTTTTGAGCAGGACTTCCCTGGAACACGGGCCTCCACCACCCGGAACAAAACATGAATACTTCATGTACCCGCCACAGCAAACTTGAGCTGATGCAAACCTTCACCTACCACCCTCTGTCTTCTTTTGACAAAAGGCAACTGAAAAAGCTGTGAGCTCTCAAAGGGGGATACGAACGCTTCGTTAGTGGACAGGTGCCTCGTAAGTTAAATTCTGAAGTTTGCGGACACATGGCGGAGTGGCAGGGAAAAGCTTCCTTCGTCCCTGGGTGGGCTCGAACCACCATCCTTTCGGTTAACAGCCGAACGCGCTAACCAATTGCGCCACAGAGACCGGCGACGTACAATCCTCTGGAGTGCGGAGGCAAAATACCAACGCTGTGCATGCCACACATATCCTGCATTAGCAAACTCAGGTCAAGAGACAGGCTGGAAACTGAGAGACCGTTGGGAAGTGAAAGAAAGCCGAAAGATAAGCCCAACGTGGGGCTCGAACCCACGACCCTGAGATTAAGAGTCTCATGCTCTACCGACTGAGCTAGCCAGGCGACTGAAGCAGACTACTGTATGCCTGTCGCAGTTTTTATCAGTGCCCAAATTTCACGTGCAACACTGAACCTCACTTTTTGCACAGGCTTGGGAAAACCGCTTGCGTGTAAAGTAGGGGTTAAGCTTAGCGGTAGGCTTAGAGCGGGGCATCCACACTCGGTCCTGGAGGGCCCTTGTCCTGCAGAGCTTAGCCTCAACACCAATGAAAACACACCTGAACCAGCTAATCAAGGTCTCACCAGGCAGACTAGAATATTCCAAGCGGGTCGTTTGGACTTGGTTGTAGCGAAAATCTACAGGACAGTGGCCCTCCAGGACAGAGTTTGGACACCCCTGGCTTAGAGTGTCCTGTTTGCTTTGGCCATGCCTGTTGTTGGGGAACACAGTTTGAACAAGCAGAGCAGGCCGATAACATGCACAGTCAAAACCCGGAGTTAGCGTTACGTTTCCATCTGTGGCAAGAGAGAGTGGTCACTGAAGGGAAACTTCTCCCAATTCCCAAAGGCAAAAATTGAGCAATACAGCAAAAATCGGAGGACCCAACCTCCAACCGGAAACTGAAAATACAAAGATGCCAGTACACGTAGAAGTGCACCCAATCGATTGACCTCTTTTCCGTAAGCCTGATAGGCTACAAGTTTACTAGTTCAGGCAACCCCACAAACGTTAAAGGCATGGAGTTCTGTCCCGCTGCGTGAATACAGTTTGCAAATTCCGACACTATATTATTTGAATTTGTTTTTTCATGGCATTTTGTGGTGCTTCTAGAGGGCGTTTTGAGCAGGACTTCCCTGGAACACAGGCCTCCACCACCCGGAACAAAACATGAATACTTCATGTACCCGCCACAGCAAACTTGAGCTGATGCAAACCTTCACCTACCACCCTCTGTCTTCTTTTGACAAAAGGCAACTGAAAAAGCTGTGAGCTCTCAAAGGGGGATACGAATGCTTCGTTAGTGGACAGGTGCCTCGTAAGTTAAATTCTGAAGTTTGCGGACACACAGAGGAATGGCAGGGAAAAGCTTCCTTCGTCCCTGGGTGGGCTCGAACCACCATCCTTTCAGTTAACAGCCGAACGCGCTAACCAATTGCGCCACAGAGACCGCGACGTACAATCCTCTGGAGTGCGGAGGCAAAATACCAACGCTGTGCATGCCACACATATCCTGCATTAGCAAACTCAGGTCAAGAGATGGGCTGGAAACTGAGAGGCCGTTGGGAAGTGAAAGAAAGCCGAAAGATAAGAACCCTCGACCCTGAGATTAAGAGTCTCATGCTCTACCGACTGAGCTAGCCAGGCGACTGAAGCAGACTACTGAATGCCTGTCGCAGTTTTTATCAGTGCCCAAATTTCACGTGCAACACTGAACCTCACTTTTTGCACAGGCTTTAGAAAACCGCTTGCGGGTAAAGTAGGGGTTAAGCTTAGCGGTAGGCTTAGAGCGGGGTATCCACACTCGGTCCTGGAGGGCCCTTGTCCTGCAGAGCTTAGCCTCAACACCAATGAAAACACACCTGAACCAGCTAATCAAGGTCTCACCAGGCAGACTAGAATATTCCAAGCGGGTCGTTTGGACTTGGTTGTAGCGAAACTCTACAGGACAGTGGCCCTCCAGGACAGAGTTTGGACACCCCTGGCTTAGAGTGTCCTGTTTGCTTTGGCCATGCCTGTTGTTGGGGAACACAGTTTGAACAAGCAGAGCAGGCCGATAACATGCACAGTCAAAACCCGGAGTTAGCATTACGTTTCCATCTGTGGCAAGAGAGAGTGGTCACTGAAGGCAAACTTCTCCCAATTCCCAAAGGCAAAAATTGAGCAATACAGCAAAAATCGGAGGATCCAACCGGAAACTGAAAATACAAAGATGCCAGTACATGTAGAAGTGCGCCCAATCGATTGACCTCTTTTCCGTAAGCCTGATAGGCTACAAGTTTACGAGTTCAGGCAACACCACAAACGTTAAAGGCATGGAGTTCTGTCCCGCTGCGTGAATACAATTTGCAAATTCCGACACTATATTATTTGAATGTGATTTTCATGGCATTTTGTGGTGCTTCTAGAGGGCGTTTTGAGCAGGACTTCCCTGGAACACGGGCCTCCACCACCCGGAACAAAACATGAATACTTCATGTACCCGCCACAGCAAACTTGAGCTGATGCAAACCTTCACCTACCACCCTCTGTCTTCTTTTGACAAAAGGCAACTGAAAAAGCTGTGAGCTCTCAAAGGGGGATACGAACGCTTCGTTAGTGGACAGGTGCCTCGTAAGTTAAATTCTGAAGTTTGCGGACACATGGCGGAGTGGCAGGGAAAAGCTTCCTTCGTCCCTGGGTGGGCTCGAACCACCATCCTTTCGGTTAACAGCCGAACGCGCTAACCAATTGCGCCACAGAGACCGGCGACGTAAAATCCTCTGGAGTGCGGAGGCAAAATACCAACGCTGTGCATCCCACACATATCCTGCATTAGCAAACTCAGGTCAAGAGATGGCTGGAAACTGAGAGACCGTTGGGAAGTGAAAGAAAGCCGAAAGATAAGCCCAACGTGGGGCTCGAACCCACGACCCTGAGATTAAGAGTCTCATGCTCTACCGACTGAGCTAGCCGGGCGACTGAAGCAGACTATTGCATGCCTGTCGCAGTTTTTATCAGTGCCCAAATTTCACGTGCAACACTGAACCTCACTTTTTGCACAGGCTTGGGAAAACCGCTTGCATGTAAAGTAGGGGTTAAGCTTAGCGGTAGGCTTAGAGCGGGGTATCCACACTCGGTCCTGGAGGGCCCTTGTCCTGCAAGAGCTTAGCCTCAACACCAATGAAAACACACCTGAACCAGCTAATCAAGGTCTCACCAGGCAGACTAGAATATTCCAAGCGGGTCGTTTGGACTTGGTTGTAGCGAAAACTCTACAGGACAGTGGCCCTCCAGGACAGAGTTTGGACACCCCTGGCTTAGAGTGTCCTGTTTGCTTTGGCCATGCCTGTTGTTGGGGAACACAGTTTGAACAAGCAGAGCAGGCCGATAACATGCACAGTCAAAACCCGGAGTTAGCATTACGTTTCCATCTGTGGCAAGAGAGAGTGGTCACTGAAGGCAAACTTCTCCCAATTCCCAAAGGCAAAAATTGAGCAATACAGCAAAAATCGGAGGATCTCCAACCGGAAACTGAAAATACAAAGATGCCAGTACATGTAGAAGTGCGCCCAATCGATTGACCTCTTTTCCGTAAGCCTGATAGGCTACAAGTTTACTAGTTCAGGCAACCCCACAAACGTTAAAGGCATGGAGTTCTGTCCCGCTGCATGAATACAATTTGCAAATTCCGACACTATATTATTTGAATGTGATTTTCATGGCATTTTGTGGTGCTTCTAGAGGGCGTTTTGAGCAGGACTTCCCTGGAACACGGGCCTCCACCACCCGGAACAAAACATGAATACTTCATGTACCCGCCACAGCAAACTTGAGCTGATGCAAACCTTCACCTACCACCCTCTGTCTTCTTTTGACAAAAGGCAACTGAAAAAGCTGTGAGCTCTCAAAGGGGGATACGAAAGCTTTGTTAGTGGACAGGTGCCTCGTAAGTTAAATTCTGAAGTTTGCGGACACATGGCAGAGCGGCAGGGTAAATCTTCCTTCGTCCCTGGGTGGGCTCGAACCACCATCCTTTCGGTTAACAGCCGAACGCGCTAACCAATTGCGCCACAGAGACCGACGACATACAATCCTCTGGAGTGCAGAGGCAAAATACCAACGCTGTGCATCCCACACATATCCTGCATTAGCAAACTCAGGTCAAGAGATGGGCTGGAAACTGAGAGACCGTTGGGAAGTGAAAGAAAGCCGAAAGATAAGCCCAACGTGGGGCTCGAACCCACGACCCTGAGATTAAGAGTCTCATGCTCTACCGACTGAGCTAGCCGGGCGACTGAAGCAGACTATTGCATGCCTGTCGCAGTTTTTATCAGTGCCCAAATTTCACGTGCAACACTGAACCTCACTTTTTGCACAGGCTTGGGAAAACCGCTTGCATGTAAAGTAGGGGTTAAGCTTAGCGGTAGGCTTAAAGCGGGTTATCCACACTCGGTCCTGGAGGGCCCTTGTCCTGCAGAGCTTAGCCTCAACACCAATGAAAACACACCTGAACCAGCTAATCAAGGTCTCACCAGGCAGACTAGAATATTCCAAGCGGGTCGTTTGGACTTGGTTGTAGCGAAACTCTACAGGACAGTGGCCCTCCAGGACAGAGTTTGGACACCCCTGGCTTAGAGTGTCCTGTTTGCTTTGGCCATGCCTGTTGTTGGGGAACACAGTTTGAACAAGCAGAGCAGGCCGATAACATGCACAGTCAAAACCCAGAGGCAGCGTTACGTTTCCATCTGTGGCAAGAGAGAGTGGTCACTGAAGGCAAACTTCTCCTAATTCCCAAAGGCAAAAAGTGAGCAATATAGCAAAAATCGGAGGACCCAACCTCCAACCGGAAACTGAAAATACAAAGATGCCAGTACATGTAGAAGTGCGCCCAATCGATTGACCTCTTTTCCGTAAGCCTGATAGGCTACAAGTTTACGAGTTCAGGCAACACCACAAACGTTAAAGGCATGGAGTTCTGTCCCGCTGCGTGAATACAGTTTGCAAATTCCGACACTATATTATTTGAATGTGATTTTCATGGCATTTTGTGGTGCTTCTAGATTGCGTTTTGAGCAGGACTTCCCTGGAACACGGGCCTCCACCACCCGGAACAAAACATGAATACTTCATGTACCCGCCACAGCAAACTTGAGCTGATGCAAACCTTCACCTACCACCCTCTGTCTTTTTTTGACAAAAGGCAACTGAAAAAGCTGTGAGCTCTCAAAGGGGGATACGAACGCTTCGTTAGTGGACAGGTGCCTCTTAAGTTAAATTCTGAAGTTTGCGGACACATGGCGGAGTGGCAGGGAAAAGCTTCCTTCGTCCCTGGGTGGGCTCGAACCACCATCCTTTCGGTTAACAGCCGAACGCGCTAACCAATTGCGCCACAGAGACCGCGACGTAAAATCCTCTGGAGTGCGGAGGCAAAATACCAACGCTGTGCATCCCACACATATCCTGCATTAGCAAACTCAGGTCAAGAGATGGGCTGGAAACTGAGAGACCGTTGGGAAGTGAAAGAAAGCCGAAAGATAAGCCCAACATGGGGCTCGAACCCACGACCCTGAGATTAAGAGTCTCATGCTCTACCGACTGAGCTAGCCGGGCGACTGAAGCAGACTATTGCATGCCTGTCGCAGTTTTTATCAGTGCCCCAAATTTCACGTGCAACACTGAACCTCACTTTTTGCACAGGCTTGGAAAACCGCTTGCATGTAAAGTTAGGGGTTAAGCTTAGCGGTAGGCTTAGAGCCTGGAGGGCCCTTGTCCTGCAGAGCTTAGCCTCAACACCAATGAAAACACACCTGAAACCAGCTAATCAAGGTCTCACCAGGCAGACTAGAATATTCCAAGCGGGTCGTTTGGACTTGGTTGTAGCGAAACTCTACAGGACAGTGGCCCTCCAGGACAGAGTTTGGACACCCCTGGCTTAGAGTGTCCTGTTTGCTTTGGCCATGCCTGTTGTTGGGGAACACAGTTTGAACAAGCAGAGCAGGCCGATAACATGCACAGTCAAAACCCGGAGTTAGCGTTACGTTTCCATCTGTGGCAAGAGAGAGTGGTCACTTGAAGGCAAACTTCTCCCAATTCCAAAGGCAAAAATTTAGCAATACAGCAAAAATCGGAGGACCCAACTCTCCAACCGGAAACTGAAAATACAAAGATTCCAGTACATGTTGAAGTGTGCCCAATCGATAGACCTCTTTTTCCGTAAGCCTGATAGCATAACAAGTTTACGAGTTCAGGCAACACCACAAACGTTAAAGGCATGGAGTTCTGTCCCGCTGCGTGAATACAATTTGCAAATTCCGATACTATATTAATTGAATGTGATTTTCATGGCATTTTGGGTGCTTCTAGAGGCGTTTTGAGCAGGACTTTCCCTGGAACACGGGCCTCCACCACCCGGAACAAAACATGAATACTTCATGTACCCGCCACAGCAAACGTGAGCTGATGCAAACCTTCACCTACCACCCTATGTCTTCTTTTGACAAAAGGCAACTGAAAAAGCTGTGAGCTCTCAAAGGGGGATACGAAAGCTTTGTTAGTGGACAGGTGCCTCGTAAGTTAAATTCTGAAGTTTGCGGACACATGGCGGAGCGGCAGGGAAAATCTTCCTTCGTCCCTGGGTGGGCTCGAACCACCAACAGAGCGACATACACTCCTCTGGAGTGTGGAGGCAAAAATAGCAATGCCATGCTGTAGAGACTCCCCACGTCTCCTGCATTAGCAAACTCAGGTAAAGAGACTCGCTGGAAACTGATGGGAAGTGAGAGAAAGCCAATAGATACCCCCAACGTGGGGCTCGAACACACGACCCTGAGATTAAGAGTCTCATGCTCTACTGTCTGAGCTAGCCGGGAAGCTGCAGTGTACTGCGGCATGCCTGTTGCTGTTTTTATCAGTGCTGAAATTTCAATCAACTGGCACTTCCAAACTTTGTCCAGCCTTCTCCACCCTACCACCACTCCCTCAAAAAGTATGGTATCGTCCGGTACCTCCTCTCACAGGTGCAATAAAACTGATGGGCTAGAGCATCGGGCTTGATATTTTTGGACCCAGGCTGGTGCGAAAGGGTGAAGTCAAATCGGTCAAAGAATAGTGCCCAGCAAGCCTGGTGTGAGCTCAGCCTCTTGGCAGAGCCGAGAGGTCCCCTCAAGCTTTACATTTTACAGTTAGATTTTTTTCAAACTGTGGTGAAGTAGAGCGCCATCATGATGTAGAATTTTTGGTGCATGCGCATTAAACAGAAGAGATACTTTGTGCATGGTTAAATGTTATTTTAAGCTCTTCATTTCTGTACAAGTTCAATTAGGGATGGGTATCGTTTACATTTTATCGATACCGATGCTGCTTATCAATACCGATACTTATCGATATTGTTATCAATACTATTTGGTGCAAAAAAGATATGGAAGATTTGAAAAGATTTATTTAAGTAACATTAAAGGAATAGTTCACCCATAAATTAAATTTGTGTCATAATTTACTCGCAAGTTGTTTTAAACCTGAATGAGTTCCTTTCTTCAGTTAAACATAAAAGTGATCTTGAAGAATGTGGGAAACCAAACAGTTGCAGGTCCCCAGTGACTTCCATATTTTATATGCAAACCTGGGGCTGGGCGATATGAGCAAAAATGTATATCTCTGTTTTTTGGACTGATTTGCAGTATATGGTAAGTATATCTCATTTTTTTGTATTTGGATTAAACAAATAAACTAATAAAATGAATTTAACTATGTAGGCATATATTATGTGCAGAAAAGGGGTAAAATCACATTACATACTAACATTGTAACATTGTAATCTAAAAACTAAAATAATGCTTTAAAAAAAGAATTTAAATTTACTAAACTAAAAAGGAAAGTAAAAAAAGCACAAACTAATTGAGTAAAAAGGCTATTTTGATTACCTCATTACAGTCACTTTACAGTTAGTGCTTTCATTCAAATACACTTACTTGTAGGTTTAAAATTCTACACAAGTCACATTTATTGCCCAACTAAAAATGTATAAAATTCAGCAAAATGTATATTAGAGTTATTGCACTCCTATTTCATTGAGCTCCGTCTGTTTGGCACGCATGTGCGCAGCAGCACTCATTCTAAAACCTGTGATGTTTATTTAGCAGAGAATCGTAAAGCAAAAGCTCTTGCACTACTTCTGACAGCAAAATGGAAATATTTCCATGGCTTTCTAACATTTACAGATGGAGAATATACCTGTGAAATGCAAGTTATGCATTTAGAAAAACAGCACATAGCTCAAAACAGCGCGTCTCTGTCAGCGGCACACGCAGCCTTTCTGTCAGAGCATCTGACGAACCAAGCCGCTTTAAACAGAAACTATAAACTATAGGCTACTATATCTTACAAGTTTTTAATAGCGCTTCATATAAAGCTTGTCACATGTTCATAACAACCAGTATTATTCACCTTATCCGCAGCAGTTCAGTCTCCTCCCCAGATATTTTTTCAGATGCGCTCGTATCAAACTAGCCTACTGTTGTTTGCGAATGTGTCTTGTGAGTGTAACTCTACCGCCGAATCAACATTTGATGTGAATGTGTCTCGCAAGTTGCAGTTGGAGCTGTATAGTAAATACAGCGCATTGTTTAAGGAAGTAGATGTTGTGTTTTGTTAAATGTTTCATAATATTACTGGTGTTGCCTCCTTTGTTCACTATTTCACTACTGCATATTGCATCTGATGCTGGAGTCGCTTAGTTTTGTAACGTGAGCCCACACTTTTGAACATTTCACCGCCACTGTTTGCATGCAAACACACCGCACATGTACATGAATAATCGCATGCACGTCGAGTAAACAATGCCACATCATTCAATTAAGGAAAATGTCAAGCAGCTGCTTCTAATTCGTTATTAACATTGAAGTATAATGTTACGGATATAAAAAAACAAAAAACACAAGTATCGATAACAGTATCGTTTGTCCTGAAGATTACCGGTAGTCCGGTATTGACCCAATTACGTACCAGTCCAAAAAATTACCGGTTCTCGGTACCCATCCTTAAGTTCAAGTTGTTTTAACTTATTGTGTAGTCAGACCAGTTAGACTCATCCATATTTTTTTTTTTTTACAGTGTAGTGTAGCCTAGTTTAATTAAAATAAAATGTAGTTGAATGCAAATAATTTTTGTTTACATTTGTTAATCTTTTGCTTACAATTAATGCAATTAAATAAACTTGAGTTAGAACAACATAATGATTTTGAAAGTATTCTGTACACACATGTAAAGTACAGTACATTACTATTACATACAAATACAGTACTCTCGTAAATGACACTGTATGTCAAATATGTATAAAATTAAACTTCATAGAGCAAGAGCTGGTGATGAAAATTAACAAGTTTTATTGGAGTATACTGTATAATAAAGTTTATTGAAGTTTAGAAGAAAAAATAACTAAGTGCAAATGTAACAAATTTAATTTTGATCAAGACGCTTAAGTTGAAATTGTGCTTTGTTATATTGATAAATCTAAATAAGTGTACTATTTAAAACACTAGGAAATCATATTTATGTAAAATGTATGTTTAAGTAATACTTAATCAGACATTATTATAAAGTTAATTTTTAAAAGTGCACTTAAGTATGTTAAGGCACATTGTCATTAAGGTGTACTCTCTTTAAGTACATTTAAGTGGCCTTTAATTTAAATTATATTATATTATCTGCAAGTGCACTTTTTAAAAAGTATACTTTTAAGATCTATACATCAAAAGTACACTTTTAATACAATTAAGCACACTTCTTTTTCACAAGGGAGATGCCACAAGAAAGCAACATATGTTGCTAATCAGGGTTGGGGTTAACACATTACAAGTAACGCGAGTTACGTTATAATATTACTTTTTTCAAGTAACTAGCAAAGTAACGCATTACTTTTTAATTTACAGGAAAATATCTGAGTTACTTTTTCAAAAAAGTAACGCCAGTTACTTTGTATTCCCATTTATTGACAACAGTGCGCTGTGTGAACATGATCTTACTGTAGTTTTAGACTAAATGTGAATGTGCATAAATTCATCCTACTCGCAAAAAAACTGATTTAGTATTCATCAAAAATAATTAAAACAGTGAAATGCAAACTCAGAATATGACGCAAGCCTGCAATAATTAAATATGTTAAACAACACATGTATCTAATCCCATCTTATCAACCAATAGACATTTAACAATTTAGGGTTAGGGTTGCTGATGACCTTTGATGATCCAGTTCTGCCATACTAATAAGTAAAAATGATTTAGATAAACTAACAATTGTCCTTCATTGTTTTTTTATTGCTGAAGAGTGTTGAATTTCTTCCCCTGCATTCTACTGTACAGACGTGATTTATTCTTCCTTCAGCCTGATGTTTATTCATTAAACTTTTTTGGTGTGAAAGGGCTTTTACATTTGCTATAAATAGAACTTATTGTATTAAAAACAAACAATCAAGCCCTGCTCATATTTAAAAAGTAACGCAAAAGTAACGTAACGCATTACTTTACATAAAAAGTAACTAAGTAACGTAATTAGTTACTTTTTAGGGAGTAACACAATATTGTATTACTTTTAAAGTAACTTTCCCCAACACTGGTGCTAATACAATCAGAATGTGATAATGGTACTATTGTTTACATATTTCAAATTGTATTTTGTGTATGTTGTATGTACAGTACATGGCACACAGTAATGGATACTCACACATACTACTTTATTCTGTTCGGTTTTATTATACTGTCCATGTTTCAGGAATTAAATAAAGTAATTCAAAACAAACTATATATTGAGCTCAACTTACAAACATGTCAAGGTATGTAGACCCTAAATCAATTAAACAACGAGATTAAATAAACATTTAGTGACATTTCCTTTAAGCTTTCTGGCTGGTTTGTTTAAAAGTAGTAGCTTTTTGACACCGTATTAAAGCTAACATATGTCTCAATATATAAAGCTACTTATCTAAAGTATACAAAAGTACAAATTAGTCTGATTAGTCTATGTTAAAAGGTATGAGAAATATCTTATCATAGACAATGCTGTAAATAAGCTGTCTTTCCCTCTGAAGCCTCATTGAAAATTTCTGCCTCATTCACTCTCAACTCTGAATTAACTTCTGCCTCTGTCTATTGCAAATAAAGTAGTGTTTGAAATATGACATACAGAAGAAAATTACAAAATTAAGTACACTGCTGGACAATAACCAATCATTTGTATCCTATTTTTTTTTATTTAGCAGGTTCGTCGTAATTTCTTTTTTTATTCGTCGTAATAAAAAACATATTTTTTTTAACACTTTAGTTTGGGGAACACATATTCACTATGACTTTTGCCTCGATAAACTCTTAATTTACTGCTTATTAATAGCTTGTAAGGTAGACATTGTAGTTGTTAAGTTTATGTATTACGTAGGATTATGGGATGCAAAATATGGTCATGAAGAATAACATACCAAGTTGTCTATCAAACTGTTACATTTGTTTTCTATATTTTACTAATTATGAGTTTTTTATGACTGGTCCATATATAATACTACAAACACTTGTGTATCAATAGATTTTAAACAATGTAAAGTATTAAAAGCCACTCTCTGTTCTCACATGTGAAGTTTATTTTTCTTGGGTGT
Source organism: Ptychobarbus kaznakovi (assembly GCA_027422405.1). Lineage (NCBI taxonomy): Eukaryota > Metazoa > Chordata > Actinopteri > Cypriniformes > Cyprinidae > Ptychobarbus > Ptychobarbus kaznakovi. The sequence continues at coordinate 28,045,278 of CM049800.1, forward strand.
CATCCTGATTCTGCCCTGACAAACCTAGGGTGTCTGTTTTTTGTTCGTACTTGACAATACATACAATGTAAAATTAGCGCAATAATGAAAGAGCACCCCTAAATTAAGATCGTTCCTATATTAGATCTATATTAGATTGCCGTGGAGTTCAGTGGTGCAGCAGAGGGGTTAGGCTACAACGAAGCGGCCCTCAAGGACCTCTTCAACAGTGCCCTTGATGAGCCCCTCAGCTGCTGGAGGATGAGGGGGCAGGACCACCTGACATTTGGGGAATTCGTGGAGTTTTTGGCACGTTCCCCAGCTAAGGTGGCTGGTGTGCCTCAAGTGGTGGGCGACGAAACTGTAGCGCCTCCAGTGGCGGCAGACGAAGCCGCAGTGTCCCTAGTGGTGGCCGACGAACCTGCAGCGCACTCTGGGATTCCTGTGCTGGTACACAAGCTGGAGGATCCACCAATAAGTTCGGTATGGGCAGCTGGCATTTCAAGACTGGCTCCTCCCAAGGTGGCGGTGCCCGCTCCAGAGCCTGCTCCATTCCGTAAGCCCACAGAGTCCGCTCCAGAGCCTGCTCCGTTCCGTGAGCCCACAGAGTCCGCTCCAGAGCCCACTCCATTCCGTGAGCCCACAGAGTCCGCTCCAGAGCCCGCTCCGTGAGCCCACAGAGTCCGCTCCAGAGCCCGCTCCGTTCCATGAGCCCACAGAGTCCGCTCCAGAGCCCGCTCCGTTCCGGGAGCCCAGAGAGCCTGCTCCGTTCCAGGAGCCCACAGAGCCCGCTCCGGGAGGCCACTGAGTTCGCTCCTGCCCTGCCCTGGCCTCCTGCTCTGCCTGCTCCACCCTGGCAAACGTGGCTGCCTCTATCGCCAGGCCCTCTTCCACTACATGGGCCTGGGCCTTTTTTGTTCATTAAAACCATCCTTACCTGCATTTGGACCCAGACCCCTGTTTTTCCTAGGTGCCACTCGCCCGCACCATGACAATAGAGTGGAGCACAACCTTCAAGGCTCTTATAGAGAGAGACAGTGTCCAAATCCAGCAGACAGGCTGTTCTATTTGCAAAAGTATATTGATGGTGAAGCAAGATAAATTCTGGAAGGCAGATTTTTTATAGGAAAGATGAACAAGCCTATCAGCAAGCTTGGGAGAAGCTGAATGCCAGATATGGTCACTCTTTTGTGGTGCAACGTGCCTTCAGAGAGAAACTTAACAGGTGGTCTAAGATTGGTGGATTAGAGTACATCAAGCTAAGAGAGTTCAGTGACTTCTTGCAATCATGTAGTGATGCTATGTCACACATCAAGGGACTTCAGGTGCTGAATGATTGTGAAGAGAACCAGAGGATACTGGTAAAGCTTCCCAATTGGGTGACGAGCAGATGGAACCATTATGTCACAGAACGGCTACATCAAGACAAAGATTACCCAAGCTTTAGTGAGTTTGCTTCCTTTATTTCAAGGGAAGTCCCCATAGCATGCAATCCGGTGTCATCGCTGTATGCATTAAAGATCTTTGACGAGAAGCCATCGAAGGAGGTAAATCGTTCAAGAGTAAATGCGTTGGCAACCACTGTGAAGGATTTAGATGCAGCATGTGCTATGGACAATTACAGCAATGTCATCGACAGCTAGATTAAAGAGTCTAGTAAACCGAAGAGTACACTGGTGTGTAGATCAAATTCAGTCAAATGTTTGTTCTGTGGAGAGGGTCATTCTGTCCATAAGTGTCAAAAACTGATGGAAAGAGCTGTGGAGGAAAAGAGACAGTTTGTCCTGGAGAATAAGTTGTGCTTTGCATGCTTGAGAAAGGGACATTGTTCCAAGGACTGCAGGAACAGGGCCATATGTACTGTATGCAAGAAGCGCCACCCAACTACATTGCATGAAGATCGTCAGCCAGGAGACGAGTCTCCTTCACAGATAGTTTTGCAGGCAGAAGAGAGTACATCCTCCCTGTCATGCTGTGTGAATATAGGAGAAGGTGGTACAACATCCCTGATTGTTCCTGTATGGCTGTCTTCAACTAAATCAGAGTCTGAAACCCTTGTATATGCCTTATTAGACAATCAGAGTAGTCACACATTTGTTGTCCAGGAAGTGTGCGAAAGTTTACAGGCATTAATGGGGCCGGTAAAACTAAAGCTTTCCACTATGATGGGGAAAGTTTCCATTGTGGAGAGTCAAAGAGTCAGTGGCCTTAAGGTTAGTGGGTTCTCTTCAGACAGCCCTATTTGCTTGCCTCCTGTTTATACAAGGGACTTTATTCCTTTTGAACGCTCTCACATTCCCACCTGTGAAACAGCTAAAAGGTAGAGACATCTAGAAGTAATTGCTGATTAAATACCTGTAAGAATGGATTGTGGAGTGTGTAATGGCACATCGGCATGGAGACACACACGCAGAGATTAAAAACAGACAGTATTAATTACTCTTCATCCTTTCACTGCAAAAAGTGAAATGGTAACCTGACCTACGTCACTAACTCTTCAAGTCGCCTCTCTGTCTGGATATAAAGCCCCTCCCCCTCCTCATCCAGCACCGAGCGCGCGTTTTTCATCGGAGAACAAAGGGACTCAATCTACATAAAGGATTTCGAGAAGAACACTAATGGCCTTGAATATTAAAACCATCTACTCAAGAAACATATGGATATTAATGTTGTACTCTGCCTTTCATATGCTTGGTGTGAATGTGAATTATTTAGGAAATGTGGAATGTTTTAATCTGTGCCTTAAACTGTGAAGTATATGTACTTTGTGAGCCAAATGTGGTGTTTAGTCTCTAAAATAAGCTATTGTCATCAGTAAATAAGTGTAGATGACCGTTAAACTTTAGCATCATAATGTATGATTACAGCACGTATAAAAGGTCTGTAAGTATATCTTTCATGTGATAAATTAAATATCAGATGACGTGAGCATGGCCAAAGAAGCCGTGCGGGGCAGGGCTCCGCCCCACAAGAACAATCTGATTGGGTCAGCCGCCGTAGGCGTGCTGAAATCGTCTGTTTAAAACTGATCACCAGTTCGGAATTCTCTCTCTTTCATCCTCGCTCTTCAACGTGCTCGCTCGCGGACGCCCTGGAAGCTTCGCTGGACACAGCGAACATTTAACATCGGTCTGAGACAAACTAGCTAAGCGAATCCAAGACTTCGTAAAGCCGTAACACCGCAGAACCAGCAGCTCAACAATGCTTTCCATCTCAACACAGAACCAGGCAACCGCCGACCGAAAGAGGGCTTTCCCGGTGACGTCACGCAGCAGCGACAAAGCCATCGAAGAGTTCCCTAAGTAACCACGTGCGACGAAACGTGAGCATCGGAGACTTCCGTGAAAACACGAAGTTACCACATGGAACGAATAAGAGATCCGGCCTGCTTAATCAACGCAAGTATTTCAAACAAAGTTTTTATCCTAACTGAACTGGTAATTGATCTGAATGCAGAAAAGGGCAGCGTCTCTTTCATGATCTTCCTTTTGGTTTCAGTTATGCAATAGCCAAGAGGGCTATTTTAACCTCCTTCTGAGGTTACTCGCAAAACTCCCGTATGTATGTGTGTGTGTATGTTTATGTGTTGTTTATGTGTTTTTATTACGATAGTCCATGTATTGTAGAATAGCAGTTAACAAATAAACCTTGTTTCATTTATAAAGAATTATCTCTTGGGATGTGATTTTCTAGTTCAAACTCATGCCAAAAAGATCATGTTACCTCGCTCAAATGGTATAAAACCCTTTATTTTGTTTATCGTTGGCCACGAAAGCAAAATAAACTAAATTGTTAAAGATATACTGATGTTAGTGATCGCTGGACGAATCGTTAATACAGTATAAATCATAAGTCAAAGATTAATATTACTTTAATCAAGCAATATTTTATCTGTATGCTAATGATTCCCCGGAGCTGAAATAATAGCTTCATAGATTTATTACAAGTGGGTCTTTTGATTGGTTACGATTTTTCCAGAGCACTGGCACCTCGACAGGTCATCACTGGCGGTGATGAAGAGTCTCATGCCATTAAGACCGACCTCGGGTGGAGTATCATAGGAGGCACTCCACGGCATGTGAGCTCCAAGGATGTGATTGGTCTAGGTCACCGCATGTAAGTCAGGGAGTTTATTCATGTGACACCTGCTGCTGATATTAGAACACTTGAGCTGTTTTTGCAGACACTCAGGCAAGAGAGAAGAGTACATCTCAGAATGATGTTCAGTTTCTGTGGGTTTTAAAATGTATCCATCTGAATGAAGGTGGCCAACTTGAGATGCCCCTTCCTTTTAAAACACGTCCCTTCCTTTCAAATAAGAATCTTGCAGTAGTACCACCGAAGCACCTTAAAAGAAAACCGGACAAAGATCCTCAAGTCTTTAATTGTTTAGCTAAGTAGAAAAGCACTGCTTTGAGTGACCATCTATTGACAGGACCCGACCTTACCAATGGGCTGACTGGAGTGCTTTGCCATTTCCGTAAAGACCCAATCACTGGTTGTGCCAATTATGGCCTGAAGTATCTTGCCAGCATGAATGAGAAGGTGGTAAACAGGCTGATGAAAGAAATTCAAGCTGTGTGTTCTAACGGAAAGTTGCATTTTCACAAATATATTTCAAATAGCAGAGAAGTGCTGGAGTTTAACAGTGTGTGTGACTGTACTGTTGAGGTGAAGAATTTCAATTTTCATCATGACTATCTTCCAGTACAGAATGTCTTGGTGAAAGCAGAGTACATTGTACATAGCGACTCCTCCACCTTTAATGTTGAGCTTAATGAGAAACCTCCAACACGAAGTGGAATTCTCTCCATTGTGGCTTCAGTTTACGTTTTACTGGGGTTCTTGACTCCATTTGTCACGTTTGGCAAGAGGGTGCCGCAAGAGATGTGCCTTAAGTACATGGGTCGGTATGAATCAGTACCCATTGAGCTGAGGCCAAGGCGGGCGAGTTGGCTGAATGATCTACCCAACCTTGGTACAATACAGATCCCAAGATGCTTCACACCTCTAAACTTTGGGAAGTGCCTAAGAACTGAATTGCATCACCTTTTCAATGGTAGCAGTCAAGGTTATGGATAGTGCTCCTGCATTAGACTGGTGTAGAAGGCGACAATACAGAAGGGGTCTCGGGAAAAGCGGTAAACGCCTCGTCCCTCTATTGTTGAATGCCCTATTCAAAAGTTAGTAGTTCTCGAACCTAAAAGTTGAACCTTTTAAAATGCCCTAATGCTTTATTAGAGTTTTAGACTAACTGATATCATATAGGTATTAGATGGTGTCTTGGTCACATGTTGTTTTCGTATTTTGTTGAATATTGTTCAGTATTGAAATGTGATATGGTGAACAATTTGTTCATTTTAACTGAAGAGTGTGTACGAATTATGAATTGTCGGGTTGGAATTATGTTGGTTAATTTCATATATTGTGTAGATGCTTGGACATTTCCATTGATTATTTGATTGTTTGCATTTTGCATGTTTTTCAAATAAGTCAAAGGTAATTTTGTGGGAGTGTAGCTGACGCTGATAGGTCAGTTGTGAATTATAAATGACGTATTTGTGATTTCAGGGATTAATGATTATATCTTCATTATTTCACGATTTAAGTGTGTATTTCTGTGTGTAAATTTCATAATTTTGTTGGTATTGTACTTTATTTAGTTGTACTCTCAGTTTGACTAAAATCAATGTCACGTGACCATTCCAGATTAATTTAACCTGGAAGTAATGGCACAAACTAAATGGTAAGATGTGAAATCAGAGACACATGTTGGAGCTGCTTACCATTCTACTGCTGGTTATCAGGCCAACACGGTAAAAGAGTTAATGTTTGTATATTTCTTTATTTGCGTTGATGTCCTTCTAATTGTTGTGTGTAAAACTAGGTTTTCTTTGCATGTAGTTTTCACGGTGTTCCATATCAGAGAAATAAAATGTGGACATCAGTATTTTTGAAGCGTGGACTGTTTAATGACCAGCGAGTAACTACAAATGGTATTTCTGATGTTTCTACTTGCAATGCTGCAATGGGTGTTGTTATAACTGCTCCTAAAATTGGTCTTAATGCCTTAGCTTGCATGACATCTAGTTTCTTTAACAACGTTGACGATGCTGAATAATGCTTCCATAATCTAATGTTGATCGAATAAGACCAACATAAATACCCTTTAATGACTGTTTGTCAGCACCCCAATCTTGTCTTGCTACTGCTCTCATTAACTTTAATATATAATCTATATGGTCCTTCCAGATTAATTTGTCATCAAACCACAATACTAGATACTTAAATGTTGACACTTTCTCTAAATAAGACCTATATAGTTCTCCTCTCTTCTTCTTCTTCAGTTTTATGGTGGGTAGCGCCAACGTTAAGGTGGATTATTGCCACCTACTGAATTGGAGTGTGGACCAGAGTATATATACAGGTGCTGGTCATATAATTAGAATATCATCAAAAAGTTGATTTATTTCACTAATTCCATTCAAAAAGTGAAACTTGTATAATGTATACATTCATTCCACACAGACTGATATATTTCAAGTGTTTATTTCTTTTAATTTTGATGATTATAAGTGACAACTAATGAAAACCCCAAATTCAGTATCTCAGAAAATTAGAATATTGTGAAAAGGTTCAATATTGAAGACACCTGGTGCCACACTCTAATCAGCTAATAACTAACTCAAAACACCTGCAAAGGCCTTTAAATGGTCTCTCAGTCTAGTTCTGTAGGCTACACAATCATGGGGAAGACTGCTGACTTGACAGTTGTCCAAAAGACGACCATTGACACCTTGCACAAGGAGGGCAAGACACAAAAGGTCATTGCAAAAGAGGCTGGCTGTTCACAGAGCTCTGTGTCCAAGCACATTAATAGAGAGGCGAAGGGAAGGAAAAGATGTGGTAGAAAAAAGTGTACAAGCAATAGGGATAACCACACCCTGGAGAGGATTGTGAAACAAAACCCGTTCAAAAATGTGGGGGAGATTCACAAAGAGTGGACTGCAGCTGGAGTCAGTGATTCAAGAACCACTACGCACAGATGTATGCAAGACATGGGTTTCAGCTGTCGCATTCCTTGTGTCAAGCCACTCTTGAACAACAGACAGCGTCAGAAGCGTCTCGCCTGGGCTAAAGACAAAAAGGACTGGATGCTGCTGAGTGGTCCAAGTTATGTTCTCTGATGAAAGTCAATTTGCATTTCCTTTGGAAATCAGGGTCCCAGAGTCTGGAGGAAGAGAGGAGAGCACAGAATCCACGTTGCTTGAGGTCAGTGTAAAGTTCCCACAGTCAGTGATGGTTTGGGGTGCCATGTCATCTGCTGGTGTTGGTCCACTGTGTTTTCTGAGGTCCAAGGTCAACACAGCCGTATACCAGGAAGTTTTAGAGCACTACATGCTTCCTGCTGCTGAACAACTTTATGGAGATGCAGATTTCATTTTCCAACAGAACTTGGCACCTGCACACAGTGCCAAAGCTACCAGTACCTGGTTTAAGGACCATGGTATCCCTGTTCTTAATTGGCCAGCAAACTCGCCTGACCTTAACCCCATAGAAAATCTATGGGGTATTGTGAAGAGGAAGATGCGATATGCCAGACCCAACAATGCAGAAGAGCTGAAGGCCACTATCAGAGCAACCTGGGCTCTCATAACACCTGAGCAGTGCCACAGACTGATCGACTCCATGCCACGCCGCATTGCTGCAGTAATTCAGGCAAAGGAGCCCCAACTAAGTATTGAGTGCTGTACATGCTCATACTTTTCATGTTCATACTTTTCAGTTGGCCAAGATTTCTAAAAATCCTTTCTTTGTATTGGTCTTAAGTAATATTCTAATTTTCTGAGATACTGAATTTGGGGTTTTCATTAGTTGTCAGTTATAATCATCAAAATTAAAATAAATAAACACTTGAAATATATCAGTCTGTGTAGAATGAATGTATACATTATACAAGTTTCACTTTTTGAATGGAATTAGTGAAATAAATCAACTTTTTGATGATATTCTAATTATATGACCAGCACCTGTATATATATTAATATATTGTATTGTACATTTATAAATATATATACATGATTTATCTATCATGCAAAAGTGCTCTGAACTATGTCCCTATCCATTATCCACAGTTTTTGAGACAAGTAGCCTAATGACTGTCATTCATAATGTTATATGACAGGGGAACTCTTTTGAGAAAAGTTTAAATGACATTTTCTTCTCATCTTGATGATGATGATGATGGATGATGATGAATGATGCATTTATATATCGCTTTATTATGTATTGTTGTACACCCAATGCGCTTTACAATCATGTGGGGGGGGGGTCTCTCCTCAATATACATCTTGCCTCTGTATATTGCATGTATAAAAAACAAAGCACTGCAGCTTAAGGATCAGGTTCAATTGATGAAGCTTTTAATCATCAGGAAGGATGTTGCCCGCCCTTCCGCTCAATTGGCAGTTGTGTTGCTCCTTAATATTCAGTGGGTGCTCCTAAAATGTATGGTGCTCCTAACTTCTTGCTTTAACCCCATTGTACCCTACTGGTGGATTTATCAAGACACAACCAGTTTCTTATTACAGTAGACTACTATTTCTACTATATTGCTGTTTGCTGCTCATTTGGAAGATTGCATTTGGTTGCCATGTAACAATATTATGCAATTCTGAATGAAAACAAATTGCTCTGTTTTTCTCTCATATTATTTCCAAGTAGAAGCTTCTCACTCCAGTCCAGCGGGTGGCGCTAAAACACATACGTTAGTTTTCCAAACACTATTAAACCTCAGAGGAAGAAGATTAGTTTCACCGTGCTCTCTGTTGTTTTATCCTGATGATGGTTTAATACAAACGGTTAGAAATGTTGTTTCTGTAAATAGTAAAATACAGATTTTGAATCAGATCAAAACAATACCTGTAATATTCTGATCCTCACAGTCGTGACTAAGTTTTGAAGCAAGCAGGAATATCTGGAGGAGTATCAGCTGACCTGAGATCTGCTGCTGAGAAGATTGTGTTTGTTAAAGAGGAGAACATGAGTGAACCAGAACCCTGCAGAATAAAACACAAGGAACCAGAACCAGAACCCTGGAGAATAAAACACGAGGAACCAGAAACCTGGAGAATAAAACACGAGGAACCAGAACCCTGGAGAATAAAACAGGATGAACCAGAAACCTGGAGAATAAAACAGGATGAACCAGAAACCTGGAGATTAAAACACGGGGAACCAGAACCCTGGAGAGTAAAACAGGAGGAACCAGAACCCTGCAGAATAAAACAGGAGGAACCAGAACCCTGGAGAATAAAACACGAGGAACCAGAACCCTGCAGAATAAAACACGAGGAACCAGAACCCTGGAGAATAAAACACGAGGAACCAGAACCCTGGAGAATAAAACACGAGGAACCAGAACCCTGGAGAATAAAACACGAGGAACCAGAACCCTGGAGAATAAAACACGAGGAACCAGAAACCTGGAGAATAAAACACGAGGAACCAGAACCTGGATAATAAAACACGAGGAACCAGAACCCTGGAGAATAAAACAGGAGGAACCAGAAACCTGGAGAATAAAACAGGAGGGTCATGGAGGTTGGTCTTTATACTTCATTAATAATGACTGTTGTACATTAGGTTTACAATAATTTAACAGGGTGCCTGCAGATCCCTAAAAGCTTACATTCAACCTAGTTATCATTAAAATGTCTGAAATCTAAATTTTTAAGGTCTTAAAATGTGATAGACCTGGCAACGAGAAGTTTATTTTATTTCCTCTGGTTGCTTTTTTAAATCGTGAAACTGTTGCGTGTGAGACAGATTCCCTTTGTTTTTACATTAGTGTGATCTCAAACATTTTGCAGGCAACTATTTTCTTGCTGTTTTCTGCCTAAAAATAATTGTGTTTTTGCATAAAAGTCAATAAAGTCATGCTTAAATTTGATGTATATGCTTGAACATAATCCATTATAGCTCATGTATCATGCAGTTTTATAATAATTATTTAATGCGTTTAATTTAAATATAAATGACAATATGAAGGGCCTCTCCCATGTATGAACTCACTTTAACTTTTCAAAAAACATAGTTATTTGTAATTTTTCTGTTACTCAGAATGTCAAAATTTTCATGTGGTGTGACCCTCTGGCCATAACTATTTTTTTGTAAACATCTTTGAAATTACCCTAAATTTATTCAGATTAATTTTCTGCACTATTTAGCATAATTTCCAAAATGTATTGTATTCCACAAAGCATTTGTATTTCTATTTCTGTCATAATATACAAACAAACGTTGTCCGATGATTCACATTTTATGTTGAAATCCATTCAAAGATAAGACTGCATCATACACCAATTTGCCAAGGACCCGTGGAAGCATCAAGCAAGTTTGTAAGTCTCTTTCAAATTTGGAAAAAAATAAAAATTTTAACGGCTGGTATTAGAGATCGACCGATATGGGTTTTTCTATAACCGATGCCGATGTTTAGAGGTCAGGGTCAGCCGATGGCCGATATGTGCTGCCGATTTTTAGGGCCGATATCTTGAAGATTTCCCCTTCATTTGCATTCTAAAATATCACACTAATAATAAGTGGATGCACAACATTTCTAAATTTAACAATTTATTGAACACTGACTTCAACCATCTCTCGAATCGTAATTTTGTGCACTGCACGGTATTCAAATTAAATATATTCATCCAAAGAAATCAATAAACTGACCAAGTATTAAATATATAACACAGGTAATATATATAAAAAAAACTTTCAATCATTTACATAAAAGTTTTAGAGCATTTATCAAGCAGAATTTTTCAAGTTTGTTGGAACATAAATGTACATGTAAATTTAATATAAATTTAAATAAAATAAATACATCTTTATAAATAAAAAATCAATTAAACTGAAAAATATAAAAAAATAAAATATATAAAATAATAATAGTAGTGCTGCAAACACACTAGCAACCAGCAACATTTGTGTTTGGTATAAATGAAACAGAACATCTGAAGTGCATTCTAACTTACTGCTTTTTGCAACTTTCTGCCTTTTTATATAAAACAAAGTCCTCAATTAACCAACTGTGAATAAAAACTTAAAGGTTTTTGTGCATTTGACTTAGCAGCATCAGAAATCTAATTTAGTGCAAATAAAATAGCAGCAAACCCCTCATTTTTGAGAGAAGGAAATGATGTAAACATTACAGAACAATATAAAGGAATGTGCTTTAAGTTGAACTCAATTGCAGTCCCTGAGTCTTCCTCACTGAAAGTTCTCAGTCCTCCCAGTTTAAGAATGGCAGGAAACACAACTGTTCTGCATGTTCTTTCTCAGCTGTATATGTTAACTTAAGACATAACTGACTGTGTTTACCAGAATACTTGCCAAAACGGGTATTTTAACAACTTTGTGTGTGTGTGTGTATGTGTATCCGTCCGTTGAGGCGGTATCTGAATCGCGCCTCTCTCTCTCTCTCTCTCTGCACGCGCGCGTTTCAGTGTGTGCAGCAGCGGCTGAGCACAGAAAACGGGAGCGTGAGTCCCAAAACACGTGCAAATGATAAACTTTCACTCTAAGGTGGTTAAACTTATCAGTTAATCCGCGAATCACATGCGTGCCGAACCGTGGGGACTGGTCCGTACGGATCACGGATCATATACGATACATTGCACCCCTAACCAAAACCATTCACTAATGTGTTGTTTTTGTTGTTAACAGATTGCTTACAACAAGAAAGTATTTTTTTTACTTAGTAACAAATCAATGTTACTATGATAACATTGTATGTTGTCATACAATGTAGCCCTCAATCACGCTGCAGTGCCGCCTTCTCCACCCCACACACAGAGTGAAATTCTCCAACTGAGATACAGGAAAAATAAAACAGAACTTATAACATTGGGGCTAATATGTTAGCAAGCAAACTGCTGATAGTTTTCGACTGCAGTCCTTAAAGTTAACTGCAAGTAAGCGAACCTTCAACCAGCTGTATCATTATGCCAGTTCCCGACGGCTCTATACTATTCATTTTTTCTTTCACTAAGTGAAGCAACACTTCATAGTTTACTAGTAATATATAGTAAATATATGGCCATAGGACTTTTAAATATCAGAATGTAAGCCTTGCCTTTATCTTCCAGGACTGTTGTTGAATCTTCCAAAAGTTTTGGTAAAAGGTCCTTCACATGCAGCAGCGCACGTTCCACCGCACCAATAACACGGGGACGTGCCTGAGTTTAAATCGGTGCTACTAAACATCAATATCGGCCGATGCCGATATATAAAAAAATTACATGTACATTTACATTTAGCAGACGATTTTATCCAAAGCGACTTACAATTGCATTAGTATGTGTGTTCCCTGGGAATCGAACCCACAACCTTTTGCGCTGCTGAGGCAATGCTCTACCACTAAGCCACACAGGAACACAGAAAGACAAATTACAAATATCGGCGTCGATATATCGGTCGACCTCTAGCTGGCAGTGGTGGTCAGTAACGAAGTACAACTACTTCGTTACTGTACTTAAGTACATTTTTCAAGTATCTGTACTTTACTGGAGTAGTTTTATTTTGAGTAACTTTTACTTTTACTTCACTACATTCCAAAGCATAAGATCGTACTTTTTACTTCACTACATTTCATAAAACATATCGTTACTCACGTGATACATCACGTGCTCCGAGACGCAGAAACGGTGTCTGATTCATGAACAAACTGATTCTTTTCAATGAACCTGTTCAATCGGTTCGCAAATCGCCACAAACGATTCATTCACGAATTGCAATGATCTGATTGCAGCTGTTCTCGAGTCGAAAACTCACTGATTCAAATGATCCGTTTAGAGCGAGTCTTCTTCAGTGAACTGAACTCACAAGTAAAGAACCGGGAGATCTTGTGAGCGCGCGCTACTGATGCTGTGAAAAGTACGTTACTAATGTCGAATTTTAGGATTAATTATTGTAACTGAAAATAATATTTAGGTCAAAACTGTCAGTTGTTTGTGAACTAAATCTGCTGTAAAGGGTGATCTATTTAAGCCCACTGAAATGCTTGAATGCAGACAGATCAACATCAGTGTCTCTAACGTTATGTTTTAGGTCAAAAAACAAAACATTAAAATAACACCGATTAAATAAAATAACTGATGCTCGTGTAACGGATGTATACCAGTAAGGGCTATGTGTAAACCTCACTCCCCTCACCTCAAAAAGAGGCGCTCTAGCGACTGATGCAAGAGGCTGTAGCCTTTGGCGTTCCTTGTTAGAGCGCCCGCCTCCCGCGCCGGAATCCCGGGTTCGCGACCCGCTCGGAGCAAGAACGAGTTAGGATGGTGTGGACCCGGGGGAGATACACACGTTCATATTCCCCGCTGCTGTAACGTTAGCAGTTTTATTAAAATGCTATGCATTTAGACCTATGTGACGTCTGTTTTTATATTGTTTATCAACAGTATACATTTTTATATTGTTTAGATCAACTAGCCGAGTAGACAGATATGAATGTTTATTCATAACCATACTGAAAATAAGTAAATATTGTTAGCTGATGCTAACTGTCTAGCTAACAAGCTTGCTGGTGCTAAGTTGAGGAAATTTTTAGATATAAAGTCCAAATATCTTTATTCAGCCACCTAGATAGATTCCATCTGAGGGAAAAGAAAGGATGTGATGTTCAGAACATAGTAACTAACGTACAGTAATTATCAGAGTGGGAAGTGATGCCCTCTGGGGGCATTTGGCCAGGGGTGTTTTTTACACCACAGACAAGGTTTTGAGAAAAAAAAAAAATCATTATGAAAATATAATTAGATTTTCCTTAAAATGTTCTTCCTAATTTCAGGCCTAATTCTCATGTCATATATAACTGACGTTCTGCAAAACAACAAGTTCTAAAACACTTTTTTCTTACTGGTGAAGATTAGATGGTGAAATCTGTTTTCTCTCAGGTACATGGCAGTGTAAGCTTCACAGTGAACATTACTACATCACTCTCATCAACGTAGTCCATATCAACAAAATATATATCTTGACTCTATATAGTGGTTATTTTGGGAAAAACCCAGGTATTTTGGGCAGTAGGATTATAAAAATATGTGCTAATATAAAATTAAATACTATATATAAAGTCTATATAAAATTGCAAAATAAATCTGTCTATCAGTACTTTTTTACTTAAGTACATAAAAAATTGAGTACTTTTGTACTTTCACTCGAGTAAAATTGAAAAAGCAGTACTTTTACTTTTACTGGAGTAATATTTTAGTATACGTATCTGTACTTTTACTCAAGTACTTGATCTGTGTACTTTGACCACCACTGCTAGCTGGTATGTAGTTACGACATTTGGATGTCATGTGGTATGACCTCAAAAAAACAACGAATAATAAGTTATTTCTTAAACTATTTATTTTCATTATAAAATTCATAGTGACCTTTTGTGGGAAGTTGTTTTGTTTAGGTCACCAATTTTGTGCTTGTAAGGTAAACTTACCCATTAAGCACACTTTCAATTATCACCATAAAGTATGGAGTACCACAAGGATCTGTCCTAGGTCCTCTATTATTTTCATTATATATGTTGCCCCTTGGTAATATTATTAGAAAATACGGGATTAGTTTCCATTGTTATGCTGATGACACTCAACTATATATCTCAACAAAACCAGATGAAACTTCTGAACTATCTAAGCTAACAGAGTGTGTTAAAAATATAAAAGATTGGATGACCAGTAATTTTCTCCAATTAAATACAGTAAGAACGAGATATTACTTATTGGACCTAAAGACAGTAGACAGAATCTCTTGGATTACAATTTGCAACTAGACGGATGTACTGTTACTTCCTCTACAGTTAAAAATCTGGGTGTTATATTAGACAGCAACCTATCTTTTGAAAATCATATTTCCAATGTTACAAAAACAGCATTCTTCCATCTTAGAAACATCTCCAAGCTACGGAACATGTTAAGTGTTTCTGATGCAGAAAAGTTAGTTCATGCATTCATGACCTCTAGACTGGACTATTGTAATGCACTGTTAGGTGGTTGTCCTGCATCTTCAATAAACAAGCTACAGATAGTACAAAATGCTGCGGCTAGAGTCCTTACCAGGTCAAGAAAATATGACCATATTACTCCAATTTTACAGTCTCTGCACTGGCTACCTATTAAGTTTCGTATCAGTTACAAAATATTATTACTTGCCTATAAGGCCCTAAATGATTTAGCTCCTGCGTACCTAACTAATCTTCTATCACGCTACAATCCAACCCGCTCCCTTAGGTCGCAAAACTCTGGACTCTTGGTAGTACCTAGGATAGCAAAGTCCACTAAAGGAGGTAGAACTTTTTCATATCTGGCTCCTAAACTCTGGAATAGCCTTCCTGATAACGTTCGGGGTTCAGACACACTCTCTCTGTTTAAATCTAGATTAAAGACACATCTCTTTAGCCAAGCATACATATAATGCACCTCACAATCTTGTACTGCTAGTCTTTCTGAACAAATGCACTTTATTATGCATTAGCTTGGGTTATACTGATAATTTCATCCAGGGTTATTCCTGGATGGAGCCGCTGCTACGCTAATTGTCTTATTGTTTCTATGTTTCTGCCACGGGATTAACATCCCGTGGTAGCTAGGAATTACACAAGCTTCAGTCTGGATCCAACCCTTAAACGATCTGAGACGACCGAACACCTGAGAAGAGATGATGACAACCCTTTGGAGGACCTCAGAGGAAGCCAACCATCAGCAATTCTACTGACACATAGATGAGCCCCAGAGACAGATCTCCAGTGAGGAACTCGTCACCTAGACATCCATCGGGTAAAGACCACTGGAACCAGTGGACTGCTTACACTCTGACTTTGCTGCAGTTGGAACAAACTACTGGTTTGTCTGGCCGGAGGGGAACTGGCCCCCCGACTAAGCCTGGTTTCTCCCAAGGTTTTTTCTCCATTCTGTCACCGATGGAGTTTTCGTTCCTTGCCGCTGTCGCCTCTGGCTTGCTTAGGTTGGGAATCTTCATTTCCAGCAATATCATCGACTTGATTGCACAAATATTATTTAAACTGAACTGAGCTGGACAATGCCATCACTAAATTCAATAATGAAATGCATTCAGCTGAAAATTGAGTGTTAATCCTATCATTTTACATTATTGACACAACTTGCCTATGTTGATACTGTGCAGTGCTTTGTTACAATTTGTATTGTTAAAGGCGCTATATAAATAAAGGTGACTTGACTTGACTTGACTTTCATATTTGCTCAGATTATCATTATTAGTAGATTATCCTACTTAATATCTTAACAAATTTATGAGTTTGTTACTACATACCTCCTGTAATTTCAAGTCAATTAGATCATTGCATGCTGAGATATGGGTCTCTGTGTTCACACTGTCTGGCGGCCATTTTGAAAGCTGTCTAAACACTTTCACCAAAAAACAAACCCTTTAAATATGCATTTTTTTATGTTTAAGCCTTTATTTTGGGTAAGTTTCACTACTTATTGTACATTTAAAGGAAACGCCTCCATTTTTCCATATTCCAATATGTTCTTCCCTCAAATTAGACAAGTTAATACGGACCTTTCCCGTCTCAGTGCGTGCACTTAATTGCTCTAGCGTGCGGCGCCACTATGCTAGTGTTTAGCTGAGCACCATTAATTCCTTAGGATCCAAACAGGGATGAATTTAGAAGCCACCAAACACTTCTATGTTTTCCCTATTTAAATAAGTTGCATGAGTAGTTACACAAGTATGGTGATATAAAATAAAAAGTGGTGATTTTCTAAGCGTATAAAAAATGATAACTATAATGTATGACGGAAGAGCACTTTGCAGCACTTCGACCTTGGCGCAGTAAAATCATCACTCCTGAAAACTCACCTTTTCCCACTCCCACTACTGATAGTACATGCGTGCAGGTCACATTGGTCATATTGACGTAAGTTAGAAGGAAAGGGGGGGTTTCAGGAGTGATGATATTACTGCGCCGAGGTCGAAGTGCTGCGAATTTCTCTGAACTTATAAAACAAAAATAACAGATACAATTTTTTTTTTTAATGTTAAGGAAATTATTTACTTTAAAAATATAAACCATGGTCACACCACATTTTTAAGGCTACTGCCAATTCATCTAGATGAAAAAAACACTAAAATAGTTTAATTTCACATTTTACTTCTTAATGTTTGAACAATTACAGTAAATATTATTTTTTGTATTATAAAATTGGCATGTCGAAAATCCTTATGTCAATGACCCATATATTTATATATTAGGGATGGGCATTTTAAGCAAAAGTAATATTCGATAATCGCTGGATGTTATTTGATTACTATTCAAAAATCGCACCCCTCCCGCGCATGCACCCACACACACACAGTCTTGATCAGTCTTGGCTGGTCCCTGGAGCGTACGATCACACCGGTGTGATCAGTCTTGGCTGGTCCCTGGAGCGTACGATCACACCGGCGTGATCAGTCTTGGCTGGTCCCTGGAGCGTACGATCACACCGGTGTGATCAGTCTTGGCTGGTCCCTGGAGCGTACGATCACACCGGCGTGATCAGTCTTGGCTGGTCCCTGGAGCGTACGATCACACCGGCGTGATCAGTCTTGGCTGGTCCCTGGAGCGTACGATCACACCGGTGTGATTAAAACGTTCAGTGCATCACATCATCAACTGCTGAATTCAAATCTGCTTTCGCGCGTTGGCTGGCGCTGATCCAGAGACAGATGCACTCAGTGCCACAACTATTCACTGTTTTCAACCACATAATGTTTATTTTAAGTTTCAGACATTTAAATTCACATAAGTAGTAGCAAAACAATAGGTTTATAGTTTGTAAAATAAACAAATAGGTATGCCTCAGAACTCCAGGATAAGATGGCACCAGGAGTGTTGGGAAAGATGGCAAGGTGGGTGCCAACTACCATCAAAGAAATGTACTTGTTCCTAATGGCAGTTCTTCTGATGGGGTCATCAAAAAACCATCTCTCCGGCATTACTGGAGCACCGACCCGTTACTGCAGACCCCTTTCTTTGCAACGCTGTTTTCACAGGACCGCTTTCTCCTGCTCCTTCTTTGTCTGCATTTTACCAACAGTGCACAAGTTAGTCACCATGATCCACTGCATAAAATAAAGTGCATATTTACTGCCATTACCTCCTCATTTCGTCGTGTTTTTGTCCCATATAAAGATCTCTGTGTGGACGAATCACTGATGAAATGGAAAGGCAGGCTGGCCTTCCGTCAGTACATCACTACAAAAAGAAGCCGATTTGGAGTGAAGTTTTTCGTCTTGTGTGATGTGCTGACCGGATATGTGCAAGACATGGTAATTAATACCGGATCCACTACCGACATCTGCCACTATGAGGGGTTAGGCATACCTGGTTTGGTTGTAATGACCCTACTTGCACCTTATCTGTGAAAGGGCCACGTCCTCTATGTGGACAACTGGTACAGCAGTCCATCGCGGTTCCAGCACCTCTTTTCTCATGGCACAGGGGCCTGTGGCACTGTGTGGGCCAACAGGACAGGAATGCCTGTTTTGGCTAGAAAAATGGTGAAAGGGCAAGTTGAATGCAGACAGAATGGAACACAGCTGGTAGTAAAATGGCATGATAAGAGAGATGTTCTTATGCTTACCACGGTACACTCCTCCATGACGTCAGCCACAGGAAAGTTGACCATGTCACCGGTGAGAGGAAGGTCAAGCCTCACTGTGTCCTTGAATACACTAAAAAGATGGGGGCAGTCGACAGGGCTGACATGGTAAAAGGCTTTCATGAGTGTGCCAGGAAAACAAGAAAGTGTGTATAAGAAGATCTTCTTTCATCTGCTTGATACTGTTGTGCTGAACAGCCACATTGTTCACCGCCAACTGTCAGGTTATAAATTTACACAACCATCTAAAATAACCATTACTTATATTTCATGCACTTTAAACTTATATTTACAATGCACAAGTGTTGTGTTCCCAACCAAACTGTACTTTACTTACTCTACATTATTTATACCTCCCCACAAATGTAATTTACTATCAACAGGACAGGTCACCACTTCCCTGGAGTTCAGGACAAACCTGATGAGAGGGCTGCTGGAGGATTATGGCACAACCCGGTCATGTCCACCCAAAGGGGGCCGCCCTGCTTTGGACACTCCTCTCCGGTTAACAGCAAGGCATTTCCCTGCTGAAGTTCCGCAGACCAGTGCGCAGGGCAGCAGGACCAGGCGGCACTGCAAGGTCTGCCTCTCCAGCTCTCGAAAGAGAAAGGAGAGGCGTCTCACAAAGTACATGTGTGTGCCATGCAACACTCCGTTGTGTGTAACGCCATGTTTTGAGGAGTACCACACTCTAAAAAATTACTGAAAAAAACAATCAATATAAGCTCTAATAATCCATGTAAATAATCATAATTCTATTTATTTTGATAATTTCAGGTAAAAATTATTTTACTCAGTCATTCCTGTAAAAAATATTTGCACTGATATTGTTTTAGTAAATCTGTAAATAATTAGTAATTTATCAATAATTTCAATTACATTTATACATTGTTATACATGTAATTTTTTTATAAAAATAGTTTCCAGCTCCCTGTTAATAGTTTATATTAATACATATGGTCACGGTTCATGGTCTTTTCAGTATTTGTAATACATATGAATATAATATTGTATGCTTGTTACTAACAAAACAAAGCAACTCCACAGCGTATATTTGTCACCATATACACTCTTTCCCTTCATGTGGACGCATTTGAGCAGTTAATGGTCAATAAGTAAAATATATAACTTATTATGTTTCATGCTACTTTCAACAGCAACTCTAACTTTAGCGGGTAAAATATAAAAACAAACCTCAAATGGTGCACACGGAAAAATAAACATTAGATGACATCCATATCAATGTGCCGGTCAGATAAGCCAAAATAGTACAAAAGCACACCATTGCATTATTACGTTCAGAACAACATATCTGATGTCGGTGAACTGCAATTACGTTTTGTTTATGCATTTTATAGTCCATGCATGTCTACAAATTGTTTGGGCACATTCTAAACTTACAAAAAAAAACATAAACATTACTCACCAACTTGTCGTCCTTTGTGTGCAACAGCTGCCATGTGCTCATGTAAAGCGAACAAAGTAATAGTTAAATAAAACAGCTCTATAAAGTGTTGATTCATGTGTTTATTGCAGTTTAGAAACGTTTGCAATTAAATTTGTGAGGTTTTAAACTGAAAACAGAGCAAACATCCTGTGAGAGGGGATTTTTTTAATTTGAGGGGTGGAGGGGATTTTAGACATTTTAAAAAAAATACATATTTATCTATCCTTAATATTTGATCATTCAGTGCATTTTTAGTTTTACAATCGTGCAATAGCTTACACACAGCACAAGCCTGATTTTGTGAGCTGTATATGAGGTGGCCTTTTATGCCAGGTTCACACATAGGCCTACTCAGTTTGCAGTGTGTATGCAGTCCATGTGTGGTATGTGTAAGCGGTGCAGAAGCAGCACTGACTGCTTTCACACAGGAGTCTGCAACTGATCTGTGGCTGTTTACCACAAACACAACATTTATCCATTATTTTGATTTCAAATCCAAACATTGTCACTGAAAATGCTTTTTCAGCATTGTGATAATTTTTTTACACAGTAGAGTAATACAATCTTTCATAGACGTGTTTAAATTAGTGGTGTCAAAATTAGCGCGTTAATGCAGGCGATTAATTCTTTTTAATTAACGCATTAAAAATAATTAACCCAATTAAAGCAGGGACGGGGCTAGGCTTGGCCACCCCATTCACAACTGTTGCCTGTCACTTTTTTCTTGAAAAGGATTGCGTTTATTTAGTTTACTTAGTTTATTATTAACAAGGGGAAATGACACACTGGATTTTGTTTACACAACAGTGAAACACGCATACAAAGCCGAACCCCGCCCCCACCTCGGATACTCGGACCACATCTCTGTTATGCTAATCCCAGCATACAGACCGCTTCTCAAACTGGCCAAACCGGTTCAAAAGCAGATCACGGTATGGCCAGACAATGCTACCTCAGCACTGCAGGACTGCTTCCAGGACACAGACTGGAACATGTTTAAAGAGGCGGCCACCTATAATAACCATACAGACCTGCAGGAGTACACTGAAACTGTGACTGCTTACATCAAAAACTGCATTGATGATGTGACAGTCACCAAGACCATCACCACACGTGCAAACCGGAAGCCATGGATGACAGCAGAGGTTCGTGGGCTGCTAAAAACCAGAGATGAAGCGTTCAGATCAGGAGATAAAGCGGCCCTCAAAACAGCAAGAGCCAATCTGTCCCGTGGCATCAAAAATGCAAAACGGTTATATGGCATTAAAATAAATAATCATTTCACAAACAGCAGAGATACACGGAGCCTGTGGCAAGGCATTCAGACCATCACTGACTACAAGCCCCCGCCACAGGCCTGTGACGACGACACATCCCTCCCAGATGCACTCAACCACTTTTATTCACGGTTTGAAATGCAGAACAACACATCTGCACAAAAACTGCCCACACCTCCCAACGACCAGGCACTCTGTCTGTCTCCAGCCGACGTAAGGAAGACCCTATCTAGGATTAACCCACGCAAGGCTGCGGGTCCTGACAATATACCTGGCCGCGTACTGAAAGACTGTGCTGAACAGCTGACAGATGTCCTAACAGATATCTTCAACACCTCGCTGAGCCAGGCAGTCATCCCCACATGTCTCAAATCCACGACAATCATACCGGTACCAAAAAAATCACCTGTGTCCTGTCTAAATGACTACCGTCCCATAGCACTGACTCCAATCATAATGAAGTGCTTTGAGAGGCTAGTCATGCACAACATCAAAACCAGCATCCAACACACTCGATCCGCTCCAGTTTGCATACGCCCAAACCGCTCTACGGGATGATGCAATTTCCTTCTCCACCCTCCACCTGGCTCTTACCCCACCTAGAAAATAAAGACTCATATGTTAGAATGCTGTTCATCGACTTCAGCTCAGCATTCAACACAATAATCCCACAACAGCTCATCAATAAATTAAGCCTGCTGGGCCTCAACTTCCCTTTGCAATTGGATCCTGGACTTTTTAACCGGAAGACCTCAGTCAGTTCGGGTCGGCCACAACACCTCGAGCACTACCACACTGAGCACAGGTGCCCACAGGGCTGGTGTGCTCAGCCCGCTGCCTCTTCACGTGCTGACCCACGACTGCACTGCCAAGTTCAGCTCCAACCACATCATCAAGTTTGCAGATGACACATCAGTGGTAGGTCTCATCAGCAACAATGATGAAACGCACTACAGAGAGGAAGTGGCACAGCTGGCTGAATGGTGTGGCGCTAACAACCTGTCCCTCAATGTGGAGAAGACAAAGGAGGTTGTGATGGACTTCAGGAGAAACTCTGTTGACCACCCCCCACTGACCATCGACACCTCGACTGTGGAGAGAGTCAGCAGCACCAAGTTCTGGGGGTGCACATCACAGAGGACCTCAACCTGGACTACCAACACCAAGTCTATCTCCAAGAAGGCACAACAGCGCCTACACTTTCTCCGCCGGCTGAAAAGAGCAAGCCTCCCTCCACCCATCCTCACCACCTTCTACAGGGGTACCATTGAGAGCGTGCTGACCAGCTGCATCACTGTCTGGTACGGAAACTGCTGTGCAGCAGACCGCAAGACCCTCCAGCGGACAGTGAACACCGTTGCAAAAATCTTTGGTGCCCCTCTCCCCTCCATCCTGGACATTTTCCTTACACGATGCTCCAGCAAAGCAAAAAGTATCGTGGAGGACCCCACCCACCCCTCCCACAGTCTCTTCCAGCTCCTACCCTCAGGTAGACGGTACCGGAGTATCAGAGCCCGCTCCGCCAGACTGCTCAACAGCTTTTTCCCCCAGGCTGTGAGAGCCCTGAACTCACATCACACCGCCCCTCTCTGAAACCCCAAACAACACCCCCACCTTACCACATCTCAGGAAAAAACTGTTAAACTTTTATCTCTGTGGAATTCAGGTGAGCGGGCCTGCACAAGCCACCTGTAGCAACACACTCTCCTCTGCATGCACTAGACACTTTCACACACCATTGTGTGTCCATAATCCCACAAAAGACTGATTGTAATATATGACTGTAATGTATGTATGTTTACTGGCTCATGCACCACAAAGCACCTTACACTGTTCCCCAGCCAGCTGCTTGAATGTCTCTCTTTTTGCACATGTACAGTATTTGAAGTCATCTGCACAGTGGTACAGTTTGTATTTTTTGTACAGTTTGTATTTTTTGTTTTTAGTTTATAGTTATAGGTAACCACTTTTATATATAGCTATGTATAGTCAAAGCTGACAGTAGGTTAGTTTGTTGTATAGGTTTATACTGTTTTACTTCGTGTTGTATATCTGTATTTATGTAGCACCGTGGTCCTGTGAGGCACGACATCTCGTCCACTATATGTCCACACATGTAGATGGAATGACAATAAAGCTCAACTTGACTTGACTTGACTTACGCGCACTCTGACATTGCCTCCGAGACAAACGAATGTGCAAAAGATACTGTGCTCATAGCAAGCGCTTTTCAAATACACGCACAAAGGTGCCGGCGCGCTCTAGCCTGTATCATTTCATATTAAACGGCGAAAAAAACTATGTGCATGCAATGTCATATTGATGCCATCAGTTAAGGCATGACGTTACCAAAAAGGCGATTAAAGCTGCCTTAAAACTGTGTGCATGCATGCAATATGTTATATATGCATAGCATTTAAGAACAGTCTCTGAAATGGTTTTTAAAACTGTCCTGAGGCACCCCAGCACTGTCTCCCTCATCTAAAACACTGATTCAAATCGTCCGCTCATTAGTAGAGACTTTAAGACCTGAAGTGGGTCAGAAAAGGTAAAGAAATTTGTGAGAAAATATGTCAGATCCGCGCCACATTCAGCAGCAAAAGCTTTTAAAACAATAGCAGGCAAATTAGCTAATAACCAGCTGCTGTGATGTCTATTAATCCACGATACAAAAGAAAAACAAGGAAATCAATAACTTTTATAGATTTAAGTGGTTCATCTATATTTAATTTATAATTTAGTGTTTGGTAACTATTCATTTTCTGTATATTTCTGCTGAAGGGCACAGGTAGGTAAATATGTCATTTATTATAATGGGTTCGTGTGAAGATTGTTTTAAGTTCTCTTAAATTAGAAGTTAAGTCTAATAAATGTTAAAATTGATAACTCAATTATACTGTAATGCTGAATGGCTACAGTCAATGGTTAAATATTTAGGGAGAAAAAACTGTTTTATAGAGACATCAGTAGTATTGATATCAGTGATGCTGGCCTTCAATCATAAAAAAAGATGCCATTAAAGAAATATACTGTATGTTGTATTTACATTGTACATTTGATTGAATGTGATTGAATGTGATTTTTTTAAATATACTTTTGTATTGCAATATTTAATTTTAGGTGGGATTAATCAAGATTAATTTTAGAAAATGTTCGATTAATATTTTTAATTTGATTGACAGCACTAGTTTAAACAAGGGAGAGGTCAGTGACCCTACTTGTTTGAATCCACGTCTGGCCAACACTTTGTCTGGTTTATGTACAGTGGTGACCCCAGTTTCATCAACATTCCAAATGTCTCCTGGTCCAAACTCATATTTGCGTAACACTTTCTCTAAGTTGTCAAAGAAAGCATTAACATTCTCTGTTGAAGCTACTTGCCCTGGCAAGGCTAGTTGCCTCTGGCTTTCTATGTGACAGCATGCCGCTTTAAGAAGCCTGTAAACCCCTCTTTGCTGGCCTTTTCTTTTTCTGCCCACAAAGGCGCGACCTTCAGCTGGTGTGGCACAGCAAACTGGTAGGCAAGCTTTCTGACCTCACTTGGTGACAGACCAAAATAAATGTCAGATGACCTAGTAATATACTCAACAAGCTGCTTTTCCAAATCAGGTGAAAAAATCTTCCATGGCGTTGTATAACCAACCATTGTTGTTGGCATGGTTGTCTGACTTTCAATTTCTTCTCTGGTAAACTTTTGACAATACCGAGCCAGAGTACGTTCATTTATGTCAAAATCCTTCACTGTACTTCTGATTGATTTGTTCTGCAACTTTACCTGCCTGACTGCCTTTAACATTATGTCAGGTGGTGTACTGCCATGCTCTGACTTTCGTTGATTCCTTCAAAAATCGTATTGCAATTACAAATAAATTACAATTTAACAATATTTTTTTGAGCATGTTCTATGTGTTTATTTGTACTGGGGCAAGTTGTCACATGTGATGACTTGGCCCAAAGTCATTGAGACAACTTGCCCCAAACTGACATGTGTGCTAATGTTGGCTAAATCTCAAGGTTAGCTCAACAAAGCACGTCAGCTAAAGTATCTAAAGACACTTTATTGTCTCCTCCATTTTGTGCAAAATAATTATTTTTAACATTCACACCTAACAAAGTTGTATTTCATAAAATGTAAAGTGCAATTTCTTTACTTTTTAAGCAGAAAAATAAGAAAATTGTGCTAACCTCAGAGTAGAGCGATCTTGACCACATGTGAACAGGAAGTTGACTATAGAAGAAGTCACACAAAGTGGCTATTTGATTTTTGAGATAGAGCCTCTGGTATTGGAGTTATGAACAGTGTGACAACTTACCCCGCTCTCCCCTAATATATACTCACTGGCCACTTTATTAGGTACACCTTGCTAGTACCAGGTTGGACCCCCTTTTGTCTTCAGAACTGCCTTAATTCTTCCTTTCATAGATTCAACAAGGTGTTGGAAACATTCCTCAGAGATGTTGGTCCATATTGACATGATAGCATCACGCAGTTGCTGCAGATTTGTCGTCTGCACATCCATGATGAGAATCTCCCGTTCCACCACATCCCAAAGGTGCTCTATTGGATTGAGATCTGGTGACTGTGGAGGCCATTTGAGTAAAGTGAACTCGTTGTCATGTTCAAGAAACCAGTCTGAGATCATTTGAGCTTTGTGACATAGTGCATTATCCTGCTGGAAGTAGCCATCAGAAGTCATACTTTAAAATAAATCCTAAATGTAACTGGAAGTCAGTGTAAGGACCTGAGGACTGGTGTGATATGCTCAGATCTGTCTCCAGAATCACAACAAGATTTTTGACTTGATTTTCAGTTGTTTGAACCCTAGAACCAAGGTGTGCATTTACATTGAGCATTTCAAATTTGTTTCCAAATGCAATGACTTCAGTTTACTCCTTGTTTAACTGAAGAAAGTTTTGGCACATCCAATTGTTAATTTCATCAGTGCATTGGTAGAGGGAGTCAATGTGGCTGTAGTCATTTGGAGATAAGGCTAGGCAAATTTGGGTGTATCAACTAAACTAAAACTATCAATTAGGGGTCGACCGATTATCGGCGCCGATATTAAGCATTTTTACGATTATCGATATCGGCCATTTTCAAAACAGATTTGCCGATAATTTTTTTTTTTTTTATGCAAACAAACATACTGTTTACAGGTGACATTATTTATTGGTGAATAAATAATACAGGTGAAATTATTTAATTTTTAAATACGCTATTTGGCTCCGATGCAGCCTGTCTGAGCTCAACACTCTGTGGCCTAGAGCAATCTCTGCCCCGCTCATCTTTTATGTAGGGAGTCACGAGTCCGACCAATCAACGCGGAAAACTGAAGGCAGTCTCACACCGAAAGCACTTGCTAACTGGAGCTGCCTCAGTGATCACGCATCAGTTGTCTCTCAAGGTAGGCAGCAGCAGACATTGCTGAAGTTGCAATAAATCACAATCCACTACACTGAAGTTGCAAAACACCTCAATAAACCTATGATGTCTGCGATGCAGAAATTGCGGGCGAATCGCGGAATGCAGTCATATAATGGAATTTACCGTATAACGCGGAATGTCATGGAATTTGTCGAAGTTTGGATTAATTAATCAAAGTAGGTCAGTACACTTAAATCGACTCACGCTATGGACTAGTATCTATAAATATTAAGCCGCCAAAAACACTATTTAAATATGAATCCTGCATGTTCTGCATCTCTGTTAATGAATGACACAGACGTGCGGTTTCACTTACTGCACACATACATACTGAAGAGCGTGTGATGCTCGCGGTGTTTTCAGCATCTGCGTCTCACTAAATGAGGACATAAAATACATGAACAACATCCCAGAGAACTGCTCGGAGAGTCACTTCATGAGCATTTGACCGTTTCATTTGAGTAAAACGATCGTCATATCATATATTACATAGGCTACAGAAACTTAAAAGGTCCTCATGGCAACCTGTCAAAATATAAGTTCGGTTTAGCCGAATATATTACTGTGGTGCAGTAGAATATACGTAATACAACTACAACAATTATTACAACTTTTGTTGAGAATAATCACACAATACGCTAAATACATTTACTTTAAGTTTTACAAAAT
>CM049800.1:28072863-28200288 GCA_027422405.1 Ptychobarbus kaznakovi
ACACTGGATAATTATCTAATAATTAGGAAAAGTTAGTCACACAAAAAGCAAAAGTTAGGGAAAAATGCCACACTGTGTCAGAACTCAGAGCTATCTCACACTCACTCACACACACACACACTACCACACACACGCACTCTCACACACACACACACCCACACACACACACACACACACACACACACGCACACACACACACACACACACACTCACATCACACACACACACACACACACACACACACACACACACACACACACACACACACACACAGCAGACACTTTGCATTCAATTCAAGTGGCGGTCTAAAACAGTTTATTTGATCACCAAACGGACAGAAGTTTGTTTCTAGAATGAACGATGTGGCATAGATTACTATTACAGCTCTCTATATGAAGCATACAGACTGTATTAGAGCCACAGAATAGACAAACATTTTGCTAAAAAATGCACAATACATAATTTATAGCCTAGAGTGTAGTCATTATGTACATTTACAATGATTTAGTACAAATATAATGTAATTTCATAGAAAACTAAGTGAATGGCGCTCTGTTCCGCCGCAGGATTTTCTGTCGGCTGTATTTAACTGGCATTTGAAGTTTTCCGCTCAGTGCAGTGCGCAGTGACACATGTCAAAATAAACAACACGTGCGGTCAGTGATTTCCACCTCTAGAGGCGGCTCTCGTAGTGTATAATGCCAGCGAACCCTTCTCAGCCACTCCAGCAACAGATGCAAACCGGAAAACTATTGGCATGGATTTTTACCGATAACCGATAGTTGCGGCAATCAACTATCGGTGCCGATTAATCGGTCGACCACTAATCACCAATGCAGTTAGTTTAGAGCAGCAGTGGCACAAACCTTACATAATTTGTTAAATACCTTACATAAATGTGTTTTAATAAATTTGTTAAGCACTGTAATAGTGAATATAGTTTAAATCTCTATTAAAAATTTAAATAATAATAAAGATAAAGACGAATAAAACACAAACTCTGTGTTACCAACAGGTAAGAGTAGTTTTCTGCAGGAACACGTGTTGACTTTGATCACAGTCATGCGTCATTTATTTATCCTGTAATAAGACGGCTATGAAGCATCTGATATTTATATTCAGAATCCCATAACCGTTCCTTCTCTCATAAAATACTCGCACGGCATGTTGACTTTTAAGCCTTAATTTAACTTTCAACAACAGATATTTCAACACATTGGATATTTTTGCACTGAATAGCCTTTTAATTGTCTCCCTGTGTTCCGTCTGTCTGACGCGCGTGCACACTATATGATTTATAACTGGGGTGGGAGTTTATGTCCCCACCAATGTCGAAAGCAAACCTACGCCCTTGGTCAGCACACTGGTGAGGGAGTCAGTCAGAGCAATAGATGTTTTTTTTTTTTTTTTTTTATGCATTTAGCAGACACTTTTATCCAAAGCGACTTACAGTGCATTCAGGTTATACATTTTTTGTCAGTATGTGTGTTCCCTGGGAATTGAACCCACAACCTTTGCGCTGCTAACGCAATGCTCTACCACTGAGCCACAGGAACACAATATAATGATAAAGATAATGTCCTTAAATCACCTTATAAATAAAAAACAACCAAAACTAGGTCTCAGAACACAAATTATATGCAAGTTTTGTATAAAGATTTACACCTGGTATTTACTGATTTGTAGGTTAAATTTAAAGAGGCACATCAGCACGTTATACGTTTATAATATTGCATCAAAAAACTGCTACCTTGCAATTCTAAAGGTTCTAAGCACAACTTCTTGACCTGATTAAACAGTTTTTGTTCCGTAAATTTAAGGATTGTTCCCATCTGTATTAATTAACTGTTCTACTTCAGCGCCTCTTCTTCATGAGACGGCTGAGGAAGTTTGGAATGAGCCCCAGGATCCTCAGATCCTTCTACACCTGTACTGTGGAGAGCATCCTGACCGGCTGCATCACCGCCTGGTTTGGAAACAGCATCCAAAGTATCATCAAGGACTCCAGCCACCCGTCCCACAGTCTGCTCTCTCTGCTGCCCTCAGGAAGACGTCTCCGCAGCATCCGATCCCGCACTAGCCGACTGAGGGATAGCTTTTTTCCCTCAGGCTATCAGGCTAATGAACAGTCAGAACTAATTAACCCTACAGCATAGGTCACTAACAGGCGGACCGCGGTCCGGAAGCCATCCCACACGGACCCGGACCTACAGCCAAAATATAAGGTTATGATTTAAAACCTGACGGGGCGCTTCTATTTCAACCGGCGCAGCTTTTGTAGTCTTTACGGTAGTGGTAGTGGAAACGCACAGACCAATTGCATGCGAGTTAAGCCATCCCACGTGATACCACTCAGCCAATCAAGTCTGGTAAACATTGCGACTCGAAAGAGTGCAGACAGACTAAAGAAAGAAAAAGAAATATAGCGATACATGTAGAAAACAAAAGGAGAGATACAGACGACTGAAAGAAAGTTGAGAAAAAGGCGAGGGAGACGAAGGAAGGGAGATAAAATAAGGAACAAATGGTGTTCTCCAAAAAAAGAAAAGTGGACAGCGAAAATACAGCATTTAATCCTGAATGGACAGACTCAATTCTCCCACTGAGCAAAAAAAGGGGGAGTGGGATATAAGAGGGGTATAAAGTGGTGATATTCTAAAACTGTTCAATTGTTAAGATGTGTTGAGATTAATTATTTGTAAAATTGGTTGCGATTGTTGAGTCAAGATGTAAAACAGAAAAGGAGAAATTCAAGCTTTTCCTCCCTTTATTTTATTTGTCTAAAGTTAAGCACTCAATTTTCACATTTTATTTATTTTCTCTTATTTTGAAATACAGCCCTACTTTTATTTTGTTAATGAGAAAACATTATACATATCTACTGTCATACACATATGTTCATTTCTATGTAACATGACAATAAATAGGCAAAAGTTTTTGAATTGTTCTGAATTAATTTGATTAGGCAGGTATTTATTGCATGCAGATGCTGATACAACAAATAGGCTACTTAAATATATAAGCTATCACACTAAATATTTAGACATTATGATCTTCCGGACCTTTGCTTTAAGAAATTTTCTCTAACTGGACCTCTGTACATTTTAGTTAAATACCCCTGCCCTACAGCATACGCCCACTTTACAATATGCCATGCACTGCACTTTAACTTGAACTCTAACACAGTATCTGGCCTATGTATGTATTAGAGGTCTTCACAGAGGACCCGAGACTCGAGGACCCGGGACCCGACCCGGGACTATTTTAACTGGTCAGCCGGTCCCGGGTCTGTTTAACATTGTGTGTAATACCCGAGTCGATCGGAGAACACCGCACCTGCCAGTGATCAGTGTCAGTTGGCACTTTATGTGTGTTTTGTAACTTGCAACTTGTAAAATTAGGATGAGAAAAGTATGAGCGGAATAAGGTGTAAAAAAAAAAAAAAAACAGCGTGGCGCGCGACCTCAGTCGCAAGAAGCAAAGCGCGGGCGGAGTTAATACAAGCGGACGGTCGGTGATCATGGATTCCTTCATGAGTGATGTGAAAAAAAAGCTCAGACAAAATGAAAATAAAGAGGTAAAATCCAGCGGCACCTCTTCTGTCTGGACTTCTTTCATGCAAATTGTGGACAAGGACAACAAAAAAGTAAGCGCAGTTAAGTGCATTACATGTGACGCGTTGTTAAAGTTTGATTCGGCTAAAACAGGAACATCGCATCTGTCTGTCGGCAAGAGAGAGGAACAGCCTAACATGGATGGAAATGTATTGGCAAAGAGGATTGCATCGCATGCAGTCAGTGAGAAGGCAACTAAGTTAACAGTTTAAGCCAATTTTTTTTGGGGGTGCAGTCGGGTCTGTGTCTTCCCAGCCGGGTTCGGGTCCAACTTTCGAATAATGGTCGGGTCCGGGTAGTACATTTAAGGCATTTCTCGGGTCTGCACGGGTTCGGGTCCCACTTTCAAATAAAATACGGGTCCGGGTCGGTTCCGTGCAGCATATTTACGGGTCTCTTCGGGTTCGGGTATGAATTTTGGGACCCGTGAAGACCTCTAGTATGTATACTCTGTTGCACCTTCGCATACTATTGTGTGTATATGTGTACATAATGTATGATGTGTACATACTGTGTATAATGTGTATTGATAACTGTAAGTATGTCTAATAGTACACTTTGTGTACTGAGTATATGTATGTGTATTCTGCACATTGTCTTCTGTATAAGTCTGTAAGTATGTACAATAAAAGTGATTTGATTCTACTTTCATGAAAACATTTGCAGTTGTTTTGAAAAGGTTGTAGCTGCATGTTAGTGTTTGTTTTTCTCTTTGCATTTACATTGATTTGAGCAGCAGATCCGAGTGATTAGAAACAGTTAATGCAGTTTAAAAAGCTCTGTTTCTCCATCACTACTCACCAGTGACTGAATTCATGTTTATGATAAACTGATTCACGAAATGAGACGCAGCTTTTCTACTTAAAGCATCAAGTGCTATATTGGGTAATATTTAATGTCGCAGTTACATACAATTCTCTAAACGAGTTGTATTGATTTAAACACTTTAAAGGTTGAAACCACTCACTTTTCTTCAGCAGAATAACAGACGGAGCGCGGCGCAGCCTTATGACGTCACAAACAGACCAAAATAAAAGTCTTTCGACAAAACCACCGGATTTACATCAGAAAACAAATGTAATTAATAAAGTATGTGATGAACTGAAGGGAGATTTATATCTAGTCTTATATCTAAATGTAAAAAGTAAAGTCATGATAAATTACATAGCATTTATTAAACTTCTGTATCTTGATTAAATAACTTGTTGAATATTTCAAAATCATAAAGAATTTGTAGATCAAAATTAAATTGTTGTTGCAGAGAGATTATTTATTCAATTTAATAACTGAAACGGAATACTAATGACAATGTAAGTAGACCAATATCAGATATGTAATGATTTTATGGTGTATACCAGTGCTTCCCAAACTGTGGGCCGCCCCCCCCCCAGTGGGCCATGGCGGTATAGCAAGGCTAAATCTAAATATTTAAATTAAAATATTCAAATTGTTCTAAAATGTGATCCCCCCTCCTTATTACACAAATGAAATGAAATGTAGATGTTTTTTGTTTTTTTTAAACAGTTATGTATTTCATTGCAATAGATTTGTGAACTATTTACAGTAGCTTCTGTTTAGGGATGCACAGAAATTAAATTTCTTAGCCGAAGCCAAACAAAATAAAACACTGGGCCGAATACCGAACACGGCATTTTTTTCTCCCCCATGTAGGCCTATTTTGCCCTTTTTTTCACTATTGCATAAAGTAAATAGCCAAAATCACCTTTTTTTGAGACCCCCTTCTTGAATCAGGCTTGTATTTTTTTCTGTACAAATAAAACATTAGAAAATATTACAGATCCCAATTTGAATACTATTGGTGAATGTTATAGTAAATGTATTAATACAGCTGTTGTAGGGTAATTATTTATATCAGTATTATTGTCTTACTTTTTTTTATTTTACAGAACAGTAAAATTACAATACTAACATTTATGAATGTTGATGGAGCTTTTATTTTGGCAGAAACACGCAAGAAGACCTCAGTGCTTCTTTTTGTTGACAACAGCTTGCAGATATATCTCATTACGAATTTGGGAAGATGCTTATCACACGTATCACATTGTCACACGGCTTTTTAAAAAAAGAGCACATGATGAGTAACAGTTTCAGCGCAGAATTTCCTCACGCTGCCGCGAGCTTATGCAGCGCTGTTTGAATACATGCAATTTGTGCGTGTTTTAGAAAACATAACATTCTGTAGTTTATTTACTACTAATTTGAGGCCATTTCGCGATTTCAAGCATCACAGTAACCAGCAACACCCCCTCCCCCCCCTTCCTCTTCTCATCGGAGACATGAGAAGCAGCGTCTCTCGCTGTCGGTGTTTCGTGCTTGTAATGATGTTTGCGTCTCTCTCTCTCTGACAGTTTTAAATGCTTCCACACTGCAGACGTGTTTGCTGCATTAGTGCGCGCCACTATTTGATCGTGTAACATCATTGTTCGGTACAAATTATTCTGTCTTTTCGCTTATTCGGCGGAACACCGAAAGAGCTTTTTTTCCTATTTTCAGCAGAACATTCGGTGCATCCCTACTTCTGTTGCACACTTTGATGCAATATAATTGTAAATAGTATGCAGACAGTGTAGTGTTATGGATTTAAATATATTTGTAAAGAATGTTTACATCATCTTACTTTCACCAGCACATAAAAATATTACATTGTATGGTAGTTCTCATAGTTCACATTAAAGTCTTACAAACTGGTTAATACATTTTGATAATTTTGTGCAGAGACAATCTGCTTTATTAAATATATCGAATATACCATTAATATATATATATTTTTAACAAAGAGGTTGGGAGGGGGGGTCATGGAGCTTTTGCTATGTTTTTGGGGGGCCTTACCCCTCTGAAGTTTGGGAAGCTCTGGTGTATACAAATGAAAAACATTCAGATTTTAATTTGTGTAATTGTAATAGATGTGCTTAGTGACAGTTACAACAGTAACAATGTAGCAGATATTCTTAACCACTCCTATCCAACCGTGCACCCGCTATGAGCAAGAGGTGGAGTGGAGGTGCACCACAATAAAGCCCCAGCCTTTATTCAATATTCCGAAGTCTGTTACAACTTCCGGTACTTTACTATTGATATTTTTAAGGTATTGAAGTTAGAAGTTCCTGTATCACTAATTCACATACTTTTTCAATAAGATAAAAGTGGGTTTTGTTCAAAGTATCTATATCATCCACAGATATTTGATATTAATGAATTGTTTTTGGTAATTCATGAAATATCGCCGGCTAAAAAGTAACTAGTACTCGGAGTAGTTTTTGAGAAGAGTACTTTATACTTTTACTTATGTAATGTTTTGGCACCAGTACTTTTACTTGTAATTGAGTATTAGTACAGCAATGTAACAGTACGTGTACTTAAGTACAAAGTTTCAGTACTCTTACCACCACTGTCAAATTCTGAGACAAAAAATATGCATTCACCATTATATGGTCTTTTTTGTGGCAACAACACCTAAATATAAATCTTATATATATTGTGAATTGATTGTTGTTATTGTTGTTTTTTAAAGTTTGTGGATCAAGGTTTAATTTTATCAACAGACCTTGTTTATCGTGTAATAGTAAAATAATTGTTTTTGATAAACCTCTTTCAAAAAAATCCATTAAAAAATAGTTGGGGTCTATGAGAATCTATGCGGTATTGTTAAGAGGAAAATAAAAAACAAGAGACCAAAAAATGCAGATGCGCTGAAGGCCACTGTCAAAGAAACCTGGGCTTCCATACCACCTCAGCAGTGCCACAAACTGATCACCCCCATGCCACGCCGAATTGAGGCAGCAATTAAAGCAAAAGGAGCCCCTACCAAGTATTGAGTACATATACAGTAAATGAACGTACTTTCCAGAAAGCCAACAAACGAGCAAAGACTATTTTTTCCAGAAAAGAGTAAAAAACAAGTCAAGAACAGCTAGTGTAGTTAAAACAATTAAAACTAGTTCATTTTTTACAAGTTAGAAAAACAAAATGCTGATTATCTCACCATAATCTAAAACAAAAAAACAAACCAGATACGTTCGTCGAAATATTGTAATATTACAATTTAAAACGAGTTAGTTTGACAAAGTTAAATAATATAGAGCTGCCTTACTTACCAAGGTGTAAAATAAAATATCTTGCTGTTAAGTAAGAAGATAATTGTCAGAAGTTTGTAGTCTAACATCGTAAGTTAGTAAAGAAAAAAGAGCTGACTATCTAGTCGTAATCTAAAACAAAAAAACAAACCAGACACGTTAGTTAAAACAACAGCATAGGGCAGTAGTGAAAATCTATCTTGTATTCTATCATTAGCTACGCTGACGGAAAGTTAAACAAGCAAAAAAAGTCTTGACCGTCTTACGTTGAGACGTCCGTACACGACGGTGTTAAAATCAGAATGAGTTTACGAACGCAGCGGCCAGACCGCGCCTACATTCCGCCTTAACACGCGTGTAGCGGTGATCGCATAGGTCTCGTCTATAACGTCTTGTTTAAAAAGGAGAGTTGAGGATACATCATTTTCACCAAGACACAAAATACAAAAGGCGATTTTGCGAGTTTTGAAAAACAGAAATTATTCTACAATAATAGCCGAAGCATCATCGCCTAAAACCACAGAGAAGACCGTTGAGGACGCTTATGGGTGATCTCACTCTGGCGCCTAGGAAGATGAAACACGGGCCATGTTTGGCTAACTTCCTCCACGAACCTTTGGATAATGTTAAGCGTGAGTTTCGTTTATCCTTTAATCGTATTTGCGGTTACAACTTTGACAAGATCAACAGGGAGGTCAGGTTGAGTACCGTGGACAGTGATGAAAGGATCATGTACGACACCAGCGATGACCCCGACTTGTTTTTCACCGTAAAAGACTGGTGTTTTTTTACAACTATGTTTGGCATGATTTAAAAGACGGATGCGATGACCCTCTATTCATGGGTGAATGGAAAGGTGTCATACCTGGAATGCGATACAGAGGGTTGGGGATTGCGTCAACAAGCATGCGGATGATTACATTTACATACTTTGTAGTGAACACACTGAAGGCCTGCCTGAATGCGTTTGGGCGATATCTGAAGAGGATCACCTCAAATACTATAGTATTAAATTCTTGTTTCGATGGAAAGATGTACCTGTGTTAGAAGATATATTCGGAAAGATTGACAAATTGTTTAAGTGGTGCGAGGCGTTTGACAGATACAACAGCATAAAAGTGAGATTGTTTCACCCTGAATGGTGCGTGACCAGTCGGAGAGGCGTTCATGTGGCTCCGCCTACATTCTATAATCATTAAATACAGATCGACAGGACTCTCAGAGGATATAGACTACACCTGCTAATGTCAACAACATGACCCAAGAAAATATATCAACGACTCATAGTTTTGTGTGCGATGACAGCGTATCCTCTGCGGGATCGTCTACGGACAACATAGCCTGGTTGAACAAAATTTGTACAGAGCTCGCATACCATAACCTTGCATTCTTGGCAAAGTACAGAGGATCTCATGAGGCCCCTGTGTACTATTTTCTGGGATGTTTTGAAGAACTGATGGGTAAAGTGTGTAAATCTGATCTAAAACTCATTCTGGCCCGAACCTTGAAACTGTTTGGTTTATCACCGCACCTCCAAAGGACTCAAGGCATTGTCGATGCCATTCTGTGCAAACTCAGAGATGAGATGTTCATAGAGCGAGGATTGGCTGAACTCAGGACGAAGCTTGTGGACAAAAAAAAAATTATTACATAAGATTATCGATGATGGGGGTAACTGTTATGTGGATAATAAACGTTTAATGAAATGAAAAAATCAAATGACTGTTGTACGAGGCATGTCGAATGAGTGGAGCGTTATGACAAATCAATGTATCGTAAAGGGTTATGATACCCACACGAATGTTAAAAAAATTCTTGAAATCATGTCTGAAACTGAAGAAAGTTTTAAAATAGGTAACATTTTATATCTTTGTACTTATGTAACCGATGTATGTGATTAGGGCTGGGCGGTATATTGCATGCGATATGAATGCGCATCTCGTCAGTAAAGCCGGTTCCTTGATTAGCGCTAAATCTCCATCACCTGTTTTCAAATGGATCTGTATTTAATACACGGAGCCGTAGTTCACAGACAAGCTACGCATATATCGACTGATATCTCACCTTCGATATGAACGCGATATGCGACTTGTCAATGATTTACGGCTACGTGTATTAAATACCGATCCATTTGAAACAGGTGATGAGATTTTAGCGCTAATCAAGAAAGCTTTACTGACGAGATGCGCATGCATATCGCATGCAATATAACGCCGATGTATGTGATGATGTTGTCAAGAAACGAATTGACGGACGTGTGTAAAGATCTGGTCGACATGTCTGCTCATGCGAAAGAAAACGATAATATAAAATTTTTACTGACTTGTATAGATGTTTTCAGTAAGTACGCATGGGCTCGACCACTGAAGAATAAGACGGGAAAGGAGGTTAAGAAAGCATTCGAGTATATACTCAAAGAAAACCGTGTGCCGCATAAATTACAGACTGATAAAGGCACTGAATTTTTTAACAAACATTTCCAGCAACTGATGAAAAAGTATAACATACATAATTTTGCTACAGCGAGCGAGTTCAAAGTGATTGAACGTTTTAATCGGACAGATGGTTTTTAACGGCCGTCAATTCAAAACGTTATTACGATATCTTACAAGATCTTATAGATGGGTATAAAGCGAGTTATCACAAAAGTATTAAAATGCGACCTCTGGACGTTCATAAATAAAACGAAGCGGATGTGTTTACTACTCTTTACGGAAGGCTACGTAAAGACACCCCCGTCTTTAGGTATAAAATTGGCGATCTGGTTAGGGTATCTAAAGTCAGAAACGTATTTTCTAAGGGATATGAGCAGAATTACACGGAAGAGTTTTTTACAATAGCAGCCTGTATACCCCGGACCCCACCGGTGTACAGGTTACAAGACTATGATGGGATATTATCGATGGATGT
Organism: Ptychobarbus kaznakovi; assembly: GCA_027422405.1. Taxonomy (NCBI): domain Eukaryota; kingdom Metazoa; phylum Chordata; class Actinopteri; order Cypriniformes; family Cyprinidae; genus Ptychobarbus; species Ptychobarbus kaznakovi. The sequence continues at coordinate 28,083,482 of CM049800.1, forward strand.
TTTTATGAAAAAGAATTACAAAAAATCATTGTGAATCAAGACAAGGCATTTAAAATAGAAAAGATTTTAGATCGAAAAAAGAGAGAGGAAAACAGATGTTCTGTCTTGTGAAATGGCGGGGTTGGCCACCTAAATTTTCGTCATGGTTGCCAGAACGGGATATCTTGGACATACAGAATCCCTTAAAGTAACGAAGAGTATATCATAATCATTATTTGTGAAAATCTACATCATGGGCGAAGGAGGGTTTTATGTTACGCTTCCTTGCAACGCGTCAATGAACATATACCCTGACAATCGTATTTCTAATTACAAAACAAGACTCGCCAGAAGTATGAATCTCAAAGGGCCGTGGGAGGTAGGTTTGATCAAATTGTATTATCCGATTACCTGGTACACATTTGACGAGGAGGATACAGCATTTATTATCAACACGGCCCCCAACATGCTGGGGTATGATGAGAAACATCACAAAGAGGTTGAGGGTGTGATTATCTATAGTAAAGAAAAAAATCTTCAAAACATATCTAAAGTATGCAATACTCTAAAACTCGGATATTACGAGGATGTGCTGTTTCTGGTTAGAGAAATAAATGCAAATCTACCTCCTAGAGTGACCCTCGGTTACGATCACGTCAAAAACAGGATATTTCTAAAAGCGCCTCTGAATACATCTCTGATATTTTATGGAAAATTGGCCATTATTTTAGGGTTAAAACCGGGCGTGTCTCTAGGTTCTGTAAATCAACCTCGTAAAGATCATTCTGATGACGCACCTCTCATGACGTACGCCCCACATCAGGCCGACATAAGAGGAGACTTTTATAGCATGTACATATACACAGACATGATCGAATATCAATCAGTCGGCGATTTGTATGTACCGCTACTGAGAACTGTACATATAGAGGGCACGTCTAACGATTTCGTCAGGGTTAGATTCGATAAGCCACATTACGCGCCTGTGAATAAATCTAATATTACGGACATTTGCATCGAAGTCAAAGACGATCAGAACAAACACGTCCGTTTCACTTACGGTAAAGTTGTGGCCAAACTCCACTTCAGACCTGTGAAATAGGTTTAACAAAACTATTACGCTACTATGGACCCCAAACGTTACGTTCCATACTACCGAAACCAAGCGGGTAATGGGTTACCCGGGTATGCTGGCGGTCCTGTTATGTACGGGGCCGGTATAGGAGGTATTTTCAAAGCGCTTTTCAGAACAGCGCTACCGCTGTTGAAAAGAGGTTTTAGTATAGCAAAACCGCATCTAAAAGATGTGGCGAGAAATATAGCTAGCGACGTTGTAACCACTGCCCTATCAAGATCTTATAACGACAATAACAACAACAATGGGCAAAATGGTAAATGATTAATGGTTATGTTGCGCGGTTCTTTTAAACCACCCGGTGCACGAATATGTAGGCGGAGTGGCCGTGTGAAGAAAGCTAAGCGTACTAAAAAGAAGCGTACGGTAGCAAAACGCTCCCAACGCTCCCGTGCGAAACGTGTAAAGAAAATAGTCTGTGTCAAAAGACCTCTGAATACTGTTTTCTAAACCATGTCTCTATTCCACAACATGTCGGAGGAATGTATTAAATCTGAGCTAGATTTATTTACTGTACCTATGACCCAGACGTCTATTGAAAAAATTCCTACGTCAAAATACCACCTCTATCAGCGATAACGGATTCGTCACCGATATAATTTTTTATCGAGGGGACGGGTGAAGATTACATTGACCTAAATAACACGTTGCCATACACAAGGATCAAAATAACCAGACCGGACGGGTCCGATATAGCAGATGGCTCACCTGTCGGGTTAATAAACTACCCCGGAGCATGTATATTCTCGCAGGTTGATGTTTCTCTAGTTTCATTTTTTTATATACTGTATATCTGAATTGGTGTTGTCTTCACTCTGGGACAGACTGAAGTGTGTTCTTGCCAATTTCTTTTTAGTTTTATGCTTCTTCCTTTGTTACTTCCCCTCACAATCCCCTAGACAGGAGGGGGACGTAACAATTGGGGGCTCGTCCGTTCGCTTCTGATATCTAAGGCGGCGAGAGACTCATCTGTTTGTGGTAAGTCTCCTTTTTTTGCGCTGTTTGGCAGTTTTTTGTGGGTGAGGAAAGTGTGGTAGATGGAGTTTGATTTGATTGCATTAACTCTCCATCCTACCACAGAAGTTTTTGAACATTGTAGAAAAGTTGATTTATTGTTGATAGCTGACTTTTTTATATCAGTGTTCCTAGGGAGGCATCGAAAAGGACTATCAAGCAAGTGTTGCATGATAGGCTTGTGGAAACTGGAATTTTACCAGAGGCAACTATTATGGAGGAGGAGGATGTTTCACCTGACGTGGGATTAGGAGCTGTGTCAGACAGGGCCCTTCCTAATGTTGACCCTGTATTAGCGATTAAAATGAAGGAGCTAGATCTCCTGATTAAACAAGAGGAGTGTGAAACATTACTTGTTAAATTGCATCTTATAGAGGCAGAGACTGACCAAGCTTTTAGACTCCAACAGTTAAAATATCAGGATCTGAAAGACAGGCCTGTGCCGAAGGCGCGGTCACGACCTCCTTCTGTTAGCTCTCTGGCTGCTGCCCCTCAGAGCTTCCATGAGTCTGGTGCAAATACGGGTTTTGATGTTAGTACAAATCTCAAACTTGTTCCACCCTTCAGAGAGAGTGAGGCAGATGCCTATTTCGTCACATTTGAATGCATAGCCACAAAATTGAGCTGGCCAAAGGATATGTGGGCTCTGTTTCTGCAGTGCAGCCTTACTGGGAAAGCTCAAGAAGTCTCCTCTGCTTTGCCCCTTAAACAGTCTCTTGACTACGACGCCGTTAAAGCCGCTGTGTTGAGGACTTAAAAATTAGTGCCGGAGGAGTATAAACAGAAATTTAGATCCCATGCTAGAACTGCCAAACAAACTTACGTCGAGTTTGCCCGAGAAAAACGCACCCTTTTCGAAAAGTGGTGTTTTTCTAACAGAGTCACCACTCTTGAGCAACTTCAAGAGTTAATTTTACTGAAGGAGTTCAAGAATTGCGTACCTGAATGTGTACTGGTACATTTAAACAACCAAAAAGTGACGTCTCTTGTTGATGCGGCCGTGTTAGCTGACGAATTTGCGCTAACGCATAAGAATGTGTTTACTACTGTGAGGCGTAACATAGTGCCACTAACCAGTGAGAGTTCAGTCCGAGAAGAGGCCTATGACTCTTGTGCTAGGATTGAGACTCCATCCAACTTCCCTCATAGGAAAAGTAATGGTAAATGAGCTTGCTTCTTCTGTCTTGACCCACATCATCTAATTTCCGATTGTAGAGCTTGGAAACAAAAAGTTGCTGCTTCACCACCCCGAAGTGTAGCTCTGGTCAACACGCTACGTGACGTTGATGATGCTGTTACTTTTACTCTTGAGTATCAGCCATTTCTGCTGGATGGCATAGTGTCTTATTCATCTGACTCTGAAGGAAAGTCAGTAAAGATTCTGAGAGACACTGGATCAGTCCAGTCGCTCATTCGGAAAGAACTGTTGCCTTCACTGTCTAATTATGCAGGTGTCGATCTATCGGTATACAATGCCTCAGCCTTCCCCTACATGACCTGTACTTAAGGTCAGATTTGGTAACCGGTCCTGTCAGGCTTGGGGTTTGATCATGTTTAACTGTTGAAGGGGTAGATGTTATCCTGGGGAACGATCTCGCTGGTGGAGATGTTTTCCCACGACCAGTGGAAAATAGTGAACCAAACGCAAGTGATTGTTCGAAATTCGTACCATGCTTTGCTCCTGTCTTTTCTGCGTGCCCAGTGACTTATGCCCAGACGAGAAAATTCAGAGATGTAGTTGATCTCTCTGAAACAGTTTGGGACAAAAACTGCTGCTTGTGCGCTGGTTGCAAATTATCTGGTAATCCAAACCAGAAGCTTCCTGTTGTTCCTTTACTGCCCACTCCTGTAATACGAGAACCATTTGGGCATTTGTTGATTGATCGTGTGGGTCCGTTACCCAAGTCAAAGAAAAGCTGCTATGAAAAGAAAAGAGTCTCTTGTAGATGGCAGCCAAATAAAGTTCCTGTGCTACTGCCTAAACTGGGTAAATTCGCAGGTGAAGAGAAACTCAGCGATACAGACTACGTGATCAGTACTCATGACAGATAACGGAAGACTAGGCTGAAACATTCAATGTTGAAGGCAGCGGTCAAGCTCCTGTGCCAAAGTTGCAAAACTCTGATGTGCTGATGTCCACTTCCTGCTTGTCGCTGACGCATGTTCTGAGTTCGAGCTCTGTCAAGTCTATTATTTATCGTCTATTTTCTATCTTAAAATCCAATTTTATACACTATAATTTTTGTTTCTATAATGTGTGAATATATCCCCGATCGCATTCCGCAACGAAAATAATCAGAGCGCCTTGCTATCGCAAGTTTTATTTTGATTTCCTGAGTCCGCTTTTAGCTTATAGCCCGTTAGCATTGCGCCTACTGCATCCCACCGACTGAGCCAAAGTAAGCCCACATGAGCCAATCACGTTTCTCCCTGGGGCTTACTTTTGACCAATCACGTTTCTCTCTGGGGCTTACTTTTGACCAATCACGTTTCTCTCTGGGGCTACTTTTGACCAATCACGTTTCTCTCTGGGGCTTACTTTCGACCAATCACGTTTCTCTCTGGGGCTTACTTTTGACCAATCACGTTTCTCTCTAGGGCTTACTTTCGACCAATCACTTTTCTCTCTTGTGTGGCTTACTCTTGACCAATTGTCGCCGGCCGCGATTATTGTCATCTTTGAAAAAGTTAAGTCTATGGTTTACTTAGTTCATTATTGAATATCACTCATTATTTGTTCATAGACAGTGTGTATGTGGAAAATGAAACGTGCCAATTAAGTTATCAAATGTATAGCACACGTTTTCTTCCATACCAGGGAACCTGTAACTTTTCTCATGATAAACAGAAAACATGTCGCCACTGATCAGATCAGTTCAAATCATCAGCCGTTCGTTAATTAAACTACATTGCTGTCAACAATGATATGTGTATTGTGTGCAAAGTCATGATTTAGAACTACTTTATACTACACCAGCAGCATGACGTCAGAGTTACGTACGCTTGAGATCCGGGTCCTATGACTGAACATAATGATTATATTTGGTATTAATACAATCCTGGGCCCCTAGAATCGTTACCAGCACCCCAAATTACATTAAAACTTGTGTTTGAGGAACCACATCTAATTAATAATAATAATATTATTAAGTAATTATTAATAATGTTATTATTATTAACAACAACAATGATAATAATAATTATTATTATTGTAGCTGTTGTTGTTTAAATTATAAAAATGAAGACAAATATATTACTTTTATATATTTTTATATATTTTATTTTATAATTGTTCTGTAAAATAAAATATGAATATTTGATATTGGTATGAAATAATACATTATATTATAAGTAAGTAATTAAAATAATGTTAATAAATTCCTATGTTTCAAATGTTCAAATCCTGCTTTTCACATGTTAAATTCATGTTTTTTATTTGTTCATTTATTTTTGGTTAATTGAAAGAAAGCTGAAATTAAATTAAATAAACTATAAATATTAAATCAGAAAATTAAACTAAATACAAATATGAAATAAAATGAAGCACTAAAAATTTATAACTGGAAATAACTAATAATAATAATACAAAATTATAACCTAAATAGTGATTGAAAAAAACATGACAAAAATAATAAATATTGAACTAAAATAAAAAAGACTGAAAATATGAAGCTAATTTAAAGTATAAATTAGTAATAGCATATACAAATACTAAACTAACACAGTTGTGCTGCCCCGTTTATTTATTTTAATTTAACACAGTTATGGTTTAAGACTGTTTTCATCAATCAGACTCCATATTTGATATATCAGGGATTCCTAGAAAACTCATCATCAGGCCAGTTTATGGTCATGGCCATGTTAATTACCACAGTAATATGGTTTAAATTCTCGTTACACACTTAACGTACAGGTATCTTTCAGATTGCTAGAGGTAATAGTCTCTTTCTGATTTTCATTTCAGAAAATGTACGCATACCCCGTTTTTCCCCGCCAATCGGCAACATCAACCCGACTCCTCATGGCGCCATCGGCGGAGGCAAAGCGCCTTGAAACTGTGGAGTCTGGAAGGGCCAAACACAACGAGGAGGTGCTGGCAGAGGCCAGTTCTTTTGTCAGCACAAACGGTGGAGACCCCAGTGACCGGTTTTTAGTACTGGCTCACTGCAAGCTTCAGTTTGGGAAGTACCAGGGCCAGAGATTTAGATGGCTCCTGGAAAACTCTCTGGGGTACGCAGTGTATTTGGTACTCAGCATTTCCAAAGAGACGGCGCAAAAAACACCCCTGTCAGAAAATAAACAACTGTTCCTACAGTACACTTCTCATATTAGAGAGATGGCAGAAGAGGTGGAGAAGTATGAGAGGAAGCAGGAGATGCAAGCAGAAGCCCGGGCTACTGGAGACCAGGGCTGCTTGATGGTGGAGTTTGGTGACTTCCAGGGCCCTTCCATGAAGGATGTATATGAGGACCAGAGCAAGGAGGTTCAAGCCCTCATCAGGTACCTGGTTAAGGCAGATGCCAGGCCCAACACCAACATGGCCATTTTCAAGACGTATGTCCTGAAAAGACGTGCTTCTGCTGTACGTCAGCATGCACCTCCACCCGCAGCCATCCGAGCTGGTGTACAGCAGACCGCCACAGTGAAAGCGCTGCTGGCACGTGGCAAACATTTGTCTCCTTCACAGGTGGTGAGAAAATTAATGTCACCAGTTAAAGCCTGTGAGTACTGAATGTTCCCTACGGCAGTTCTACATGTATTATTTGATCAGTATGGCAAACTTGTCCACTTACCGTTTCCAGATCCATTACTGCAGTCCACTTTACCTCCTCCAGCAACAGAATTCCCAGCCCGAAGCTCCACACCGGCCCAAAGACAGCTTCTCGTTACCGGTACGTAAGCATCATCTTACATCCGTCTGTATCTGTGTATTGTTCGTAGTAATAGTTTTAACTTTTGTGCTCCAGGCATGTCCGTTCCCACTGCTGAAGATGACGATGACGAGGAGCTGATGTTTGCTGCATCACAATGCGAAGCACAGATAAACACAGGTGTGGCATATGACACAAATGCACATATTAAAATAATGTTTTCTGAGAAGCGTTATGTTTTGAAAATAAAAATCAACACTTTCAAATATTTTTTTGTTTACGACACAGAATTATGTCACATCAAGCCTCAAGCGGGATGCATTCTTTGAGTGCACTTCTTCAACACCTTAAGGATGTTCAAAGGTGTCAGTGTATTTATTTGCGTTTCCGAACTTACCCGTTGTTAAGCAATCACCGGATTACTTTTTCTCACCGCTTGCTCTACTCACTCGCTCTTTAGCTCCCCCTCAGCAGACAGGACGGTGGAGATTCTGTGTTCTAATGAGTAGTGGGACGCTTTGTCCTTACTGTATCTGTGTGCATGCTTCATGTCTGTGGGCATCATTACTTTATACTGAATTCATCACACCTCATTTTCCTTCTGATCCTCAATAAAGCGCACACTGTGTTCTTTGCTTCTTAACGCTAGTACCATTTTCTTGACTAATTATTAATACTTGTCCAAAATTGCTGCTTCGCTTGCTATTCGTGGGCTGCATTTATGGCATATTACTATCAAATACAACGGTCATCCTTATATTGTTTTATTACTGTTCACTCAGAGGCCTGTGCCGGTCCGTCTCCATCAGCCAAAACACCAGATCCTCCACATCATCAGCCACCGGCTGAGCTTCCAAGTCACTGGAAAGATCATCCTCCACCTTTCCAGCACGAGTGGATCCGGAACACATTATTTAATGCCAACCGGCGAACCGGCAAGCCAGAACTAGTGTCCCAGCTGAAGCTTTGGTGGGATCCTCCTCAGCCCCCTTTAATTCACACTCAGCCACCCGCCTCACCCGACCTCTTCTTCTGTCGGCCCCTTTTCTTATGGATGCCGCTGAAGATGTGGTTGTTTCCTCTTGCCTGCGTTCGCCCAGACTGTGGTAAGTACAGACTTACTGCGGCAGGAATTTACCGTACCGTGCGCAAGGTCTTGGACATCGACGGTTGGTATGACCTTGCCACTGAGTATCTGGAGTGCAAACGCTGCAAGAAGAAGTATCCCACCTGGTCCGAGGACATCTTAGGACAGCTGGATATGGGCCACTGCAGTCAGTTTCCAGCTTTGCTGACATACAGGTAATCCATAATGGCAATCATTCATCATCAGGAGCTTTTATTTGTGTTATTTTTTGACTAACCAAAAGCATTTGCATGATTATACTGTTGTTTCCTTAGATACTCGTGCGACAACCGGGTGCTGAGGATGATGAGGGAGAGGACACTGGGCAACAGTGTGACACAGCTTTACAAGAAGCTGATGGAACAGTACAGTGAGGCATGGACACAGCGTGTCCTGCAGTACCTGACTGCCTGCGAACCATTCACGAGGTCCTCCCTTGTGCAGCCTCCTGTGTTTGCTGAGCCTCCCCTTTTACCTGCCCTACCTAAACTCAAGTGGCTGTTAGCCGTGTACGCCAGGGATGTTCTGGGGCGACTGCACAAGGTCAAGGCCAAAATAACATCTGTCCTTGGCTGTGTTCTCAAGATTGACTCCACAAAAAAAGTATTTTTGTTCAGCCCTGTTTATATCCATACATTTGCCAGATACGGATATGTGCGTACGTAATGAAAACCCTTTTATTTTTCCCAATAGGTCACAAAGAAACTTGCCGGTGCCGCCGCAGGAACAGCTGCCTGGTGCACAAATGTGGGAAACGAACACGGCCAAGTCCTTGTCTCTGTGCTGACTGCCGCCGAGGGACACGGACTGGACCCCATGGCAGCTGGCCTGATGAAACGCTACCGGAAGGCAGGAGAGGCAGCCCCAAAAGTGATGTACGTGGACAGAGATTGCTGCACGCAGCACGGCCGGTCTCGGGTGAAGATCATGTTCTCGGAGTGGGACGAGCTTGAAGTGCGCCTCGACATCTGGCACTTCATGCACCGATTTGCTGCAGGCGTCAACACAGATGCTCATCCGCTCTACGGGATTTTCATGGCACGTCTGCCCGCGTGCAACTTTCTGTGGGATCCAGAGGATGTGGCTGCTCTTTGCCGTGCAAAGGAGGCTGAGCTGGCGGCAAAGAAGACTGGCCACATCTCAGAAAGGGCGATCAGAGCTCGCATTTCCCGGAGGGAGTTGGCACTGCACTGCCGGAGGAGGACCAGGGGGCTGGAGGAGACCACCAGATCAATTGGATCACTGATCGATCTGTTTGACAGTGCGGACGGAAAGGACACTCTGGGAGTTCCTCTGCTGGACCACGAACGGATCCAGCAGATATGGAAGGAACAGCGGAAGCACGTTCAGTGTATCCAAGACCCAGAGAACTTTCCGCTCTACATGAAGACGGGGACACTGAAGAAAGGCGGCGTGGAGCTGTGCTGCTACAGGTGCGCCCGTGGCTCTACCTCCTTGGAGTCATTCCACCTCCACCTGAACCGCTTTATTCCAGGTATTACATGCATATGGATTACTAATTGTCACATTAATAAATGCAGTTAAAATCTGCAGTGTTTTTACTGTAGTCTCTAGTAACTCTGGTTACAATGTCAATAATTTTTCACGTAACTACATTATTACATGTAACGAGCACCTCGTGTGTAGTACATACCTTGAACATATATGTGACCTATAAAAGCCTTTTTTGTTTATTTAACGTTTAGGAACCAGTGCCAGTCATGCGCATTTTCAGGCCTATCTCCTTGAGGGCTTGATGCGTTGGAATGATGACCGGATGGAAGACGCCATAAAAGGAGCGCCCTCCATCCGGACATACGGCAGTGCCATGAGAGAGGCTGTGGACCGGCTTAGCCGAGCAGTCTTTGAGAGGTCCTGGGATGAGCGCTACCGCCCTCCTGGAGCATATACAGGCAAGAAATTAATTAATTTGTTCTTTCGTTATGTTCTAACAAGTTAGTCATTCTTAAATTCACTGTTATCCCACCGGAATGCTTACTCGCTCTATGACCACACTCAACAAAATGGACTAATTATGAATTCGTATATTAATACTAGACACCTTAAAGATCATGTGTACCAAAAATCTTTGTCATGTCTTTGTTAACACACTTTACTAGCCTTTTGTTTTTTTGAGCTTTGATGCGGTCATCATCTTCTGGAGGTGAAAACAGGAAGTAAACGGCTCTGGTCATGTGACAATTTGCACTAATCATGTGACACTGCACGTATTTAATCGAGACCCTTTATTTTTTCCATATTTGCAGGATATGCACCAAAACATCAGTCAGTATGGTTTTTAGCCCTTTATAAGTGAAAACCTTTTTTTACGCTCACTATTGTGACCGTGGGCTTAAATGTCTACTAGACAAAATATTAAGAACCCCCCCCCCCCCCCATTTTAATCTTGTATGTGAATTGCTGGGAATGGAGTACCTTTACAGCCAGACTGGCAAAACACTGACTCCAGTGCTCCAGAACCCAGAGGAGGAAGACAGGCTGGTGGAGCAAGTTAATGACCAGGAACTGCAAGATGAGGGGTTTGAGGAAGAGATCCTGGAGGACATCACAGTTCCAGTGCTGTACGAGGATGAAGACCGCCCCTCGTCTTTGCCTCTGCCTCAGTCCCCAGAGCCGTCCACATCATCTGGTGGAGAAGGACAGCATCTTGCCCCTTCAGTGCTGTCACAGCCATCCAACACTGGAGGCAGTCTCTCCGACGAGGTTCAGGTAAGACACTTTAAGGGCTTTGTTTAAATCCAATCTTATTTTATTCCACACATATTAACACAGTTTGCACCCCCAGGTGGTCTAAAATCATCTCGATTACCACCACATCCGATAGCTGGTGCTTAACAGTCGCAGGCTGATGGATGAATCAATGATCCATCTGTTTGAGCTGAACCAGAAGACACTCGTTCAGTGGTAAGCAAGGCGCATTATTTGCTTCAAATCGACTGAATACTTCTAAACAAATATATAATACAAGTCATTTATGTTCAGGTTTCAGCGGCGGCAGAAGAATCAGGAAATTAGTGTCCTCGCTCAGGCCCCACCCGACCCAATTGCTGTGGCCGATACACAGCTTCCTCCACCGAGGGAAAAATTGGATGAATCACCGTCGACATCAGGCCCAAAACATCCATTTATCGTTCTGTCAAATCGAGAAGGACAGGCTCCAATTCTGCGACCGGGTCGACGGCCTGCTGCTGCCGCCACGGAGTGCCCCATTGCACCTGCCCCCACAGCACCAGGAGTTGTGCAGGAGAATTTCAGCTCCTGGGTCATTGTTAGGCACACTAGTACTTAACCCGGACATGACTGTGTCAATGGTGATTCCCTCTCCTGCTGCTTCGACATCCGGTGCGGGCCCAGCTCCCCCTGTTCCACCTGCTCCTGTGTCCCGTTACACCCAGAGGAACAGGCGCCGGCGGGCTCTGGAGACGGAAAGCGGAGTCCATAAGAGGAAGTATGTGCGAGGGGTTACGTTTAACACGTGCAGCGAATGTGGGCAGCCCAAAACCAAAGAGTTTGGCCATAGCCGATACGGTAATGCCACATTTTGCTCGCGTGCCTCAACTGGAAAATCTCTAGATGACTGGTTGGCAGAACAGCGCCAGCTAAATAAAGTCCAAACACCACCTCCTCAATAAATAATTTATTTCCTGTACCTATGTTGTATATATTACGTGTATTCATTTTAATAAAACATTTTACATTTGAACATTTGAAGTGTCTTTTGATCAGATAAAATAAATCTGATAAATCATGTCAATCAAATCATATCCCACACACACAAACATATTTGAAGTAAAAAAATAACATATATCCAAAAATTCATTTTTTTATTTTCTATACACATAAATCTTCATTTTATTTAACTATAAGCATGTAATATGCTTTTTAAAAATAATATACACAATATAATAAATATCAATCAACTGCTGAAACATTTTTATTCATTTTATTTAACCCTAAACATAAACATGTCATATACTTTTTTTTTAATAATATACACAAAATAATAAATATCAATCATGTCCATTAGTTAAAAAAAGCATGTGGGGATGGGAGGGGGGGCATTTTTTTTAATACGACGGAAACGGTCAACGTGATGATTCACTTGTTTGTTTCGATCGCGAATCGGATCGCGAATCATTTGATTCAGAACCGGATTTCTAAAACGACTCTGTCGCGCAGACCATGGGTTCGAATCCAGCCCGCGGAGGGTGACTGGTTTCACATGGAACTAAAACTCCTCCGTAACACACAGGAATATAGCCCGAACATTGTTGCGGTGGAAATTTGCCGTGTACGCCCGTTTTCCGCATATTTTTCCCGTGCCTGCGGGAGCTCAAAGATTGGGCCCCTTCCTTTGCGCAGCGCGGGTGCCGCTAACACAGCTAATACCCTATTCACACACACACACATACTCTCATTTACCACTGTTTCACTGTTACTTGCTTTAATGGCGGATTTGTTTCTACCTTTGAGTGCAGGTGAGGACACATTCGAGTTGCATTCGGTGCAGCTGGAGCTGGAAGCTGTGGAGAGACGATCCGCGAGCTGCTCGAGAAGCAGGCCCAGCTGAGGAAACGGAAAGCAACGCTGGAAACATCCCGGGCTGACGCTCACAAGTCCGGGGTAAGTATGCAGCGCGCTGCTAACACTCCCACCACCTTTACTCCGTGTGTTTCTCTGCACAGGCCCCGTGCACCCGGGACACGATCTTCCCAGACGTCCTTCACTCCGGCGACGGGAAATCGAGGACCCTGGGTGCAGCAGCGGAAGATGCGATCCAGGCCCCTGGTGACGACTTCTCCCCCTCCGGTCTTTGAGATCTCCTCCCATAACCGCTTCGATCCTCTCTGCGAGACGGAACGTGACGCTGTGATCATCGGAGACTCAATCGTCTGGCACGTCCGTGCTACGTTAGCTGAAGGTAACGTGCACACTCACTGTTTCCCTAGTGCTCGTGTTGTTGATGTTTCTGCACAGATACCCGCAATCCTGAAGGATGATGAGAGCATTGCAGCTGTTGTGATTCACGCGGGGGTTAACGACACCAAGCTGCGGCAGACGGAGACACTGAAGAGGGACTGATCGAGACGGTACGCATCACATCGCCCGCGACAACGATCATCGTGTCAGGACCTCTTCCCACATATCGACGAGGACACGAAAGGTTCAGTAGACTGTTTGCTTTAAACTAATGGTTGTTATCATGGTGTAAAGATCAGACACTGCTCTTTGTTAATAATTGGAAACTTTTCTGGGAGCGTCCTAGGCTTTTCCGTGCTGATGGCCTGCACCCCAGCAGACTCGGAGCGGAACTCCTGTCGGACAACATCTCCAGGATGCTACGCTCCATCTGACTAGTAAGCCAATTCTCAAAAAGATACTATAATGACTTTTTTTTACCCACTTAAATGATAGAGGTACGTGCAGTGTCCAATCTATACAGATAGAGGTACGTGCAGTGTCCAATCTATACAGACTGTGTCTGTTCCCCGAATAGTAAGGTCTAAATATAAATTTAATGCAGGATCTAGAAAAAATCTGATCGTGATTAAACCAGAAAAACGCGAATTAAATTAACAAAAACAATTTTTAAAGCTTGGGCTCCTAAACATCCGGTCACTCACACCCAAAGCAGTTATGGTAAATGCAATTATCACAGATAATAGTTTTGATGTACTCTGTCTGACTGAAACCTGGCTTAAAACAGATGATTATTTTGATCTAAATGAATCTACTCCACCAAGCTACTGTTATAAGCATGAGCCTCGTCAGACTGGTTGTGGCGGCGGTGTTGCAACAATATATAGTGATATTCTCAATGTTACTCAGAAAACAGGATACAGGTTTAACTCATTTGAAATACTTATGCTTAATGTTACACTGTCAGATATGCAAAAGCAATCTGTTCTATCTCTTGCTCTGGCTACTGTGTATAGACCGCCAGGGCCATATACAGATTTTCTAAAAGATTTTGCAGATTTTCTCTCAGACCTATTGGTTAATGTTGATAAAGCACTAATTGTTGGAGATTTTAACATTCAGGTTGATAATACAAATGATGCGTTAGGACTTGCGTTTACTGAACTAATAAACTCTTTTGGTGTCAAGCAAAATGTCACCGGGCCCACGCATCGTTTTAATCATACACTAGATTTAATTATATCGCATGGATTTGATCTTACAAGGCTGCATATCATTGCTAGGTTTACTTGATCTTAGTGCTGCGTTCGACACTATAGATCATGATATAGATCCTACCTGTCCGATCGCTACCACTTTGTTTATTTAAACGGGGATGCATCTCAATTATCACAAGTAAAGTATGGAGTACCACAAGGATCTGTCCTAGGTCCTCTGCTATTTTCATTATACATGTTGCCCCTTGGTAATATTATTAGAAAATACAGTTAGTTTCCATGTTATCGATGACACTCAACTATATATCTCAACAAGACCAGATGAAACTTCTAAACTATCTAAGCTAACGGAGTGGGTTAAAAATATAAAAGATTGGGGAACTTCCGGCGGCAAGATGAGGAGGTAGTCGCGTTTCATTTGCGCTCTCATTCATTTTCATTTTATTTGCACTAACACAAACAAGTATACTCTGAAAAGTGATAACTTGGTCTCTGCTAACACCCTTCATCTATGGTTAACCGATTTGTCTGAAAATGACAAGCAAAAACATGAAAAAATCGACGTAAACCAACCTAAAGCAAGCTAGTATGGAGGCTGCTGCTAACAAATTCATTCCATTCAAACCAAGCAAACCAATATGTCTAATACCATGGAGAAAATGGAAACAACGATCAACTCTCACCACAACTCGCTCGAAACAATGGAAACCACAGTTTCAACTTTGAAAGACCAAATACAGAAGTTGCGAGAGCAACAACAAGACCTCAAGAATAAGAGTCGTTGTCAAAACCTGAAAAATTTGTATACTGAAGACGCGGAAAACAGGCCCACTGACTTCATGTCTGGATTCTTTTCAGATGCTAGGAAGATTTACCCGACCTTCAATCAGTGGTGTTAGATCGCGCTCATCGCACCCTCGCTCCGAAACCTCGCGGTGGCGACACCCAGAGCAATGATCGTTCGTCTGCACTACTTTTCCGTTAACCAATTCTCCAACCTCCTAAAACGCGGTGAGCTTACATTTCGCACACCAGCCATAGTTTCCTGATAGATGCCGAACTGAGCCGTAGAAGAGCTGCCTTTATTCTGTGATATGCAAGCGTAAGCAGCTGGATTTCCTATGCATCCATCATCCAGCTTATTTAATTCAAGTTTGATAACACTAGACATAATTTTAATCACCATCGAGGCGACCTTACTTTAGCAACAATCATTCAAACCAAAAATGGCACTCGTCTCTGAATAGTTTTCTGACCCCCTTGATGTCTGCTACAGTTTTTGATACTATACAGGGTAACGTTAGCAGTGTTGTTCACTATTTGATTTTTTTGGGGGGGTTTTTTTTTTTTGGTGGTGATTTTTTTACTGGTCAAAGACTAATATACTTTATGAAGCTCTCTTTTCAATAAGACAATAAAAAATAACAATTGTAGTAGTAGTAGTAGTAGCCCTTTATTGTCACTAGTCACAAGTACCAGTGAATTAGCCATCAACCTGTCCATACATACACAACATACATTATGACAATATCACAGGAAGACAGGGATTTAAGAAAAATCAGCATAACATGAGGAAGGTGAGGAAAAATAACCCCAGACTATGCTCCTTGGGAGTACAGTTGAGAACAGGAAAAACACCTCAGCAACAAAAAGCACATCACCATAGACACACGACTTTGCAACAGGGGAAGTAATCCAGCTCCAGCAAGCAGCCATCCGTCCCGCAGCCATTCTCCGCTGGCCACAGACCCGCTTGTCAGGCTGGCGGTCAAACGACGGAGGCGAGGATCGGGTGGAGTAGTGCATTGTGTGTGTTGTGTGTGTTGTAGTTCACAGCAGATGGGGAGAAACGCAAGTCGCGCTCACTGCAGTGCTCTTCTCATTGTTGGCCAGCAGCAGCCTTGGCCGAGGCTGGTACAAGGAGCCAATAAAATAAGATTGCGATTGTTTTGTCTTGGGGCGAGTAACCGCATTCCAATTTCCACGCTACTCTCTCTGTCCATTCTTCTCTAATACCATCAATTTTCCTTTGCAAACCTTCTTCTCCATGATAGAAATCCATATTGCGGTTTATAGTCTCAGTCTCAATGCTGACCGCTCTTCCCACTGCTTCAATCATGACGGGCAGCCTTGAGGCTTTGGACAGCTTCCCGTTTCTGAATTCGTCGATAACCCAGGGCAAACCTAATCCAATCAGCAAAGACCTGTTATCATGGTTCCGAATAGTAGATATCTTCAATGTCCTCCACGAAAGAGCCCTAGACACACGATTCGCCACCTCTCCACACGTCCATCGTGTACCAGCTGCGAACGTTCCGTCAGGGCAACAGGTTCCCCCGAACCCAGGCTTCTCGTCGAGAGAGGGTGTCAAGCGTTGAGAGACCAGTTCAAATCCATAATCTTTTAACAATTGTGTTAAAAGACATTTTTAAGATGTTGAGCGTTTGGAAGATCCTATGCGTTTGAACGTTAAAGGTTAGTTACATGTGTTGGTTTTTTGCTTCTCGTTGGGGACTGTTTGTTGGGCAAGGTGTTCGTTTATTCAAGCTTGTTCATGTTTATTTGTGCTATGTGTACATTGTTAGAAACATCTCAGAGGAGGCTGACATCATTTTGCACCCATTAAACAACTGTAAACCTGGGACATAGCAAATACTTACAGTGAACTTTGTGAGCTGGAACGTGAAAGGGGTTAACCATATCATTAAGCGTAATAAGATCCTTACCCATTTAAAGAGACTGAGGCAAATATATAATTTCTCCAAGAAACTCACTTAATATCACTGATCTTTATAAACTACAAAATCTTGTGGGGCAGATGTACCACTCTGATTTTCAGTCAAGATCCAGGGGGACTGCAATTCTTATAAGTAAAAACACCCCGTTCGTGTGAGTAATGTCCAAAGTAGAGGGGGAGATTTGTAAGTAACTGGTTCATTATATAATGTTCCCCTTGATATTAGCCAATATATATGCCCCTAATTGGGATGATTATCATTATAAAAAATTCTTAACCAGTTTCTCCTTTTGACTCACATATATTAATCTTAGGAACTAACTGTGTGCTCCACCCCACCTTGAATCGGTCTCAAAAACCCTTACAATATAACTAAATCCGCCATGTTTATAATTCTTTTTGGAGACCTATACATTTTCTGATCCCTGGCTTGCTTATATCCAAACCTTAAGCAATTCTCTTTTTTTCCCCAGTGCACCGCTCATATTCACAAATTGATTACTTCTTAATAGATGATAAACTGCTAACCTCGTTACTGATTTTAAATATGAATCTATTGTAATTTCGATCATAGCCCAGTTGTATTAAAATTTTTTTCCCAAATCACCAGTTCGGAAGACATGGCGCTTTATACATTTAATTCTTTCTGATTCATCCTTTGTAGACCTTATTAATAATATAATCTATTTTTCTTATCTATCAATGACACCTCAGAATGTTTAAAGCTACACTTGGAGTCTTTAAAAGCTATATTAGAGGGAGAATAATTTCATTTTCTCATGGGGAGGATAAAAAGAAATCACCACTAAATTATCTTATTAACAAAATTAAACAATTAGACTTGAAA
Source organism: Ptychobarbus kaznakovi (assembly GCA_027422405.1). Classification (NCBI taxonomy): domain Eukaryota; kingdom Metazoa; phylum Chordata; class Actinopteri; order Cypriniformes; family Cyprinidae; genus Ptychobarbus; species Ptychobarbus kaznakovi. The sequence goes on from CM049800.1 coordinate 28,101,349, forward strand.
ATGTCCAAGTAAGCCCACACCGAATTTTTTGATGAAAGAACAAAGATACAGACAAGATTGATCTAGTAACATCCGAGCAGACACAAAGACTTCTTCTCCAATCCCGCTCTAAATTAAACGAACTTCGACACAATCTGGATAATTCTTGCTCAACAAATAAGACAGTACTCAACTGCAAATACTATTCCATCCATTCGTAGGATGATGCAGATCACCAAAGAATCAGAAATCATTTCGGTCTTTGAACAATTCTATACTGCCCTGTATTCTCTGAACTTTACTTTAACCCTTCCGAACTTGATTCTTTTAAATCTATTCAAAGGCCCCAACCCATCTGACAATAATACAGAATTGAGAAAATTCTAAATTTAGAAGAACTTAATGTAGCTCCTCCCTAACATGCAAAACTCAAAGCTCCTGGGCCAATGCTTCACGTAGAAGTTTTGACTTCTTTTTTAAAAAGTAAACTAAGGCCTCTGCTACTTGCTGTACTTGAGGAATCATTCTCTAAGGCTGCCTCCCACATCATTCTATCAGCGACAATTTCAGTTTTACCTAAAAAAGGAAGGACTTCTGAACTGTCGAATTTTGACCTTATCTTTGCTCAATGTGACTGTAAAATATTGGCAAAGTTCTGGCTCGAAGACGGAGAATGTTCTCCTACTATATTTAGCCCCAGATCAGACGGGCTTTCATTAAAAAACGCTTTCTTTTTTTTTACTATTTTTGATATTATTTATTCTCCTGACTCACAGAGCATATACCGAAATCTTAAAATCTCTAGACGCCGAAAAAGCCTTTGACAGAGTGAGTGGAGCTTTCTTTTCAGCTGTCTAGAGATGTTGTTGTCCCAAAAATGTTTGACTTGGGTAAAACTCTTATATGCTTCTACCCTTCTCTTCTGTTTTACAAACAACACCTAGTTCACAATATTTTCCATTGTTTAGGGGAACTAGACAAGGTTGCCCGCTGTCCCCTTATTATTTGCAGTGCGATTGAAACTTTAGCATTTTGGCTGAGGTCAACCTCAGATATCCAGGGTATATCTAGGGGGACAGAGAGCACAAACTATCACTTTATGCAGATGACCTGCTTTTATTTATTGCAGATCCTCATAACTCTCTCCCTCATGTTATGACTGCACTTGAGCGCTTTAGTCGTATTTCAGGATACAAACTCAACCTCTCTAAGAGTGAATTATTTCCTATAAATCGCGTAGCAAAAAAATACTTCCTTTTCTCCCCACCCATTTGCAGTAGCCCCTGATAAATTTACATATTTAGGTGTGGTTGTTTCGAGAAATATTTCTGAGTTGTTTAAGCTCAACTTTACTCCCCTCTTAGAACACACTAGGACATCCCTTGAAAAATGGTCTAAGCTCCCCACTTCTTTGATTGGTAGGATCAATGTAATTAAAATGAATATGCTCCCTAAATTTGTATATCTGTTCCAAACTATACCTATTTACATTAAGAAATATTTTTTTGCTCATTTAAATAAGATGATCTCGTCTTATCTTTGGAATAAGAAACCCCCCAGAATACGTCTACAACTTCTGCAAAACCCTAAAGAACAGGGGGGATGGCCCTCCCAAATTTTCAACTATATTATTGGGCTTGTAACTTAAGGGCTTTGACTTATTGGCAAGGTTCACATTACATAAATAACGTACCAGATTGGGTCCAGATAGAATCCTCAACCTGCCTTCCTTCCTCGCTTTCAGTCTTTATTCTCACATGCGTTCTCTAATTTTCTCAAAACCAATGGTATGGTCAATTCAGAGATTTGGGCCCAATGTATGGAAGGCAGAGAGTTCAATTTGTGCTCCAGTTGCCAGAAATCATAGATTTTCTCAGCCTATGAATGACCAGGCATTCTTGATATGGCAAGAAAAAGATATCTTAACATTTAAAGATCTTTTTGTCGATGGCTGCTTCTTGTCTTTTGCCCAATTAGAATCTCAATTTAAAAATCCCACTAATAGGTGCGTGATTTCCACGTTTTCCCTGAACGATCAACTTTTCACGAACAAAGGAACCATCTCTGGCTTTATACAAAACTTGTATCATTTTTCCACTTCTATAACTACAAAAAGAGACTCCTGGCAACTGGACCTTAATATCTGCCTGACGGACGAGGAATGGAATGAGGCTATATATAGAATTCATGGTTCTTCTATTTGTGCTAGACACAGTCTTATTCAATTTAAAGTGGTATATAGACTTCATCTTTCCAAGGCCAAGCTGGCAAAGATGTATCCCTCTGTTGACCCCATCTGTACAAGATGTATTAATTCCACACATTAGCCCATATGTTTTGGCTATGTCCTAGTTTGTCTGTTTTTTGGTCACACATTTTTTTATCTTATTCTAGAATATTTAATAAAGATGTTTGTGCAAATCCTCTAACTGCCATCTTTGGTATTGTATGTGAAAATAACACTTTGTCAAAAAGTGAATTGGACTGTGTTGCCTTTACTTCTCTTTTGGCAAGGCGCTTGATTTTAATTAATTGGAAACAGTCATTTCCACCTTCTTTTAAACAGTGGGCCAGAGATGTGTTACAGTTTCTGAGTTTGGAAAAAATAAGACTTAATTTAAAGGGCTCCGGGTCTACGTCCCTGCCATATGGTCCTTTCATAATGATCTCCAAAACCAGTATAAACTGTAAGTGGATGAACTGATGCTGATGCTGTCAGGTTTTGCTTGTTATTTACTGATGTTATTTTCTCTCTCTTTTCTTTGTTTATATGTACACAATGTAAAAGCACAATGTCTATATGCATGAAGAAATAAATAAATAAAAGTTCAAAAAAAATATATATATAAAAGATTGGATGACCAATACTTTTCACCAATTAAATTCAGATAAGACAGAGATATTACTTATTGGACCTAAAAACAGTACACAGAATATCTTAGATCACAATTTGCAACTAGACGGATGTACTGTCACAAAAGTTAGTTCATGCATTCATGACCTCTAGACTGGACTATTGTAATGCACTATTAGGTGGTTGTCCTGCATCTTCAATAAACAAGCTACAGATAGTACAAAATGCTGCGGCAAGAGTCCTTACCAGGTCAAGAAAATATGATCATATTACTCTAATTTTACAGTCTCTGCACTGGCTACCTATTAAGTTCCGTATCAGTTACAAAATATAATTACTTGCCTATAAGGCCCTAAATGATTTAGCTCCTGTGTACCTAACTAATCTTCTATCACGCTACAATCCAACCCGCTCCCTAAGGTCGCAAATCTCTGGTCTCTAGGTAGTACCTAGGATAGCAAAGTCCACTAAAGGAGGTAGAACTTTTTCATATTTGGCACCCAAACTCTGGAATAGCCTTCCTGATGACGTTCGGGGTTCAGACACACTTTCTCTATTTAAATCTAGATTAAAGACAAATCTCTTTAGCCAAGCATTCATATAATGCATCACACAATCTTATACTGCCGGTATATCTGATCAAACGCACATTATTATACTTTAGCTTGGGTTAAACAAATAATTTCATCCAGGGTTGTTCCTGGATGGAACAACTGCTACGCTAATTGTCTTTATTTGTTTCTCTGTTTCTGCCAAACAAGGAATTACACAAGCTTCAGTCTGGATCCAACCCTTAAATGATCTGAGATGACCAAACACCTGAGAAGAGATGATGCCAACCCCTCGGAGGACCTCAGAGGAAGCCAACCATCAGCGATTATACTGAATTAACCAAATTTTACTATAAGTTAATTATATTGAGTTTCCACAATATAAATCTATTTTAGAAACTTAATTTCCTGTGAAGTTGCTTTACAACGATTGTATCGTAAAAAGCACTATACAAATAATCTTGAATTGAATTGAATGTGCTGGAAGGCCCTGCAACAAGAGTGAACTTCGACGGTTACTTCCAGGATTTCTGCACAAACTTATCAGTAGTTATACCCCTCAGACTTTCTCAAACAAAAAAAAAATAGTTTTTTAAGTGGAGCTGAGAATGTGACCAAGCGTTTGAAGCAGAAAAAAGGTCTGCTGTGTAACGCTCCTGCACCTACTTTTGAACTCCCGTTTAAGCTCCAAGTGGACACCAGCGTTCCTGGTGCCTGAGCTGCCCTGATCTAGGAGGATGCTCATGGTGTTAAACACCCTGTATCCTACATTCTCACAAAAAATGTTCTGAAACCTCAGCAGTCAAATAGCACTATTGGAACGAAGCTTTGGCCTTATTGTAGGCCCTTCAGCACTTCAAAATGTACCTTGGGAATAGTTGTTCCAAAACTTGTGCATACAGATCATGCCCCCTTCCTTTGCTCTTTCTTTGTAACATGTCCTCATCTAACCAGTGCCTCGAGATCCAAAACATTAAGGGTACTGATAACATTGTGGCTGATGCCTTTCCAGAACTGCGTGATGGAGATTTAACGGCATTATAGGCTTGATAACTTGACATGCTGAAAGGAGAGTAAGTAGATAAAACTCTACTTCATGGTCTGTATTCTTAAGGGTGAGGGTGTTACATCCCCGGACGTATTATTATTATTATGGTTGTTTTCTGGGAACAAATGTGTGGTTGTGTGCCCTGTGTTGCGCTCTCTCTCTCTCTCCCTCTCTCTCACTGTTCCCTCTCAGGTTGAATCACCATCACCTGTAGCTTGTTATCAGAGTGTGCCTGTGACTGAGAGTGGAGTATATAAAGGCAGTCCAGTGTTTGCTGCGGAGAGACCCACTTCTTCCCTGCTCCAGACTGAACACTTTAGTGGATTGTTGTTGGCCCTCTGATTTGAGTTGTGTATTAGCAAGTGGCTAATAGTGCATCTGTTGTGAGCGGTGTCTGGAGACTATCTCTAACACTGTTTTTGCTTTATTGAAAAGCCTAAGTTAAATGGTAGGTAATATATTATTTTCTTCATGGTGGGAATTAAAAAGGGAAGCTGTAGGGAGAGAGTGCCTTTTTCTTTGGATACTACTTTCACCCCTGTTTTTGGTTCAGTTAGGGAGTTGAGGGAAGTTTTATGTTGTTTATTTCTCTTTTATTTTGGGGGTTTGAGGTAAGTTAGTGTTGCTCCCTAAACTAGGTAGAGAACTGCTTTGTTTGTTGTTTTAGGCATTGCTTTCTCCTAAGCTATTGCTCCCAATCTCTATGTTAAACTTATTGTCCTTTTCCTTGTAAATTAATCTCTATTTTATATATATATATATATATATATATATATGAATTGGTGTTGTCTTCACTCTGGGACAGAGGACTGAAGTGTGTTCTTTCTGATTTCTTTTTAGTTGTATGCTTCTTCCTTTTGTTACTTCCCCTCACAATCCCCTAGACAGGAGGGGGACGTAACAGCGACCGTCTGATAACACAGAGTTCTAGCACATATCCTTACAGATGTTTGATCGAAGCGCTGATAAATTTCGGAAAAGATACCCTCGAAAGTGTCTTTTCAGCAGGTTTGTTTTACAGAGACATGGCGGGACACATGGATGCTAATGACCCTGTGGGAGAAAACGCAGGGTTAATGAAACAACCTGCGTTTACAAACGCTAGCAATTTTCTTTCAAGAAAAATTAATGTTGAATGGTGTGGATATAAAAATACGAATGACGAGAGACAAAAGACGAGTTCTGTCTGATGCATGATGACGGAGTCGCTTATAAACTCAATATAGTATCCGCATCTCTTTTTGTGAAAAAAGTTTCGGTTTCACCGGGTGTTCGATAAGGACATGCGCAGGTTCTTCTATCAACCACAGCTAAATACCCCATATAACGTGTATGTCTGAAGAATTTTTCTATCCCTCCAGGATCTCACATATCTAATCAAGAAAATATTTTTCTTGGTACCTTGACAGAAAATTCTGCTTTTTCAGGGGCGTATGATAAAAATCCCTTTGCCTTTAAACATTTTAATCTGGAATTTCTGGCTTTATATTGTGATGGTGTTCAAATCCTGTCCAAACCCTTTCAGCCGGAATATGAGAACGGATCTGCCATGAGGGACTTTTATCAACTCTTATAATCTACCGGTAGACATCTTAAAAATCAGCCTCTGGCAATAGATCGACAGGATTTTCTAAACGGATATACCCTTTATGGGTTTAATTCATCACCCGACGAAGATTGTTCGATTCACGTATCGTTAATTCGTTCGGGAAACATTAGACTAGAAGCTCGATTCAGACAACCTCTCACACGGTCCATAACCATTATCGTATATGCAGTTTTTGATTCGATCGTTGACATATCCAATCGAAGACAGGTGCTGGTCGATTATTACTGAGACTGGCGAAATGAATACCGTCCAACTAACGGCTGTTATGGATAAAATTGCACACAGCACATATTTTTTAGGGGTTCTTCCGTGCGATTACCTGCCCGAAACACCGTTAAAGAATTTACCGGTTATGCTTATTTATTTTTAATACCGATCCATCCACAAAACCGGGTCAACACTGGGCGGCTATCTACATAAACAACGAAGGTGTTAGTTGTTTTTTCGAAAGCTTTGGCGGAGAGCCTAAAGATCCATGTTTTCTGAAGAAAAAAAGCACCAAAAAAGCAATTCCCTAGGATTCAGTCGTTCAGACGCTGTGTAATTACTCATAAAAGCCCTAATTTCGGGATCGTTTTGTTTGGCTTTCTCCCACAGACATTCCCAAACAGTAATCACATTGAGATTGTAAGCGTTACGCAAAACTTCCAGCTTATTATCAGACTGTCTTCTGAGCACACCAAAAGGTGTTTTTGACAGGATTTAATTTGTTAGGATTAAAACGGCAACAATGTCTGTGCCAGAAGCACCCTAGGAATTCCAAAGCTATTCTATCACCGTTAAACTCATAATATCCATCCACATGATAAGGTCCGAATTTGACTTCACTGTGATTTAATGCATGATGTACGTCGACATTTTTTGCTTGCTTTAAAATATACCAACCACTGGATGGATGGGGTAGAATAAGCTTTGTACTGATTAAGATAGGCGTTTTTGTGCGTTAGGGCTATTGTGTCTTTGGATTCAAAAAGTGTTTTAAACACCTTCATAGCACATCCCGCAAGCGTTACACATCCGAATGGATCCACATTTGTATATTCGATAAACTCCTTTCTATATTTTATACAACCCTCCCGCAACAAAACAACATCGTTCTTGCAATACATTGCAAGTTGTTTTTTGAAGTCAAACGTCTGGCCTGCTACGCTCTCATATCATCTGTCAAATTTTGTTCGATCATGGTCAGACATTGTACAGTAGCCGTAATGTTCTTTAGACGTATACAGTCCGACATAATTAGCATTTTGAAAGAAACCTTTTTCGTCGGTGTTTAGGTCTAATGCGGTGGTCATTTTTGACAATTTCATTGGCAAGAAACTGTAACTGTCAATGTATCTCTTTTAAATGGTTGATCGTACATATATACGAGTCTGAATTCTTGGAGTATAATTTTTAGTGCCAATCCCTGACTTGTGAAATACTCTAGCAATATATAAGAATCGAAACCTGAAGCATTGTGCGCTATAAATGTAAAGTCTGCAAATTTTGGACATCTGAAATGCTTGACCATTTTGTCTAAGCAACCAGCCCCTTCGGCTGTAAACTCTTCACCCTCTTGCGAAATGGCACACAAGTAATTTAGTGTATGTTTTCCATTTTCATGCATCGTCTCGAAATCAAAATAAATATACTTCACGATTTCACACTTACATCTACTAGCACGATAACGTAATGCGTATTTGGCGTGTATGGTAATACGTTGTAGGCGTGCTGTCCTGGGGGAGGGCTCCTAGCCGGGAATGGCCCGAACCCAGTGAACCCCCCGTGTGATTAGAAATCTAGTGATACTGGTGGAGAAGGGGTGGTGGAGGGATGCTGCTTAACCGTCGACTAGATGGAGGTAAGACAGCTGTATTTATGTCCAAGGCTGATTACCTAGATTGTGTACCACCTGTGCTAATTAGCCTGAGTATCTGACGTGCTCCTCCCGAACTTAGTTTAAAAACTACGTGTCTAAACTTCATTTCACGATTTCACACTTACATCTACTAGCACGATAACGTAATGCGTATTTGGCGTGTATGGTAATACGTTGTAGGCGTGCTGTCCTGGGGGAGGGCTCCTAGCCGGGAATGGCCCGAACCCAGTGAACCCCCAAAAACAATATACTGTAGGACAGCCGCCAGACTAAGATTCCCCCCAAATACGCGTTTGAGATCTGGCGGGAGCTAGTTCCGAGGAGTAACTTGTGTGGCAGGCCGGGGGGGTCTACGTGCTCTGAGGGAGCGGTTTGGCATGCATGAGTGGGCCCCACCGACCGCCGGAGCAAACTTCGTGGTTTTGGGGTGACCGGTCGGGGCGGGCTCAACCGAGGCCCAGCGATGGCTCACCGCATTGGGACGGGTGAGCCCTGCCCCCGATGGAGAGCAGCGTGGTTGGAGCCCTGGCCAGGAGGACCCGAGTTGCCTGCAGTGGGATAGTTCACGGAGTCGGCGTACCGGCCCTACTGGCCACCAGCCCCTGCTAATCAGAGGACAGAGGGCGATATCTGGCCGAGAGGACCCATGAAGCCTCCGATAGGGCACAATACCCCCCCCTCCGACGGACGGATGGGTCCTATCGGCTAGGCAGATAAAAAGAGTTTGGGACGCCCGACAAGGAGGCTCTCACAACATCCACGACGGAGGGATCGAGAACTCACGGCATCAATGATGACGTCGCATGCGGACGGCAAGCATAGGAGCCCACCGGGAGACCGCGTCAACGTCTTGACATGAGACCAAGGCTACGCTGCCAGACGGATAGTCTCCTCGGCGAGTAGGGAGAAGAGAAACCCGGAACTGGGGAAGGCCCTCACAGCATCCGATGGGAGATTGTAAGACTTAGGACATCGGACGGATAAGCCTCGCCAGGCGGGGGGAAAAGGTTTGAGGATAGCAGAGACAGTTGAATGGTGTTCGGCGGGCGGACGAGGACCGCAGCGACGGCTAGGCCTCGTCGCCCGTCGGACGGAAAAAATAGATGGGTGACTGAGACTGACGCCGAACTCTACGGGAGGCCAATACTCACTGAGTTTAACGGGTTAATCTCGTCTGCCAAGGGGGAAGCGGTAAGACGTCTCGCTGCGAGGCTCACGTCGACGCCCAACGGGGGCACAATACCCGCTGTGTTGGACGGGTAAGCGTCGCCAGCGTGGGACTAGAAAAGGTAAGGTTGTCTGGCCGGGAGCACCTCGCCGGCGTCCGATAGGAGATCAAGACTCACTGCGTCGGACAGGTGAAGACGGAAAGGTAAAGTTTGGTCGGGATGCTTAGCCGACATCCAACTGGTGGGCGAGCCCGCCTGTTTGATGGGTTAGCTTCGCTGACGAAGGAGGAAAAGGTGAGGTTTGTCCAGCCGGGAGGCTCTTGCGGCATCTGACGTGAGCTTGATACTGGTGAGCCGGGTGGTTGAGCCTCGCCGGTGGTGGACTGAAAGCTAAGGTTGCCTAAACGGCCGGGTATGTCGCGTTCGACGGGGTTCGATATTGTGGTGCGAGCAGACGGAAGAGCGTTTGTCTGGCCGGGAGCACCTCGCCGGCGTCCAACGGGAGATCCAGACTCTCTGCGTTGGACAGGTAAAGACAGAGAAACAGAACAGCAGAGAACATAATAGTAAGATTGTCTGGCCGGGAGCACCTCGCCGGCGTCCAACGGGAGATCCAGACTCTCTGCGTTGGACAGGTAAAGACAGAGAAACAGAACAGCAGAGAACATAATAGTAAGATTGTCTGGCCGGGAGCACCTCGCCGGCGTCCAACGGGAGATCAACACTCGCTGTGTTGGACAGGTAAAGACAGAAAACAAAACAGACTAGTAAGATTGTCTGGCCGGGAGCACCTCGCCGGCGTCCAACGGGAGATCAATACTCGCTGTGTTGGACAGGTAAAGACAGAAAACAGAACAGTAAGATCGTCTGGCCGGGAGCACCTCGCCGGCGTCCAACGGGAGATCAAGACTCGCTGTGTTGGACAGGTAAAGACAGAAAAACAGAACAGTAAGATCGTCTGGCCGGGAGCACCTCGCCGGCGTCCAACGGGAGATCAAGACTCGCTGCGTTGGACAGGTAAAGACAGAAAACAGACTAGTAAGATTGTCTGGCCGGGAGCACCTCGCCGGCGTCCAACGGAAGATCACGACTCGCTGTGTTGGACAGGTAAAGACAGAAAAACAGAATAGTAAGATTGTCTGGCCGGGAGCACCTCGCCGGCGTCCAACCGGAGATCAAGACTCGCTGCGTTGGACAGGTAAAGACATAACAATGTAAGCTGTGTGGCCGGGAGGCTCTCGCCGACATCCGACAGGAGGAAAATACTCGCGGTCTGGATGGGTAAGTCTCGCCGGCCGTGGGGTGGAAAAGGTAAGGTTGTCTGGCCGGGAGGCTCTCGCCGGCGTCCGATGGGAGTCCGATGGGAGATCAAGACTCACTGTCGGACAGGTAAAGACGGAAAGGTAAAGCTGGGTGGCCGGGAGGCACTCGCCGTGACCTGACTGGAGATGGCAGCTCGCAGCCTGGATGGGTGAGACTCTCCGGCCGCAGGATGGAAAAGGCAAGTTTTTTGCTGGGAGGCTCTGTCGTAAGTGATGGTCCGTGGTGTCAGCAGGGGGAGCCTCGCCAAGCGTGTGATTTGAAGGAAGTCAAAGCCAGGAAAGCTCGCACCGATTTTTATGAAACAAGAGTTTGGTGGGCTGATTTAATGTGAGACTGGTCCGCTCTGATGTAGCTTTGGAAAGCTTCTGAAAACCATCTCCCTAGGGTTTGGATCTGGTGTTTGGTGAGGCCTTTTCGGGCCGCTGACGTTGCTGCCCCGACGCGAAACGAGTGGCTGGAAAAAATTCTTGCTGAGATGCCTGCTGATAGCAGGACAGCTTTTAGATGTTTTTGGAACCAGGTGCGACTGGCTGGTTTCCCGGCATGGTCTAAAAATAAGGGTTCGAGGGGGATTTAGCTTGGAAAATTCTGAGGCGGAGATACTCGCGAACGGCTTGGTAAGGTTGGAGAGGCGAAGGAAGATTGAAAATGTAAACGAGGTGACCTTTCTTGACTTGGTCTGTCTTACTTGTTTGATCAAAAGGAGATAGTTTCGCTATCGAGGATGGTTAGGTCCGAGATGGTGGGGTTAGTAGCTGGGTCAAATTTGGAGGAGATGGCTAGCTCTCAAAAGCATCTCAAAAACCAAAAAGGCTAAAATGAACATGGTGTCGAGTGTACGGGCAGTACTGGGGGTCTGGTAACCTGTGCGGAGGGTGTGGATGCACTTGGTGAGGATGTCTAAGGTAATGGGTAGCCTGGAGTCAGGACGAGTAGGTCGGGTCCGCTGAATTCCTCTTATCAACAAGGCAGTTTGCGAATTGCTAATATTGGGTGACGGGGCGCCGTACAACAGCTTGTGGAAGAATTGGATACCGCTTATGTAACCTTTGATGGAGCTGACTTGGAGGCATTTAATGCTGTTGAGAAAAGAGATAAAAGAGGTTATTGAGAGTAGAGAAAATTCAGGGAACGGAATATTATGAGAGAGATGGAACGACTTGAAGCATTTCCATGCTGTCACGTATGTTTGGAGTGTTCTGGGGGAGACAGCCTGGAGGATGGATTCCTCACGTGCATGCGCCACTTGAACCTTCTGTAAAATAATATTTCATAAGGTTTGGAAAGGTTGGAGCAAGTTACAAGGAGATTCGCTGGCTTCATTACGCAGGAGAGAGACACACGTTTGTTTGATGTACACTTGAAGTGTGCGGTCTCGCCAGTCTGTGTTTTTCTTACAAATGCTCTGCGGAGTCATTATGCCTGTGGTTTGGAATGCGGTGGATTCATAAATGTAAGATGTGAACCTCACTACGGAAGGCTGCTCTTATCCTAAACCCTGATGCGCACTTGATTGTGTAGACTGCTTGCGCATGCGACTGTGCACGACTCCGTGTAAGGGGCTTAATATTCTTGCGTCTCACAATGGATTTATGACGCAAAATTAATGTAAACACGGGCAGTTACGTCTTAAATACGGACGTGATAAACCCCGTAACTTCCATTTCAACAGAGATCCGTGCGTAGATGCGGCTTAATAGATCTCTCACTGTCTATGATGTCATGGTAAAAATGACGGTAAAGATGGTGAAAAATCACTCACGATTCTTGGATGGAAAGCGTTCGGATAATCTTAAATACTGAAAGCACTTTTGATTATTTATGTTTCTCTCTTTATATTTTAACGATTATAATGGCCTGCAATACATCCGTTACCCAATTAGTCCTTGGTGACGGCCTTGGATGAGGGGTAGGAATCTATGTCTGCACCTGCCGGATAGGTGCTCGGATGATGTATGCCCCTAGCGGTAGCACCGAGGCAACAGCATTTGGTGGGAAGAGCAGTGATGTTGCTGTAAAAGAGAATATGGTGATGTTAAATAAAGTAGAGAGTGGAGGCAGTATCACACTGAACGACGGCCTCTGGATCTTGAAGTGGGAAATTGAAAGAAGCGCAAGAGAGAAAGCAGTACGAAAAAGAGATGTGTGGGTCTGTGTTGTGAGCGAAGGCAGCGTCGCGCTTGCTTTGACTGCCGTAGCTGTAGGCCACAGGAAGGGGGTCCTGAAGAGCTATCGTAGCCTGCTCTGCTAATGGAGGTAGCCTCACGCTAGTGTCTGCTACGGGAGCTGGAGGCCACTGTAAAAGAAAAAGAGAGAGGGTTATGCATAGCGGAAGGAAAAAACAAAAACTGAGATGTGTGGGGCTGTGTTGCAAGCGGAGGCAGCTTCGAGCTTGCGCCTGCGGCTGTAGCTGTATAGGCCATGGAAAAATGGTTGTGACGTTTAGCAGGGCCACTGGTGGTCAGTAACGAAGTAGCTTACTTCGCTACCATACTTAAGTACATTTACTAATACCTGTAGTTTCTGGAGTCGTTTATTTAGTAACTTTACTGCGTTCCAAAGATTGCACTTTTTACTTCGCTACGTATCGTGAAACATACCGTTACTCTTTATAATGTATATAATGTGCTCTGGGACGCAGGCGCAGTGTCTGATTCATGAACAAGCTGATTATTTTTAATGAACCTGTAAAATTGGTTTCTCAAATTGCTCCAACGCTTCCTTCGCAAGTTGGAATGATCCGATAGCAGCTGTTCTCTAGTCGACAATTCACTGATTCAAATAATCTGTTTAGAGTGATGTTTCCGGTGAAATTAAATGCACAAGAGAGAACCGGGAGATCTTGGGGATACGTGCGCAACTGATGCTGCAAGATAATTTATTACTGTCGAAATTTTGATTAAATTACATGACTGAAATTCATATTTGGGTCAAAACTGACAGTTGTTTGGGCACTAAATCTGTTGTGAAGGGGCTATATTTAGCCCTCTGAAATGCATATGCATATCAAGGTCAGTGTCTCTATGATTTAGGTCAAAAACATTAAAATTGCACAGGTTGAATGAGAATACCTTGTGCACGTTCATTTTACTGTTGGTCCGCGGTGATCAAGAGTGTATTCGCAAAACACATTTATCTCATCCAGCTTATCTGTCTAAGGAATGCTATGCCAATTAAATGCTGGTAAAAATACGGAGGTTTAAGTACGTCTGGTGTATATTCTGGGCATGGTGTCATGGTTACATAGTGGCGTTAACATCCAATGTCTTCGCGAGGTCTTTTAACAACTTTTATCAACAAATACCTGTCTTTGGAGATTTCCCCTGAGAATTGGCAACATTGGTGGTTGTGTGCTAACGGAGGCCGCCTCGCGTTAGCATCTGAAACTAGAAGCTAGAGGCCCGGCTGCATACTTGCGCTGCAGCTGGGAGAGCCGCGGTGAAGGCTGAGGAGCCGAAGCGGGAAGCGAGTGAAGCTTTGCTGCGGTGAAAACTGGGGCGTGGCCCAGGCTCGTTGAAGGCCTGCTGCTGCAACCTCCGGCCGACGGAGGAGAGCGTGTGGCTGGTTGAGGAGAGAGCAGCGGTCGTGACGAAACCCGGAGCTCGGCGGCCGTGTCTGGTGAAAAATTAAATAAAAATAAAAACAGACGATACTGGGGCCGGCAGATTGACCGGAGGTTACGAAAAAAACCCATCATGGGTCTCGTTGTTTGGACGGAAATGTTGAGTCTGTGATGTAATGGTAAATGGTGTCACCGAATGCTGCTTAACCGTCGACTAGATGGAGGTAAGACAGCTGTATTTATGTCCAAGGCTGATTACCTAGATTGTGTACCACCTGTGCTAATTAGCCTGAGTATCTGACGTGCTCCTCCCGAACTTAGTTTAAAAACTACGTATCTAAACTTCATATCTCGCTATGTTCGTCAGGTTTTAGGGGTTGTATATAACAGGTGTGATGACCTTCATCTATCAGAACGTCGCTGCAATGTGGGTATTTGGACGGTGCACATGTGTGCCTTAATAGTTTATCACCCGTCCATTTTGCTCTATACTGTCTGCAACATTTGTCGCAATATTTTACGAAATCACAGCTAGATCTCAGTCCATCACTTTGCGGTTGTTTATGCGTTTCGTAACAGAAGTCAGATCTGCAATATCTTGCGCAGTCCTCACACTGTACCCATTTCTTAGGGTGCATGCGGCACTGAGGCTATTACATGTAAATTTGCAATAATGTAAATTACGATCTTTAAAACCTTGATAGCAGTAGTCGCAGACGTAGCTGTACCCTAAGAACGCCTTCAAATTTTTTATCATGTAGTAATGATCGTCATGCAGATATAAATGCACGGTGTTCTGATGTACTTCATCTGTATTTTTATACACTTCCAATTTACCTGAACACGATCTGTGAAAGATGACTATTTTTACGTCTAGGGCCATTTTGAATTTAGATACGTCATGAAACGCAATTTTAACTTGCGGCCCGTAACCCAGATCTGTGTGTATGTTGTTGGCTATTCTGGTCAATTCCTGATCGGGACAATGAGGGTTTAAAAAATGAGCTAGACAGATACTAAAACATATGTTGCTGTCATGGTCGTGTAGCGGGAAGGACACGGGAGACGAGAGGTAAGAGGAATAAGGGTATTTTAATTGAGGAACACAGGATACACAACTACATAGACGTACATAGACGAGTTAATGGACTAAGACTCAGAGGAAACTCAGGGCTTATAAACCCATAACGTAATCAGGGGAAACAGCAACAGGTGAGGAGTAATCAAACACAGACGGGGATTAATGAACTAATGACAGGAAACAGGAAGGACCATATATGGGTGTGGAAACACAAGAAAGAGGAAGACAAAGTCTGACAGTTGCTTGTTATATTTTTCGGGACGAAAAGATTCATCTTATTTTTTTGGATGACCATATTGTGTGCTAGATCGGTTAACTTTCTACGGCCTCCACCTTGTCTGTTCCGTGCCACTGACACATAACTGTAAAGCAGAATCATAACCCACATCTGCATTGCTTTGAACCGCTCATTCAATTTGTTCGATAAATGTACTAACGCCGTGATTATTATCTGGTGTTAGAACCGCATTGATGTCTGTGGGGAGACTCTCTGGTTTCGCCAGCCATCAACCGAGAAAAATCTACGATCTCGTTCAAAATATCTTGCAAAAAGATATTATACGCTGCATAATCATCTATGGCGATTTCACGGAAATTTAAAGTTCTACGAATTTCTAAACCATTAAATCTCTGTCTTGGGA
Organism: Ptychobarbus kaznakovi; assembly: GCA_027422405.1. Lineage (NCBI taxonomy): Eukaryota > Metazoa > Chordata > Actinopteri > Cypriniformes > Cyprinidae > Ptychobarbus > Ptychobarbus kaznakovi. The sequence continues at coordinate 28,117,027 of CM049800.1, forward strand.
TAATTGTAAAATCGTCCACACGGCCCCCTTCGCTTATTAGACTGTCTATAAAATTTAGGCTGAGGCCCATATCTGGAGCTGACGGATCATAACCTGAGGCGTCATCGTTAGACGGACCCATGCCAATCTGTTCACCGTCATTTATAGACATACCCAACCATTTGTGCTGCTCATCTATGAGTTTGTGTAATCTTTCGATCATGTTAAACGAATCTGGTTGTAACATCTGCAACTGATTATTAATTAGGTCGCATAACTGATCGGTGTTATTTTGAAAATCATGTCTAGGTCTTGACCTCTGATCATCTTCTGGTGCATGATCATGTAAATAGACGTGACATCTTTTACTGCTCATTTTGAAAATGTATTTTAAAACAGAAATGCAAAAATGGTTCAACCTTAAAGACAAACGTGTGCACTCCCTTGAAAACAGTACTACAGTTCACAACATGATATAAGCAGTTATAACAAAAACAAACACATATAGTATAGATTCACAAATCAACCAGTAAAATTGAATCAGTAACAAGCAGATACAATTCAGTATGCATATGCTATGGTAATGACATAAATCAAACAATCCACAATAAGAAGACACTATTCAACATTTATATGAAATAGTAATAACACGAATAAAACAATAATAAATCGATGTCAATAACAACAACGTTGACTACATGAAACTCGTTGTCAATAATGTAAGAAAAATCACCCAGAACATTATTACGATCTCTTAACTATACGCTCATACATTTCGGCCATCATTCTTTGCAACAAATTAAGACGCTCTGATATCAATGATAATGCGTTTACCATGAGTCTTTGTTCCGTGCGCAGCTCACGGATATCCTCCGGGACACCGTTCATGACATGTTGAAACTGTCGGAATTCATTATACAACTCTTCGTGACAATTTCTGCGAAACGTAAGGCCACGGTGTGTTGTTGTTGACATGAAATTATATTTCTTAAAATCGAAATTACATCACCTTGTGCGTTAACTGCAATCTCTTCAAATTCCCGGTAAGATAACGGTCGTCCGGCCAAGTCGAAAAGTTTCTCAAAGTATCGATTAACGCGATTAACGCAGTTCAGCGCATCGTGATCAAGCCTTCTATTTAAATCACGTTCGCGGAACACCTGCTGGGGTATTTCATGCTCTAATTCCTCCTCTTCCTCTTTCTCCGAGTCGCTGAAGGATACCTGATCCCAAGCGTGGATCATCGAATCAGACCACGCTGCTAGATCTCGCTCATTGTAACCTTGTTCTGTAAAAAGAATAACAATAACCGTTTTATTAAATAAAAGTCAAACATAAACGTAATAGTTCGATTTTCTGTTTTAACTCTTACCATTATTCTCTGAAGTCCTTAAATGACTGGTGGTCGGTGTGTCACCCATTTCCTGTTCGGACAATCTCAAGCGTTTTACGCTCTGTCCTCACCCGTGCTGGGGGGTCAAGTGTGTTGCAGCGGAAAGTGTGTTGCAGCGGAATCGGTTACATGTGTGTGTGTGCGCTTGTACACGCTGCGGTCGTGTGAACCCTTTCCTCCGAACGTGGTCCGTGGGAGGAGGAGGACCGTGTGAGGTTGTCTGGTTCGTGACAAGGTTCCATTCTGACTACAATCTCTTGATGCCCCTCCTCTGTAGGTAATATTATCAAGCAGTTGTGGTCATCATTGTGCTCTGCTTTCAAATTTAGTAAACACAATTTATGAGGAAGTGATACTTTTAACATTTTAAGAAAAAAAAACTAGCGTGTGTATAACATACCGTTAAGTCATATGCCATCACCGTCAACAGCTAGTTGCGCTTCATTAACTGAATAAGTGATAACGAGTATTGTTATTATCGTTTTTACACATTAACAACCGTTAGAAAAAGTGTAAAGACTTACATATCTCCTCAAGGATTTGTTCCAATCCATCGTCAAACTCGAAATTCTCAAAACCATCTGGGGATAATAACAACGTCATGTTAAACAAATATGGATATCACAATATATTTAAACAACACCGATGAACAAAAAATATGCACCATTGTAATTATCAGCCATTGTTCCAACGCTTGTTGAGGTATAACGATGTCGTGCGACAAGAAGCTAGAGTTTACAGGTAATGAAGTTGTTATACTTTTGCTTTTTAACAGTTTTGAGTGTGGGGCGTCTCCTGAAAACAACTCGTAAAATCCGATAACTGCCAGCAGGGAGTGTCCTAATACCACAAATATTTAGTAACCTATACGTCATGAGATTAATTTGTGAAATAGCACGATCAAATTTTGCGAAATTAGTGTTTAAACCATAATAATAAGTATTCTATAAATAATACAATCATTCGCACACGTTTGTATAAACAGTCGCTTTTATTATTTCATATTTTGAATGTCAGTTTCGCATCTCTTTACATAATTTACCTGACGGTATGCTATACATTTACATCATCTTTTGTTAAAACAAAACTCTGGATACATTTTATATTTACTACTTATTATCGTTCGTCTTAGTCATATATTTATTTGGCTTCTGACTTTTTGTTATAAATCTCATCAAAACCTCCCCAGCGCAAATTTGTCAGATGCAGTTGCCCTGTTGCATCTTCATCAGTTTTGCTTAACGCAGTTGGAGATTTTTCTTTTTTCTTTTACAACTTAATTGGTACTGTGTTAGTGGGTGTGATCTATGTCAGAATCTGTCTGATCTTTATTACATATCACTGTATGTAGACACGGGGTTTCCTTATCTATGCATGTTTGAACGCAACGGGGTTGCGTTCAAATAAAAACTCGGGATATCTGTTTATCGATCTCGCGTGATGTAAACCATCTGTGCGGATGTGGCTTTTGAAGTAGATGTGTCGTAATTCTTGCGACGTAAAGAATGTGTGTGCTTGTGTGTGTATGCATGTATGTGTGTATGTTTGTAGTTGTGTAGAGGGTATATATACAGGTGCTGGTCATATAATTTGAATATCATCAAAAAGTTGATTTATTTCACTAATTCCATTCAAAAAGTGAAACTTGTATAATGTATACATTCATTCCACACAGACTGATATATTTCAAGTGTTTATTTCTTTTAATTTTGATGATTATAACTGACAACTATTTTATCGTGTTTTTATAAAATAAAAACTTCCCTTTATCCCCATTTAACACAGTTTCACAATTTAAAGTATAAAAGCACATTTTAATGGCCCACACAAAAACATGTTTCCCAAAACATACATTCCACAGGTTCACTGGAGTGGATAACCAGATGACCATTTAGATGGGTGAGGGATGTACACAAACAGGTGTCCAGTTATGGCGGGAGGGAGTGTTAGGGGAGTGGAATTTTTATGAACCTCATCAAATATCTTGTGACAACGTGCCCTACTACCTCTCTCTTGTATACTTTCATTGGAGCACCTAACCCCACCCCTACCCTAAATCTACCCACTTCTGAACAATATAAAACATGGAACAGGCAAATATAAGTGCAGTCACAGGTATTTATTGCAAAAATTGACCATAAACAAGCAGTATAAAAGCATTACAAACAAGTAGTTTTGCATTCCAAGTCCTTCTGAAGCCATACGATGTCTGTATGCGAAGAAGAGAGTAAAACATATGGTTTTAATCACTAAAAATGATCCTGCTCCATTAACGCACTCACATCTCATTCAAAAGCATATTTCTCCCACCCGAAGAATGACGCAATCGGTCACGAGATATACAAGAAGCCAATAGCATTTCACAACTAAGGCTGACGTAAGGCTTCTTCTGGTGGCATTTTTTAAATTTGCGCACAGACTGCAGCACACAGGAAGAGTTTTACGGTGGGAGACTGCGCTCGTGTCTATTCCTTTCACAAATCAAACATTTTGCCTCGGAAGACTTGGAATATTAATACTTTTTGAATAAATTATGACGGTAGATGCATCTGCCTGTTATATTGTGTTTTATTGACAAATGGTAGGTTTAGGGGCAGGGGTTGGGTTATGTGAATGTGTAATTTAAATAAAACAGTTAGGTGCATGCCACGGTGTCCTAGGTAATGTTAGAATTTTCCATGATGTAAAAAAAAGCATGTCAAGAAAATATAAATGTGCATGATTCTGTAATTAACTGATTTTGATTTTGCAGTGATCTCAGACCTAAACATCATCGATAATGAAACAATCTCCTTTTTCATCAAACAAAGTAAAGCAGACCAAGCCAAGAAAGGTCATTTCATTTACTTCAATCTCTCTTCTATCCAACCTTACCAAGCCGTCTCCGAGTACCTCCGCCTCAGAATTTCCCAGGCCAAATCCCCCCTCGAACCATTATTCTTAGACCATGCCAAAAAAACAGCCAGTCTCGCCTGGTTTCAAAAACACCTCAGATCCGTCCTACTATCAGCAGGTATTTTAGCAAAATATTTCTCCAGTCACTCCTTTCGCATCGGGGCAGCAACATCAGCAGCCCAAAAAGGCCTCACCGGACAACAGATTTAGACCCTAGGACGATGGTATTCAGAACCTTTCCAAAGCTACATCAGAATGAACCAATTCTGCATTAAATCAGCCCACCAAATTCTCATTGCTAAAAAAAAAAAAAAAATTGGTGCGAGCCTTTCAGCCTTTTTACTTACCTCTTCAAGTCCCACGCTTGGCGAGGCTCACCCATCACACCTCAAGGTTCAAGGTTCTTTATTACTTGTCACATACACAATCATACAGGGTATAATCAAGGGTATAATCACCTTGTCTAAACTCTGGCCAGAGCCTCCCAACCAGACAACTTACCTTTTCTACCCTGCGGCCAGAGAGTCTCACCTATCCAGGCTGCAAGCTTCCATCTCCAGTCAGTCGATGGCGAGTGCCTCCTGGCCACCTAACTTTACCTTTCCGTCTTTACCTGTCCGACACAGTGAGTCTTGATCTCCCGCCGGACGCCGGCAAAAGAGAGCACTCCCGGGCAGACATCCTTACCTTTTCAAGTCCAACGCTAGAGACGCTTACCCGTCCGACACAGCGAGTATTGAGCTCCCGTTGGACTTCGGCAGAGCCTCCCCGTGAGTCAAATTTACCTTTTCCATCCTGCAGCCGGCGAGACCTACCCATCTCCGCTGTGAGCATCCATCTCCAGTTGGTTGACCATGAGGCCTCCCGACCCCATAAGTTTACCTTTCCGTCTAACCTGTCCGATTCAGTGAGCCCCGATCTCCAAACGGACGCTGGCGAGAGCACTCCCGGCCAATATTGACAATATTATTTTTGTAAATAAAAATTTACATACGTTGCTAAATTAACGCTACTTAATGAACATACAGGTACGGGTCAATCCTGGGTGGCAGGGTAGTTCGGATGAGTGGTCCTAATGCAGTATGCAAGTTCAGACTGACTCAAGCACAAACAACAGACCCTCTTAGCACCCCGCGGGTCCTGTGGCGTCGCGTAATTCCATGCAGACCTTGGGAATCCACCCCCCAAGTGACCGCCGCCACCACCTGCTCGGGAGGCAGAAAAGTCACAGGGAGGGTGGGACTAGCCTCAGCATCAAAGATCCGTGACAGTGCTTCAGGCTTACCGTTCTTGGATCCTGGGTGGTAAGAGATGGTAAACCTAAATCACATTAAAAATAGTGCCCAGTGAGCCTGATGAGAATTTAGTCTCTGCATATGTATACACCGTTTTTATGGTCTGTCCAAATGATGAAAGGGACCCCCGTGCCCTCTAACCAGTGACGCCACTCCTCCAGTGACAGCCAGTAACTCCTTATTCCTGATGTCGTAACTCCGTTTCGGGTGTGGGGGGTTAAGCAATGAGAAAAGAATGCACAGGGATGTATTCTCTCGTCCAGGGACGATCTTTGAGAAAAATAGCCCCAACGACGGCGGACTAGACAGTGGAGCGGCCAGCGGGATTTCGGCTCAGGATCTGAGACTCTCCAGACCCTGGATGACCGCCTCCTTCCAATCGAGGTTGGTGGTGTCTGGGAGTTCCATTGGCTGGTGGTAAGTGATCCCGAGCCCGAACAGTGTAATGAGGACCTCTCTATCGAGACAGCTGGCGAGGGCGAGCGCCATGAATGCCCTCGCGTAGATGAGCGGATCGTGGCTCAGGCGATGAACTTGGCTCGTTCATCCATGTTTAGGGGTCCGGTGTGTCAGGCAGGAAAACTTTGGAGACTCGGGAAGCTTCATAATAAATAACATTTAATAGCCAAACTCAGGATCGTGGAGAATACACACACTTAAGCATAAATGAAACCGGACACCAAATGAACGCCGGAGACAGGCTTATAAAGGAGCACAATTTAGAAGACAAAATAAACACAGCTGGAGACAAATCAACATAATCAGGACAGGAACAGGAAAATTACCAAATAAGGAAAACCAGGAAACAAAACAGGAGCATACATGTGACAAAAGCACTGTACACCACTGTGATAGGTATTGTTAGATTTAATTTCCGCATGTGAGTCATTCTATATTTAGGGGTACATTTCATGTCAGCCAAAAAGTCAGGAAATCAGTATTCTTTTTTGATAAATAAACTAGGTGGATAAGGATATAACATATCCCCTTAATGTGCTAAATTAATTATTTGGCAAGCTTAAGCTCTAATGACTTTTTAAATATGTTCATGAAAATTAACATTTGATTCATTGTTCTGTCAACTGTGTTACGGACAAATGCTGTGTCAAATGAAACATGAATGAAGTACCACATGTTTGATAAAACTTTTGTTTGAAGGTTTTTGAGTCTGTTCACCAGAGTTTTTGAGGTTATCTGTCTAACTGATTTGAAAATATGAATTTGGGGCTTCATAATGGGCGTTCTGTGGGATGCTATCATGAAGGATGAAACTTTCTTCAACATAAATCCACAGTATGCTGAATTTAGTGTTATTCACCATCCTTACCCAAGACTTCCATCTCCAGAGATATCCCCAGCTTTTTGTTCTGATGGTTTAGTTCACATTTAAAAGCTTTACGACATAAAAACCACACATAACACAGTTGACAAAGTAACACAGTTGACAGGACACATTAGAAGAAAAAGAGAAAACTTTCTTTAAGATAAAAACTTTTTCTTCAAAGTTTTTTATTCAACAAATGTAAGTAAAAGCAATTAATCTGAGTTCAGTTTAAAAAAAAAGATTAAAACATTTGAGTAAAATGATTAAAACTTTAACAACGAACAACAATTTTTAATCCATAGCGTCTATTGCAAACAAGAACAGGAAACAAGAACAGTCTGTCTAGTCCAGATGTGTTTAATTTCTGAGGCATGTCTCATTGGTGTCTGTATAATCCATATGTGTGTCTGTGATGTATCGTGTGTCTCTTTGGTTTCTATAACAGTACTTTCCAACTCATTTACATTTCCAACTGATTGTATTTAATCTTCTTGTTATTTTTGTTTATTCTTTTCATTCACTAAGTAATCCTTAACTGATTTTATAGTCAATTTTTTGTGTTTTCTTTTGTGCTTTCAGTCATTTTTTTCAGTCGTTTCTTTTCTTTTAGTTGTGGTGTTGATTTCAGTCATTTCACAAGTCTGAGATCTTAGACCATATGTTCCTGTCAATTTCCATATGACGTGAGGTCACAGAAGTAGGAGGAGGAATCATTCTGATAACATCTTCATGCAAATACCATAGGACTTCATCTTGCTGTGGCCAGAAAAAGCGGTTGACTCCAATCCGGTGCATGCATTTCACATTGACATGAGTTTCATTCAAATCTTGAATCACTCCAGGATAAATTTCCTCATCATACTTAACACAGCACCACTGGCCGATGATGTCAGAGTTTTGCCAAGGAATTTCAGATGGATTCTGACTTTTGCCCTGCTGTGTGGATGCTGTTACCTGAATCTCGAAGGTAAAGGTTTTGGAGTTGTAACACTGACACTTCATGGTCTGTCTTGCTGAGCAAAGACAGCTCACATCACGATAAATTATTTGTCCTGGGGTAAGTGTTACAACTTGGTGAATGCGCATGGTTGATGGCACTACTGGGAGATTATTGGGCATGCTCTTTACGGCCTCATCTATGTTCTCTTCACTGATGTAGAACAACTTTACTGACATCTGAACATCCAGCAGTGCACCGAATAAGAGCTCAGCATTAGGGATGTCTTTTCCGTGGCTGACCAGCCTGTCTGCGGTCCTTTTTAAAAAGCCTCCAACGCCATCTGGAGCACCCTTGCCGTGGCTTGCCTCCAGAAAGTTCCAGGTGCCTGACTGAAACCCATACTGCTGCAGCTTAGTACAGAATAGATAGAAATTGCCTTTCTGCATGTAATGTGTGCTTGGCCCATCACTGAAAAAATGCACCACAGTAACATTTGGATAGGAAGACTTAACCAGGTCAAGTACTGGGGATAAATGGGTCCATATGGCAGCAGGGCCTTTCTCTTTTGACGGGCTGATTGTGCCAAAACACACGTGTTCATCCACTCCACCAACATGTAGAACTCCAGTGTGGAGTGTTGCCTGCTGCTGGTTGGATGCAAAATGTACAGCTTGGATTTCAGAGGAGTACTTGCAGGCGTAATTTTCCGAAAAATCTACATGTATTAAGCATTCACAATCTGTCATGTTCTTCTTTAGTTCCCGGAAGTAGATGAATTGCTGTTTTATGTTAAAGAGATGTCTTTTGAAGTTTGTAAGCTGGTGTTGGAAGAGCTCAAGGATGTTCTGCAAAGTCGTCTCTGTCTTCTTTTTCACTGTGATCTTAACAGGCACTTTCTCTTTTTTACCTTCCTTGTTCTTCTCCCTGACAACAGTCTCAGTTGTCCACTGTGTGAAGAAAACACTTGCTTGCATGTCCCCCTCACTTGCAACTGGGAAGTCTTTATTTTTGCAGACGGGGCATTCATTGTACATACAATCCTTTGAGTTTGAGTCACAGCATACTGACTCTGCCATTTCCTCCAAGTCGGTACCCCCAATGAATCGGAGAGAATGCAGCTTCTCTACAAGAAAACCAAGATTCTCGTGTACCTTGCAAAGGCATGATTCCCTGTCTGCAATGGATGGCTGGGCTACCCAGAATGGGCGCATACGGCAGAACAAAGAATATGAGATTTTGCAGTCAGGACTCTCAAGGAGGAATCTCCTATGCAGGTTTTTCATGGTGTCATTTAAGAACCTTTTCTGCTTCTTTATCTTCCCTCTTGTTACTGTCTGTGATTTTCCAGCTGTGAGACGACTATTTTCATCTCTTGTCATGAAAGATAGCACTTTATTGTGTAGTCTGTGACACAAGGATCTATACTTTAAGTTGTTGGAGAGGATGGATTGCTCACTGTTGGTCAGCTGTTTCCTCGAAATTGCTAGGGCCTCCTGAAGTTTGTATTTTAACTTGTATTTTTCAAGATCTTTCCTGTCACCAGAGCTGCAATGACCTTCCTAGTATTTTTGTGTTTGGTAGAGGCATACGTTTTGCTGATGTTGTGTATTAGGGCATGATGGAAAACTAAAGTTTCGCAGACTTCACTAGACACGGGTATTCTTCCTAAAAGGCGCCGGGTTTTTGATCTGGGTGACTCTGTATCTTGCTTTTGTCTTTCACATCTTTTCCTGAATTTGTCAGTTTTTCTTTTCTGTTGCTTTAGTGCTTCCTTCAGAGCCTGAATCTCCCTGTACAACTTAGACTCCCCTCTCCTGACTTTTTTCCTTCCAGCTGTTCTCTGTCTGAAATAATACACAAATATTTTTTTTTATTGATCATGTGATGTGTTCATGATCATCATGATCGTGTGTTCTATGCCTACCAAATAATAATAAGCTGATATTCTGATCTTTTCAATGTGATTTCTTAATAAAATATGTTGTTGAACCTATTATCTGCTCAATAAACCTGTACCTCGACATTTGAGGCTGAGGATCATCTTCAGGACTCTGAGGTGGAGTAACCTGGTTCTCTATCACTTTCTTTCTCTCTCTGCTCTGGCGCTGGGCTCTTCTCCAGTATGCTCTTTTCCTTCTCTTCTCCCTCTCACTTAAATCTTTCATTGTCTTCACCTTTTCTAGCTTTCTGTCATCATGCCACTTCTCTCTGTGTTTCTGTAAATATGCAGCCCTTCTCTCGGGATCAGCATCACGCCGAGCCCTATACTGGCGCTGTTTCTCAGCAGCAGATAAACCCATCTCCCTAAAACACAAATCACTCTGTTTAATATTATGGTAGGCTTATTTCAAATCGCTTATTCATATCGGAGATATCGAAAATCATAAATCATTAGTATATATATAGCATATATGAACAAGTATGAACATAAAGCATTTAAAACTAAACACACACACACAATAATAAATATATTATAACGTTAATTAATATACTATATTATTATTAAGGTAAATTAAGTTTTATAATGCATCACGACACTTAAAGTTTTAAGAACTTATACAATAACACTATAATGATATATAGGTTTAAGTCAATCATGAGGAATTCTGAATGCTTTATAACCCTTGACAAATGTGAATATAATGTGTATATAATATTATGGATACTGAGTTCATAGAAAGTGTGGCCGTGATTAGATCAGTTAAGTTGATCCATTGTAATGCAAATCATGGTTTTAGGCAATTCCTATGTAATTTCTGTGTAATGACAATAGTTTGTGAATATTGTTTTTTTTATCAACAACACTCAGTGTGAGCATAAATTGACACTGAATGACAACTGAAATTGACATTGTCAACCGTGTTAATCCTTGTCAGCCTTATTTGGTGAACCCTTGGACATACGATACTTGCTGGTAACATATTTAAAAACGTGGTGTCAAGAATAATTTGAGTTCAAAAGCCTGATGCCTTTCTGCGTCGAGTTTTTGTTCTCCCAGATCTGCTGAAGACTTTCATTCACAACATCCAACCTATTTCTGATTTGATTTACAAGTGATCCAAAATGCAGAAATAAAACTTAGTTTGTAAGGAAACTAGTGTTTAAAGAAAACTTAGTTTATAAGGAAACTAGTGTTTTACAATTGGAGGCTTGTCTTATGTTTATTCATCGGTAACCTGAGACCTATACTCTGTGTTTTGAGGAATGTGCTAGATTGAAAAGATGATCTGCAGAATCCAACAGTATCACAGGTAAGAGTTTATATATATATATATATATATATATATATAAATAACCTTACTGTGATATACTATTGATGGCAGTCACCACACGATTGTGTTGGGTTTCTGCATTTGCGTGTGACGCTCCGTGACGTTAAACCGAGGGCCAGGTTGCGTCCTTTGTAGTCGAGAGGCACACGGCGCGCGTATTGTGAGATATTGACTTTATCATTTAAACATGATAAGGAATGAATAAGGAAAAAAATATATAGCAAACAGTTGGATTTTGTGGGTGAAGTTTTCGTTTTTTTTTTTCTTTTTCTTTTCTAACATTTGCTTTGTTCTTTCGTTGAGTATGTATATCCTTCCTTACTTTCTTTTAGTTGTGCACATCCCCCTCCCCTTCCCCCTCCTGAGTTGAACAAATAAACTTTAAATGGTGCAGCTCAGCCGTCAATGGCATGGGTTCAGGAAGGACCTAGAATTATTCTTAAACCAGCAACAATGACAGACATTGATACTATATGTAAAACTCTCCCGAACGCAAATAATTCTAACAAATTTGTAGATGTTTTGCGCTCACACACACGTTATGCACAATTAAGCGGCTCGGATTACAGATCGATCTTATTATGAGTTTTGGCAGATGATGTTACTGAATCGTCTCTTATTGCGGAAATCCCTGCTTTAAGTCTTAATAATGATCAATTGGATGGCAATGGTATACAGCGAAACCTTCATGAATTTTGGTGGACCGATCCCGAAAATATCACTGAATTCTTTAAACAGGTTAAGAATTGTATAGATGCTCGTGCTCATGTCTGTTGGGATCTAAGCCATGCCACAAATACCAAGCTAAAACGAGACCGCTTCTGCGTGTGTGGGAAGAAAGACGCTCGTATTCCAATAGACGGTGAAAGGTCCTCACTGTTTATAAATACGTGTTTAAATAATATGAATCCAGATTTGGCGCGTTTGGTTCGTATAACGACTGCAAATTTAATGCAACAAACTGTTGAAGATTTTTGCAAACGAATTCGTGAGTTAGACGCTTCTGGTGGTTTTACTTCGTTTATGTTTAAGCTAAAACAGGAAGTTAAGTTTTCAGCTCCTCAGCACAAATGACTGCTGTGTCTGTGCGTAAAAGGACCCAAAGGGGCGGTGCTCAGTATAGTCGGAGCCCGCCTCGGGGAGGTCCTAAAAGGTCCGGAGTGTGTTATTTTTGCGGAAAGGCAGAGCACTGTGAAAGAGAGTGCAGGCTGAAATAGGCACTAATATCGCACGTAGACCTCCACAAATAAACCATACGCAAGCGCCACTATATAACAGTAATTATGCTGATCAATATCAGGTGTCTTGGATAAACAAGAAGGATGAACAACATAATTCAAAAAATAAATAGGGGTGCCCCCAGAGTGATGTCAGGCCGGATGTACAATCAATGATTTGTTTTTCTTTTAGCAATCGCACGGAGGAACTACCCATTGTAAATTTCCAAGTCCTACCTGGGCCCCATTCACCAGGTAAGGCCATTTCCAGCTGAGAGTGCATTAGCTGATAAAGACTATGGTACTCCTGCCACATCACTGTCACCAGGACTAGGCCAAAGTTTTTTGGTGTTGGTGAAACTGAGAGATTGCCGTGCAGCTGGATAAAGACTGACTGTACTCCTGAAACTGTGACATGACAGGTTTACGATGCTACAAAGTTTTTTGGTGGGACCGAGAGACTCGAACTATTGAACTGGATGGATACCTCTGAAGTACCGGATGACAAAGGTTTACGATGTCTTTGAGGTATTGATGGGAGATTGACTCGTTGAACTGGATCTGAACGGAGAATGCGCTCCTGCCTTGGGGCTCCCATTTTGAGGTATTGAAGATTGCTATCACATGCGCTCCTGCCTTGGGGCTCCCAGACTATTTCAGGCCGTTTCACTTGCATGTGGGGGAGGCTGTGGGTGTTGCAATGGCTGACCCAAGAGCATGGTGGTAAACCGATGGTCCATGGTATGACTAAATACCTTCGTGCTGTGGCTGCAGCGGCGGAGATGGTTAGAATGGCTGAGAATTTTTTTTTATCATATCCTTTGATTTTATACACCACTCATCAGGTGGGTGTTGTGTTGCACAATTTGAAGAAACAACACATGACGGCCCAGAGAAGGTCTGGCTATGAAGCAACACTCCTAGCCACAGAAAATTTAACCATTAAGCCCACTTCAATTTCTAACCCAACAGTTCAATCGCTGTATGGCTTATCCACATTGATCACTGAAACTGTACCTCATGATTGCATGAATGCTTCACTTCAGCCAGGGTCGATCTGAAAGATACGCCCCTGGATGGGGGAGAACACTTATATACAGTGCTCAGCGTAAATGAGTACACCCCCTTTGAAAAGTCAAATTTAAAAAAATCTCAATGAACACAAAAACCATTTCCAAAATGTTGACAAGACTAAGTTTAATAAAAAAATAACATGAACACACTGTTTAACTTATAACAAAATGTTGACAAGTTTAATAATATAAGTTTAGGATACACATAAATTTCAGTTAACTTACTCAACATGAAAGTAAGTTTAATAATATAAATGCAAAAATAGGATTTACACCACATTTTTCAGTTTTACTCAAAATTAGGGTGACAAAAAAGTACACCCAATCTAGTACTTTGTATGGCCTCCATGATTTTTAATGACAGAAAAGTCTTCTAGGACATGGATGAACTAGTACTTTGTTGGCCTCCAACATTTTGCCAGATCTATCTTTTTCCATTCTTCAAGAAGACCTCTTTAGGAGATTGGATGCTGGATGAAAAGTGATGCTGGCAACACTTGTCTCTTGCCAGATCTATCTTTTTCCAATCTTCAGAATGCCCATAGGTGTTCTTTTTGAGATTGGTGCTGGATGGAGAGTCAGATGCTCAACTTGTCTCTTCAGAATTCCCCATAGGGTTCGACATACTTGGTTCATGATCAGGATCACTACTTGGCCACTGAATCACCTTCACCCTGCTCTTCTTCAGAAATCCAACAGTGGCCTTAGATGTCAAGAGTGGCCTTAGAATGGTCAAGATGTCAAGACCGTGTTGCGAGCGAGGATGGCAGCCGAAAACTTTGCAGTTTTTTCGTATGTTTTATTAGTTTTTTTGGAAAACTTTGTTACGTTTTTTGTATGTTTTATTTGTTTTTTTGTTGTTACGTGTTAGATGTTGTTAGTGTAACTGTCTACGATAGAGACACGCTTTTGAACATTGGTTCCTCCGTCGCGCAACGCAAACCGGACTTTGAGTTTTTGTCCGGTGGACTGTTCACAGAACGGCATCAACCGGCCCTTTTGTGGGTTTGCACCGAAGAAACGCCGACGACGCCGAAAAAGGGGAAAAAATGCCGGTGGACTCTTCACAGACACGGCATCTGAGACGCCGTGCTTTGTGTGGGTTGTGACCTCCTCTTCCAACATTTTACGAAAGAAACGCCAACGTTCACACGATAATAAACGAAAAAGGGGGAAAAGAGCTGCGAACTGCGGGCGCGCATCTCATACCAACGAGAAACAGACTGACTGCTGCGTTACGCCGTCTCACAGAAACCTGGATGTTGATTGTTCCCTCCTCTTCCAACCATTTTTACTGGCCAACGTTCATCGAGCTGGATCACGGGCTAAACTCTGCGAACTGCGGGCCGCGGATAGAACAAAGGAGCTCACATCATCTACCAACGGAAAAGGGACAGAGGTGGAGGTTATTTTTCACAGTTTCTATATTAACAACTTGTGGTGTGATGAAAGGAACATACATTGTTTCCTATTAAGACTTCTGCTCCCCATCGAGCTGGAATTTCACGGCTTTCCGTGCACCGTGTAGAACAAAGGATTCTGGCTCACAGGGAAAGCAGAGGTGGAGGTGTTTGTTTCTCTTATTAACAACTTGTGGTGTGATGAAAGGAACATACACGGCTGTTTAATATCCTTCTGCTACCCCTGATCAAGAATTTACACGCTTCTGTGTCGACCATTTTGGCTACCGAGGGAATTTCAGGGCCATCATAATCACGGCTGTTTATATACTCCTCAAGCCAACACAGACCAGGCACTCAGGGAATATGTACAGGAATATAAGTTTGCAGGAAACCGCGAACCCAGATGCAGCTTTTGTTGTCACAGGGGACTTTAATAAAGCCAACTTCAGAACAATAGCTCCAAAATACTTTCAACACGTCACCATCAACACGCGTGGAGATCGTACACTCGACCACTGTTACTCCCCCTCCGGGACGCATACAAGTCCCTCCCCCCGCCCACCTTTCGGCAAATCGGATCATTCTTCCGTTTGCGTACTGCTCGCCTGTTTATAGGCAGAAACTGAAGCGTGAAGCACCCGCCCTCAGGACAGTCCAGTGCTGGTCGGACCAATCAGACGCTATACTACAAGACTGTTTTGATCACGTGGATTGGGACATATTCCGCGCGGCGTCTGATGACGACATAGAGGCGTATTCAGATACGGTCACGTGTTTCATCAAGAAGTGTATAGATGATGTAGTTCCGACCAAAACAATCCGCATCTACCCCAACCAAAAACCGTGGATTAACAGCGATGTTCGATCAGCCCTGTCAGCGCGGACATCTGCCTTTAAATCGGGAACTCTGACGGAACTCTGACGACGGAAAAGCCAGCCAGTTACGATCTCAGGAGATCCATCAAAGCAGCCAAACGAACATATAAAAACAGGAGATGAAGAACACTCAACAACAATAACCCAAGAAGCATGTGGCAGGGTATCAACAACATCCAGGCTTTAAAGGGAATAAACCAGCTACATATAAAAACAAAGTTGAAGAACATCGCCGCCTTCAACAACTAACCCAAGAAGCATGTGGCAGGGTATCAACAACTTTTATGCTCGGTTCGAGGCTGATAACACCGCCACACAGAAGAGCGCTGCCGCGGCTGCTAAACCAGCAGAAGAGGTAGTCCTGTGAACACGCTTTCTGTGCGCCTAACCCTACCTTTAAACGGGGAACATCCGTAAAAGCTAGGCCCATTGGACCTTTTATGCTCGGTTCAGGATAACACCGCACACACAGAGAGCGCTGCCGCGGCTGCATGCGCTTTCCAGCTGCAGGGGTTTTTACAGACATTTTCAATCTGTCCCTCTCTCTGTCGCGGGTAACCCGATCCTTTGCTTTAAAAAATCAAACGGGGCCCATGAACCCGTAAAGCCGAAAAATAAAATCACAGCAGATGGTATACCAGGGTGGCAAACCGATGCTCTGACACCCATCTTCCATAGCGGGGTTTTACAGAGCTCATTTTCAGAGAATCTGTCCCATCTGCTCTGTGTGCCTGCTTCACTGGACCCACTACAATTTGCACCGCTTCAAAAAATCAACCATTGTAACCGCCCATACCGAAGAAAAATAAAATCACATGCTATTGAATGACTGGCCTTCACAGGCCCGCACACTGCTCTCTCCCACCTGACCCCATCTTCAGAACACCTATGTGAGGATGCTGTTGGATTGAGAAGCTCGTCAGAGAACACATCTGCTCTGTTCTGCTTCACTGGACCCACTACAATTTGCATACCGCAGTACCGTTCCACAGACGACATTGCCTTCCAGTGCCTGCACACTGCTCTCTCCCACCTGGAAAATAACTGGTTGCGAACACCTATGCTCCACACTCTGGGACTGAACAGTTCGTGGATTATGTTGCAGCATTTAACTGGACCTGGACTTGCCTGACAGGCAGCCAGTCAGGTGGTCACTGGTTGCGAAGCTCCACTCTGGGACTGAACATCTCTGTGCATCTCCCCTGATCCTCAACACTGGGACTTCCTGACAGGCAGAAGGTCAGGTGGTCCTCAGAATGGAGCAACAACCACTCCTGTACTCCCTACACACACCTACAGCAACTCACACTGGCTCCAATGTCATCGTGCACCGCAGGGTTGCGTGATGACCAACGGTGATAAGCCTGATCACCGGCAACGATGAGACGGCCTCCCAGAGAGGAGGTAGCACCTGACTAACTGTATGGTGTCAGGAGAACCACCTCTCACTCACATCGACAAGACCAAGGAGCTGTCATGTCAAATTTGCTTATGACACAGGAGACGGTGATAGGCCTGATCAGAGAACAACGATGAGACGGCCTCACCAGAGAGGATCGACAAGACCTGTGGCAGCGGGTGACTAGCTTTAAGTTCCTCGGCGTTCAGGAGAACCACTCTCACCAGGATCTCAACATGGTCTGCTCACACAGATGAGTGCTGAAGAAGCACATCAGCGTCTCTTCCAAGGAGCTGGTGGTGGACGGCTGAGGAAGTTTGACAGAATGCAGCCCCAGAATCCTCACACACCCATCACCATCGACAAGACACCTGTGGCTGCAGCGGGTGGAGAGCACCTGACCGGCTGTATCACCGCCTGGTTTGGAAACATCACCGCTGGCAACCGCAGGGCTCTGCAAAGGGTCGTGCGAACTGCCCCCACATTCGGCGTTGGAGGTGAGCTTCCTCTCACATGGTCTGACATCTACACCACGGTTGTACAGTGCTGAAAAGGCACCGGAGGAGCGTCTCTTCTCAAAGACTCCAACCACCCGTCCCACAGTCTGCTCTCTCTGCTGCCCTCAGGGCGACGGCTGAGGAAGTTCCGCAGCATCCGATCCCGCATGAGCCCCAGAATCCTCAGATCCTTCTACACCTGCACTGTGGAGAGCATCCTGACCGGCTTATCACCGCCTGGTTCAGGCTGGAAACAGCACCGCTGGCAACCGCAGGGCTCTGAAAGGGTCGTGCGAACTGCCCGCCACATTGTTGGAGGTAAGTCCCTCCCTCCAGGAATCACCTACACCACGGTGTACAAGAAAAGCCGGGAGGATATCAAAGACTCCAACCACCCGTCCCATGCCAGTCTGCTGCACTGCACTTTGCCCTCAGGCGACGTTTTCAATCCGATCCCGCACTAGCCGACTGAGGAGAGCTTTTTCCCTACGCAGGCTATCAGGCTAATGCACTAATATGACCTATCTGCTACACTGGACAAATAACTGCATATATAATCACACTCCCACTCACACAACTTTGCACAACTATCTGCTGCTCAACATGCATTCTTGCTGTTAATTTACAGTTAATCTGTTGACTACACACACACTGCACTAATATGACCTATCTGCTATGCATGGACACCATACTGCAATACAATCTGTTGCACCTTTGCACACTGTACATAATGCTCAGATTCTGCTGTTAATTTATGCCCATCTGGTTGCACCTTCACATTATTAGCTATGTGATGGACTACAAGTATGATCTTACATAATAGATGTGCCCATATGGTGTAATAATGTGTGCTGAAATAAGTATGTCTTTATAGTACACTGTGAGTATAGTATATGTATGTGTATTTTGCACATTGTCTTCTGTACAGTCTGTAATTATGTACTGTCCATTTGTAAATTGTTGTTTTGTTTTTTTTTTTGCACTGTCTGGAGCACGCTCGTAAGAATTTCACTCACCAAGGCACTTGTGCTGTGGTGATGTGACAATAAAAAGTGATTTGATTTGATTTGATTTGAGATGTGTGTTTAGGATCATTGTCAGATGTTGGAAAAGTGCACGACGACAAGGCACGGAGTGATGGTAGCATCTTCCTTTCAGTATAGAGCAGTACATTTGTGAATTCAAGATGCCATCAATGAAATGCAGCTCACCGACACCAGAAGCATTCATGCAGCCCCACATAAGGACACTGCCACCACCATGTTTCACTGTAGGCACCATGCATTTTTCTTTGTATTCCTCACCTTTGCGACGCCATACAGTTTTGAAGCCATCAGTTCCAAAAACATTTATCTTGGTCTCATCACTCCAGAGTATAGAGTCCCAGTAGTCTTCATCTTTGTCAGCATGGGCCCTGGCAAACTCTAGGCGGGCTTTTTTGTGCCTGGGCTTTAGGAGAGGCTTCTTTCGTGGACGGCACCCATGCATGCCATTCCTCTGCAGTGTACGCCGTATTGTGTCACGGGAAATAGTCACCCCAGTTTGGCTTTCTACTTCTTTAGATAACTGCAGTAAACTTGCATGTTGATTTTCTTCAACCCTTCTCATCAGAAGACGCTCCTGACGAGGTGTTAACTTCCGTGGACGACCTGGACGTCTCTGTGAGATGGTTGCAGTTCCATCTTTTTTAAATGTTTGTACCACTTTTGCTACAGTATTCTGACTGATAAGTAAAGCTTTGCTGATCTCCTTGTAGGCTTCACCTTTCTTGTGTAAAGAAATTATTTTCTTTCTCAGGTCTTGTGACATTACTCTTCCATGTGGTGCCATTGCTGACAGCATGAAATGGGAAGGGGTTTTCTTTAAGTAACACCCTTTTAAAGTCAACTGTCTGCTGAACACCTGTGTAATGAATAATTAGACTCACCTGTGGTTGAATTATTGTTAAATTAGACATTTGTAGTCTAAAATGTAGCTTTGCTCCAGAGACTTTCAGTGGGGTGTACTCATTTTTGCATCACCCTAATTTGAGTAAAACTGAACATTTTGTTCTCTAAGTTATATTATTAACCTGACTTTCATGTTATAAGTTAAACAGATGTTATATAAAACTTAGTCTTGTCAACATTTTGGAAAATATTTTTGTGTTCATTGAGATATTGTTTAAAATGTTACTTTTCAAAGGGGGTGTACTCATTTACGCTGAGCACTGTATATAGATGGCTCATTTTCAAGGCCGTCTGATGGAGTGTATCTGTGTGGATATGCCATTGTGACTCAAGAGGGTGAGAGGGTGGAGGCATATTGCCTGAACCATAACTCAGCACAGGCTGTGGAAATAATTGCATTAACAAGAGCCTGTGAGTTAACAAAAGGCAAAAGAGCCACCATTTATACGGATAGCAAATATTCGTATGGGGTCGTTCAAGATTTCACCCAGACTTGGGCTAGGAGCAATTTTCAGACATCTGAGGGCAAACCAATATCACATGCAGAGCTGGTGGGAGATTTATTACAAGCTGTAATGTTACCATCTGAACTAGTTGTAGTGAAGGTCAAGGGACATGCGTCAGGAGATGAACCGGATGCTGTTGGCAACAGAAATGCTGATGAAATGGCCAAATGGGCCGCGGAACATGCATAATTTCCCCCATATCAGGGAACGCAGAGTAGGGATGTAGAAACAATGTTTGTACATGTATCATGCATTCCTGACATAGATTTGAAAATATTGCAAAGTCAACCCACACTGGGAGACGTGAAACATTGGGCAGAAAATGGATGCGTGCCAGATGCTAACGGTTTGATAAGAGATACAAACGGTAGAATGGCATTACCAAACCTGTCCTTAGTGATATTGATAAGACTTTTCAGTGCCTTCAAATAGATTTTTCTCATATGCCAGCGGTCGGAAATCTAAAATACATACTAACTATCGTCGATAGGTTTTCAGAATGGCCTGAAGTTTTTGCATGTGCCAAAGAGGATGCAAAAACGGTAGTAAAAATACTGTCGAAAGAAGTAATTACGCGTTTCGGCATTCCAATGACCATCGAAAGTGACAATGGCACACCTTTCACATCAAAAGTGACCAAACTATTGGCTAAATCATTATCCATAGATTGGCACTATAATATACCCTACCACCCACAGTCGTCGGGTGTGGTAGAACGAACCCATCGAACAATCAAAGATAAGATCATGAAAGCCTGTATGGAAACAAGCAGGAAATGGCCAGATGTGCTACCAGCTGTATTGGCAGAAATTAGAATAATACCATCCTCAACGACAAAATACTCACCATTTGAGATTTTTATGGGTAGACCTTTCCCGACCCCTTGGGTCAAAGGTTGCACAGGCGTTTCTTCCCTAGGAGACATGGAGGTGATCCTGGATGACCACGTGATTTCCCTTATTGATAAACTGAATTCTGTGTGTGCTGATGTTTCTCTTTCTCTCCCTATTCCGTCAGAAAAGCCCACCCATAGTTTTGTTCCAGGCCAACAGGTGCTAATTCAGAGTCTGAAACCAGTCGCTGTGGGGGAACCGAGATATTTGGGGCCAGCTGTAGTCATCGCGGTGACCAGGACTGGAGTGCTAACTGATCATCAACCGCAGTGGATCCACGCATCCAGGCTAAAACATGTATCAACATACACATTACCAATTTACACTGAAGGGCCTAAGAAGCCTGCCCAAAGTGTGTGACAGGGCACTGGTGAGAGGGCTTGCGCCAGACAGAAGATCCTTGCTCTGTTATTGGGCGAGGGGGTCACCTGTGGGCTGAACATAGGGCCTGAGCAAACTTTTGCCCCATTAATAGCTTTCCGATCACCTCTGAAGGTTCCCCTGTTACACATTTGGGTCTAAATTGTCCAACATGTCAATCATATATCTACTATTGACCCTGGCCGGTGCACAAGCAATTAGATCAATAGATGAAGATGATTCATGGTTAGACCATGACGATCCACCACACTCATATGTAAATGTAAAAGTCATATGCTACAAACATGTGGTGGAGATTGGCTAATTACACCGTAAAGACAAGTGACATAAAAGGAAATTGTTGTGTATGTGTTATTGTTAGCGATAGTTGTTGTACTTATGTTCCAGATAATGATGCGGATGGACATTTGATTGACCAAGGGATCAAGAACATCACTAAGCAGTTGTTGAGATGACAAGCCGAGAGAGGAATAGTGATGATTGGGATTGGAGTTTTGAGTTTTTCCAGCCTGTTCCAGAAAATCGAACATTGGCTAATTTTAATCGTGATAAATATTTCATGCATTCTGGTTTTGCTTTGCTTATGGCCCTGTATTATGGCCATGATTCACCGTGCATTGAAATCAACTTTAAGTGTGATTATGAAAGGCTACCATATTGCCCAGGCAAGACCAGAAGACAAGGTGACCACGAACCCGAATGTAATGTAAAGACAGAGATAAAACATCTGTTCAGACCAGACGAGGTCTTTAGATTAGGAATTTTCTTTATTATTTTTTATTTTACTGTTTATCATTAGTGCGGACAATTTACTGATAAGACTTGCTGGTAACATATTTAAAGACATGTGGTGTCAAGAATAAATTGAGTTCAAATGCCTGAAGCCTTTCTGCCTCATGTTTTTGTTCTCCCAGATCTGCTGAAGACTTTCGTTCACAACATCCAACCTATTTCTGATTTGATTTACAAGTGATCCAAAACACAGAAAGAAAACTTAGTTTGTAAGGAAACTAGTGTTTAAAGAAAACTTAGTTTATAAGGAAACTAGTGTTTTACAGGTATCTTCTGATATTACTTTGAGTGTGTTTTATGGAATTCACAGTGATGTAAACAAACCATTTAGAATAGACAATGATTAGGAGATGACAATGAACACGAAAAAAAGGCCACGTTCACACAGCAGCAGAATACGGTTGCCAGTCCTGTATTTGAGTCCTTTGTATGGTTATAATCACACACAGTATGGTTATTTATGGGCGTAACAACCGCATTCTATAACCGAACTCACACCAAATTTCATGACTCTAAAACACATTTTCAGAAAACATGTGCTATGTGAACGGAACAGGACACGAGAGAGCTGCTCTGCCACACAAACGCGCGTCTACACTGTGTTGCATGGTTTCATGTGTGGTTTTGGTAACTTGCAGTTCTGGAGACATGAGCTGTGTGTAATCTGAAAGTTTTAGCAGTCTCCCCCTGGAGTCGCTCCCTCCCATCAGTTTTGTGTTCTACGCACAACTCAAATGATTCGCTCTCCACAGAAATTTAAAAGCTGCTGTCAGTTATTTAAGATTTTACAGACTCGTGGCTCGATTGGACTTGTCATGTCAGAAAGTGATGATCAGTTTTATGGACGTCGCCATCTTTCATATTACCTTATTGACCCGAATAGAAGACAATGTTTTTCAAATCAATATATAACTTTTTTTTAAATACGGCCCTGGTAAATAAAGATAATAAATATAAACATAAATACATACAATGGTATATGAGACAGTCATAAAACGTATGGAGAAACCAAAAGGTTGTTGTACAAATTAATTATATAATAGTCTATATGAAATCAGTTCATGTGCTCCGTAATGTGACCATGTACAACAAAACATGACAACATCTTAATTACGGGTAATGCAGACATTGTAGAAGGAAAGAATGATTATAGAAGAAATTAAAGTGTTGAAATATCAGATTTAAGTCCCTGAACAAATGAACATCAGAAATCACACTTCCTAGTGCTTTATATTTTGTGTTAAAACTGAGACTACAACATTTTGTTATAAAACGCTACTCAGATGAAAGCTTATTTTAACACATCATTATTATTTTAACTTCTATTTTGCTGCAGCCTTTATGCTAGTTCACACTTACTCTGTTTTTCTCCCTTGATATGAACTAATAATAGCATACCACACATTTTTTACCTGAAAAAAGGCTTGTTGAGACCAGACAAGGGATTAACATGGGAGTGTAAAAACAATGAAGAGCAAACAGAAGAAATGTAAGAAATCAACATTCATTGTCAAAAAAATAATTCAGAGAAAAAGAAAACTAAGACTAAGTAGACAACTGGAATGAATGAAATTTGAAGGGTGTGAACGATTTTTTTTTTAAGAAATAAAGAATCCCAGGGGATAAAATACAATGATGAAGATGCCATCTCAAGGCTTTGGTCATGAGTTTTGACACATCAATGCCTATACAAAGTTTGAAAATGAAAACTTTGTCATTTTCATTTTGTGTTCCATTTCAAAAAATAAAAAGCAGCTTCAGAATCATCATTAGTCAGGGGATTTTGTTTCAAATGGTTGTCTTATGTTCTCAAAAAGTAAAAAAATAAAACACCTGGTAATACAGTGTTTCTCAAACCTGGTCCTGGGCGCCCCCCAACGCTGCACATTTTGTATGTCTCCCTTATCTGACACACCCATTTCAGGTCCTGGAGTTTCTTCTAATGAGCTCATGAGTTAAATCAGGTGTGTTTGATTAGGTAGACACTCAAAATGAGCAGTGTTGGAGGGTGCCCAGGACCAGGATTGAGGAACACTGTGGTAATCTAATGCTGTTGTTGAATGAAATAGGAGTTTAATTCTTCTGAATAGGTTTAAACTAAAGCTCTTTCAGCCCTTTAGCGGCAGACTTTATTCAAATACTTTAAAAAATATTTCCTCAACATTATAACCATGTACTCTCTTGGTGAATCTTTCATTTCTAGCATTGACTCTGTCAGCATTTTCCCGCTATCAGTCCTGCATACTTGGTGTATGCAACAATATCATTCAAGATGCAGTAAATGTCCCATGTTGACAATATTATTTTTGTAAATAAAAATTAACATACGTTGCTAAATTAACGCTACTTAATGAACATACAGGTACGGGTCTATCCTGGGTGGCAGGGTAGTTCGGATGAGTGGCCCTAATGCAGTATGCAAGTTCAGACTGACTCAAGCACAAACAACAGACCCTCTGAGCACCCCGCGGGAATTGTGGCATCGCGTAATTCCATGCAGACCTTGGGACTCCACCCCCACCACCTGTTCGGGAGGCAGAAAAGTCACAGGGAGGGTGGGACTAGCCTCAGCATCAAAGATCCGTGACGGTGCTTCGGGCTTACCGTTCTTGGATCCCGGGCGGTAAGAGATGGTAAACCTAAATCACATTTAAAAATAGTGCCCAGTGAGCCTGATGAGAATTTAGTCTCTGCATATGTATACACTGTTTTTATGGTCTGTCCAAACAATGAAAGGGACCCCCGTGCCCTCTAACCAGTGACGCCACTCCTCCGGTGACAGTGAGTAACTCCTTATTCCTGATGTCGTAACTCCGTTTCGGGGGTGGGGGGTTAAGCAATGAGAAAAGAACGTACAGGGATGTATTCTCTCGTCCAGGGACGATCTTTGAGAAAAATAGCCCCAACGACGGCGGACTAGACAGCGGAGTGGCCAGCGGGATTCCGGCTCAGGATCTGAGACTCTCCTCGGGAAGCTTCGTAATAAATAACATTTAATAGCCAAACTCAGGATCGTGGAGAATACACACACTTAAGCATAAATGAAACCGGACACCAAATGAACGCAGGAGACAGGCTTATAAAGGAGCACAATTTAGAAGACAAAATAAACACAGCTGGAGACAAATCAACATAATCAGGACAGGAACAGGAAAATGACCAAATAAGGAAAACCAGGAAACAAAACAGGAAAATACATGTGACAAAATCACTGTACACCACTGTGATAGGTATTGTTAGATTTAATTTCCGCATAAGTGAATACAAGGCTACATACATGGTGAAGTTTTAAGCTCGCTGACCATGTGGCTCCTAGCTATAAATGGATGAGGAATTTAGTCTATGCATTCATTTTCTGTCATGCTATGCTATACCTTATTTGGTGAACCCCTGGACATACGAGACTTGCTAGTAACATATTTAAAGTTATGTTGACATGTGGTGTCAAGAATAAATTGAGTTCAAAAGCCTGATGCCTTTCTGCGTCGAGTTTTTGTTCTCCCAGATCTGCTGAAGACTTTCGTTCACAACATCCAACCTATTTCTGATTTGATTTACAAGTGATCCAAAACGCAGAACGAAAACGTCTCAGGTTACGTATGTAACCATGGTTCCCTGAGTGGGGAACGAGACACTGCGTCCCCTAGGGGTCGCTATGGGGAACGCCCTCAGCGTGATTCGTGTCTGAAGATACATATGTAAAAACACCACCTGTTGGCCGGCGACAGCCCATGACGTCACTACCGGCGCGACCACAATATAAGGGCCGCCGGGAGAATACATCATCCGCTTCTTCGTCTGAAGCTTGCGTCCGAAGCATGGCCCAAAGCCTAGGGGACGCAGTGTCTCGTTCCCCACTCGGGGAACCATGGTTACATACGTAACCTGAGACGTTCCCCTTCATGGGAACTTCGAACTGCGTCCCCTAGGGGTCGCTATGGGGAACGTTATACCCACGCCACCATGCTGAGGGGAGTGCAAGCCAATTTCGCGCAAAAGGCGAGCACTAAGCCAACTCTACCAGGCTAAGGGAGTTGCCCCTGGGACGGTTGATGGCTGTCAGTGACATTATCCCCTTCAGCCAAAAACCCGAGCTGCATACCCTAAGTACTTACTTGCTAGGTGCCGGGATTACCGGACCCAGGGTAGAGCTCAAAGTCTTGGAATCAGAGAAAGATTCCTTTAAGGGGATATGGCCAAGCACCTAGTAACTAGGTCCTGGCCGATACTCAGGGGCTACCACTTTCTCTGCATGAGCTTCTGAGGAAACTGTCTCAACAGACACTTTGGTAGTGTTACACCCTTTTTTTTTTTGACCCAAAATATTGGGGCAGAGGGAGTGGAGCCCAAGGCACAAACCGGGGCTTGACCAGCTCAAATAATGGCACGAAGCTGCGCGCGTAACCCTACCCTTACGGGATTTTAGAAAGAACGCAGAACTTTCGATGTGCGAACTTACCACTGAGTGGATTTTAGAAAAGTGCCCAAAGTCTCGCGTGTGCACATAACATGGATTTTAGAAAGAACGTTCTATGGCCCTGGAGCGGAGGGCCATAGAACGTTCATTCCTCGGAGTGAGAGGGAACTCAGACGCTCAGAAGGGAGCGGCATGCTCATAGATGACCTTCTATGGTGAGGGGAGCAATGCTAGCTCGACCAACAAGGCGAGCGACCTATCACAGAGCTCTGGGGGACGGAGAAACTCGGACGCTCAGAAGGGAGCGGCATGCTCATAGATGACCCTCTAGGTGAGGGGAGCAGTGCTAGCTCTACCGACAGCGAGCTCTGGAGAGCGGAGAACTCATTTCTCAGAATGAGAGGGAACTCAGCTACCAATGAGGAGCTCTAGAGAGCGGAGAACTCATTCCTCAGAGTGAGAGGGAACTCAGACGCTCAGAAGGGAGCGGCATGCTCATAGGTGACCCTCTAGGTGAGGGGAGCAATGCTAGCTCTACCGACAGCGAGCTCTGGGGAGCAGAGAACTCATCCTTCAGAATGAGAGGGAAATCAGACGCCCCAAAGGGAGTGGCATGTTCATAGGTGACCCTCTATGGTGAGGGGAGCAGTGCTAGCTCTACCAATGAGGAGCTCTGGAGAGCGGGGGAACTCATTCCTCCGAGTGAGGGAACTCAGATGCCCAGAAGGGAGCGGCATGCTCATAGGTGACCCTCTATGGTGAGGGGAGCGATGCTAGCTCGACCATACCAGGAGAGCGACCTATCACAGAGCTCTGGGGAGCGGAGAACTCATCCCTCAGAATGAGAGGGAACTCAGATGCTCAGAAGGGAGCGGCATGCTCATAGGTGACCCTCTAGGTGAGGGGAGCAATGCTAGCTCTACCGAAAGCGAGCTCTGGTGAGCAGAGAACTCATTCCTCAGAATGAGAGGGAACTCAAACGCTCAGAAGGGAGCGGCATGCTCATAGGTGACCCTCTAGGTGAGGGGAGCAATGCTAGCTCTACCGACAGCGAGCTCTGGGGAGCGGAGGACTCATCCTTCAGCGCTCAGAAGGGAGCGGCATGCTCATAGTTGACCCTCTAGGTGAGGGGAGCACTGCTAGCTCTACCGACAACGAGCGCTGGAGAGCGAAGAACTAATTCCTCAGAATGAGAGGGAACTCACTTTTTTTTTTTTTTTTTTTCCTGGCTTAGCAGGAAATTTCCACCTAACCTCGGTCAGGTGGAGTTTACGGTGGTTACAGGGGAATTAGAAAGGAATGACAGGGCTTGCCTCTCTCTGACCCACGCCTCTCTCTCACCCTAGCCGCAGGAGGGGGAGGGGCATGAGTCGCGAAACTAGCCTTCTGAGCCCATCTCTGATCCTCAGACCGAGATGGGCTAGGACCCCTGGTTGTTCGGGCTCAGACCTGGACTTTATAGAACCTTATCCAGGTCTTTCAACAGATCAGTCTGGTATGCCTTAGTGTGCAACGAAGCGACGGTCTGACCTGCTGCTGCATATGCCCCGCCATTTAAGCAAGATTCAGGGGCTTAGATGGCAAGGAGGGAGCCTTGAGAGAGGATGTCTCGCCACAGAGAGATAAGCTGGTTATCATCTCTTGCACAGGGGGCATCTCCTCATAGCCATTTTCACGCATCCCCTCAGTGTCAGCATAACTAGTATGCTGAAACCTATGAATACGAGAAAAAATAGCTTTTTCCACTCCTTCTCAACCTCCACATCGAGATTTTATGAAGAAAGGAAGGTTCGCTCGAGCTGGGGGTTTATGGACAGAAAGATTTATTTTCATGATCCATAACCTCCAAAAACTCGTTCATATGCAGTGCAGGAGGATTGAGAGGGTTCAGTCTCAACTTCCTCGCCCTCAAACATCTCCTGCTCTTCCTGGGCATAACCCAGCAGAGCACTAGCCGCTGAATCTGATGATGTCAGAAAGATCGAATCAGCAGCTCACAATCCAGCAGCTCACTCTCGTTCTCGGCCGACACGCGCGAAAAGGGGCGATCCCTCTCTAACTCATCGGCCACATCCAACTGCGAACCCCATGATTTCATTCGCCTCCGTGCCTCGGCAGCGGTGGGTCCCGAATCGCGGGAAGCAGAGGGCTGCCCTCTTTTCTTGAAAAAGAGGGACAGACGAGAGCGGAGCTTTTTCATAGAAAAAGCTCACAGTTCACGCAGATTTCCCCTCAAGGACATCGCGTGCGTGCTCCTTGCCCAAACAAAAGACGCAAAGATTGTGTGTCATCGGGTGTCAAATAACGAGGACGCGGATCCACACACAATCTTAAACGCCTTGCTAGTGCTCGCCATGATAGAGAGAAAACTGTACTCTTACCAGAATGCACGCTTCAAACAAAACAGTCAGTGAAGACGAAGAAGAGGATGATGTATTCTCCCGGCGGCCCTTATATTGTGGTCGCGCCGGTAGAGATGTCATGGGCTGTCGCCGGCCAACAGGTGGTGTTTTTACATATGTATATTCAGACACGAGTCACGCTGAGGGCGTTCCCCATAGCGACCCCTAGAAGACGCAGTTCGAAGTTCCCATGAAGGGGAACTTAGTTTGTAAGGAAACTAGTGTCTAAAGAAAACTTAGTTTATAAGGAAACTAGTGTTTTACAATTGGAGGCTCGTCCTATGTTTATTCATCGGTAACCTGAGACCTATACTCTGTGTTTTGAGGAATGTGCTAGATTGAAAAGATGATCTGCAGAATCCAACAGTATCACAGGTAAGAGTTTTTTTATATATATATAACCTTACTGTGATATACTGTTGATGGCAGTCACCACACGATTGTGTTGGGTTTCTGCATTTGCGTGTGACGCTCCGTGACGTTAAACCGAGGGCCAGGTTGCGTCCTTTGTAGTCGAGAGGCACACGGCGCGCGTATTGTGAGATATTGACTTTATCATTTAAACATGATAAGGAATGAATAAGGAAAAAAATATATAGAAAACAGTTGGATTTTGAGGGTGAAGTTTTCGTTTTTTTTATTTTTATTTCTAACATTTGCTTTGTTCTTTCGTTGAGTATGGGATTATTAATATATAGGCGAATCATATGAAATTGGAAAAAATGAATGAAAACAATATGGAGTGTGTTAATAAAGTGAACAAAATATTGAACATGCCGTTGACTGTTAAGACACAGCCACCTTATGATACAGCCGTAATTAATGTCTAAAATAATGCTCAGACCAGCTCAAATGTATATCCTTCCTTACTTTCTTTTAGTTGTGCACATCCCCCTCCCCTTCCCCCTTCTGAGTTGAACAAAGAAACTTTAAATGGTGCAGCTCAGCCGTCAATGGCATGGGTTCAGGAAGGACCTAGAATTATTCTTAAACCAGCAACAATGACAGGCATTTATACTATATGTAAAACTCTCCCGAACGCGAATAATTCTAACAAATTTGTAGATGTTTTGCGCTCACACACACGGTATGCACAATTAAGCAGCTCGGATTACAGATCGATCTTATTATGAGTTTTGGCAGATGATGTTACTGAATCGTCTCTTATTGCGGAAATCCCTGCTTTAAGTCTTAATAATGATCAATTGGATGGCAATGGTATACAGCGAAACCTTCATGAATTTTGGTGGACCGATCCCGAAATATCACTTCAAACAGGTTAAGAATTTTATAGATGCTCGTGCTCATGTCTGTTGGGATCTAAGCCATGCCACAAATACCAAGCTAAAATAAGCGCGAGACCGCTTCTGCGTGTGTGGGAAGAAAGACGCTCGTATTCCAATAGACGGTGAAATGTCCTCACTGTTTATAAATACGTGTTTAAATAATATGAATCCAGATTTGGCGCGTTTGGTTTGTATAACGACTACAAATTTAATGCAACAAACTGTTGAAGATTTTTGCAAACGAATTCGTGAGTTAGACACTTCTGGTGGTTTTACTTTGTTTATGTTGCTAAAACAGGAAGTTAAGTTGTCAGCTCCTCAGCACAAATGACTGCTGTGTCTGTGCGTAAAAGGACCCAAAGGGGCGGTGCTCAGTATAGTCGGAGCCCGCCTCGGGGAGGTCCTAAAAGGTCCGGAGTGTGTTATTTTTGCGGAAAGGCAGAGCACTGTGAAAGAGAGTGTAGGCTGAAATAGGCACTAATATTGCATGTAGACCTTCACAAATAAACCATACACAAGCGCCACTATATAACAGTAATTATGCTGATCAATATCAGGTGTCTTGGATAAACAAGGATGAACAACATAATTCAAAAAATAAATAGGGGTGCCCACATAGTGATGTCAGGCCGGATGTACAATCAATGATTTGTTTTTCTTTTAGCAATCGCACGGAGGAACTTTCCCATTGTAAATTTAGAAGTGCATGGGGTAGATTACTCATTTTTGATCGACACAGGTGCTACGTGCTCGTCTATTTCTGCTAAATTTTATGAAGGGCCGATCACAAATCGTACTATGCGCTCTGTTGGGGTTTCAGGGACTGACATTATTTGTCACATGACACCTGCCATTGAGGTAAGGGTACTTAATCACCTACCTTTATTTCACAAATTTGTAATTACTCCAAATTCACCATTGAATCTTTTGGTCAGAGATCTCATGCACAAACTTGGTATTGAGATTGTATTTTCAGACAGCTCTGTTAATTTCTCTTTGCTTTCAGATGTCCCATATGCAACTGTGGACATAATGCCATACTTCATGAGCAATGATGAACCACAACGATTTAAATACAACATTACAGAGGTAAACCCATCGTTGTGGTCACAGTTTAAAGATGAATCAGGCCTCGTTAATATACCCCCTTACAAGGCGAAATTGATCACACAGAAACCTGTGTACATGAAGCAATACACATTGTCACCTGAAAAGGTTGAAGGTATTCAACCGGTAATTGATAATTTTTTAAAACAAGGGGTTATTGTCCCCACCCACTCACCTTACAATACACCAATCAATCCCATCAGAAAAGCTGACGGTACGAGTTGGCGTTTAACACAAGATTTGAGGGCTATTAATTCATTAATAATTCCTCTGGCCCCGATTGTGCCTGATGTGCCGAGTGCCAACTATTCTAAATTCTATACCACACAATCACACCTGTTTCACGGTGGTGGATTTGTGTTCAGCCCTCTCCATCCCCGTCCATGCAGAGACTCAGCTGTTGTTTTAAAGGTTTGCAGCTGACCTGGACACGCCTTGCTCAGGAATTTGTTGACAGCCCAGCCGTCTTTTCCGCTGCGGTGAAACGTGTTTTGAACACTGTCACAGACCTGCCATACATGGTTTGTGTACTGAACTATACAGATATTTTAATATCTGCTGAAAATGAGGCTGACTGTTTGCAGGCCTCAATTGTTGTCTGCAATGTGCTTGCGAGTGCTGGATTTAAGGCCTCAAATGAAAAACTGTAGTGGGTGCAATCCAGAGTCCATTACCTGGGCCACATCATTTCACCAGGACTGAAGGCCATTTCAGCTGAGAGGGTGCAGCTGATAAAGACTATGCGTACTCCTGAAACTGTGACACAGCTACACAACATTTTAGGGTTGGTGAACTATTGCCGTGCATGGATACCTGACTGTGCATACCATGACAAAGGTTTACGATGTCTCATTCAACATGGCATGGGACCGAGAGACTCGTTGAACTGGACTTCTGAAGCGGATGAACATTTCGAGGCATTGAAGATTGCTATCACATGCGCTCCTGCCTTGGGGCTCCCAGACTATTTCAGGCCATTTCACTTGCATGCGGGGGAGGCTGTGGGTGTTGCAATGGCTGACCCAAGAGCATAGTGGCAAACCGATGGTCCATGGTATGACTAAATGCCTTCGTGCTGTGGCTGCAGCGGCGGAGATGGTTAGAATGGCTGAGAAAACTGTTTTAACATATCCTTTGATTTTATACACCACTCATCAGGTGGGTGTTGTGTTGCACAATTTGAAGACACAACACATGACGGCCCAGAGATGGTCTGGCTATGAAGCAACACTCCTAGCCACAGAAAATTTAACCATTAAGGCCACTTCAATTTCTAACCCAGCAGTTCAATCGCTGTATGGCTTATCCACATTGATCACTGAAACTGTACCTCATGATTGCATAAATACTATTGAGAGCTCCACTTCAGCCAGGGTCGATCTGAAAGATATGCCCCTGGATGGGGGAGAACACTTACATATATAGATGGCTCATGTTCAAGGCCGTCTGATGGAGTGTATCTGTGTGGATATGCCATTGTGACTCATGAGGGTGAGAGGGTGGAGGCATATTGCCTGAACCATAACTCAGCACAGGCTGTGGAAATAATTGCATTAACAAGAGCCTGTGAGTTAACAAAAGGCAAAAGAGTCACCATTTATACGGATAGCAAATATTCGTACTGGGTCGTTCAAGACTTTGCCCAGACTTGGGCTAGGCACAATTTTCAGACATCTGAGGGCAAACCAATATCACATGCAGAGCTGGTGGGAGATTGATTACAAGCTGTAATGTTACCATCTGAACTAGCTGTAGTGAAGGTCAAGGGTCGTGCGTCAGGAGATGAACCGGATGCTGTTGGCAACAGAAATGCTGATGAAATGGCCATATCATCTTTAAGTGTGATTATGAAAGGCTACCATGTTGCCCAGGCAAGACCAGAAGACAAGGTGACCACGAACCCGAATGTAATGTAAAGACAGAGATAAAACATCTGTTCAGACCGGACGGGGTTGAACCTACCCGGTTCAACCTATTTGCACATTCTCTTGCACATCCGTGTTTTTTTTATTAATATTATTAATCCACAGTATACTGTATTGCACATTTTATCTCATTGCACATCTTACTCATTTTATTATTTGTTCCCTTTTTCATTCTCACCTATATTATATATATATTCTCTTGTGTTATGTTTCATTGTTTTATTGCTTATGTTATTTCTATTTTATTTTCTATTTTATTGTTATTATTATCTTTTTGCACTTTCCATTGAGCGGACCTGTTCTGACCTCCATTTCACTACTGATTATACCCCGTATGATTGTGTATGTGACAAATAATAAAGAACCTTGGGGTCTTTAGAATAGGAATTTTCTTTATTATTTTTTATTTTACTGTTTATCATTAGTGCGGACAATTTAATGATAAGACTTGCTGGTAACATATTTAAAGATGTGGTGTCAAGAATAAATTGAGTTCAAATGTCTGATGCCTTTCTGCGTCGTGTTTTGTTCTCCCAGATCTGCTGAAGACTTTCGTTCACAACATCCAACCTATTTCTGATTTGATTTACAAGTGATCCAAAACACAGAAAGAAAACTTAGTTTGTAAGGAAACTAGTGTTTAAAGAAAACTTAGTTTATAAGGAAACTAGTGTTTTATAGGTATCTTCTGATATTACTTTGAGTGTGTTTTATGGAATTCACAGTGATGTAAACAAACCATTTAGAATAGACAATGATTAGGAGATGACAATGAACACGAAACAAAGGCCACGTTCACACAGCAGCAGAATACGGCTGTCAGTCCTGTATTTGAGTCCTTAATATGGTTATAATCACACACAGTATGGTTATTTACGGGCATAACAACCGCATTCTATAACCGAACTCACACCAAATTTCAAAAACACATTCTCAGAAAACATGTGCTGTGTGAACGGAACAGGACACGAGAGAGCCGCTCTGCCACACAAACGCGCGTCTACACTGTGTTGCGTGGTTTCATGTGTGGTTTTGGTAACTTACAGTTCTGGAGACATGAGCTGTGTGTAATCTGAAAGTTTTAGCAGTCTCCACCGGTGTCGCTCCCTCCCATCAGTTTTGTGTTCTGCGCACAACTCAAATTTACATTTACATTTAGTCATTTTGCAGACGCTTTTATCCAAAGCGACTTACAATTGGGGAATACATAAAGCGATTAATCTAGAAGAGGCAAACAGACAGAGGAAGTGCCCATAACACAAAGTCTCAGGCATTGTTCAAATAAGTACAAGCTAGCAAGGGAAGGAGAGAAAGATAAAGAGAAAGATGAAGATTTTGAAAAAGTGAAAGTTTTTTTTTTATAATGAAGTCAAGTAGAGTTGAAAGAGATGAGTTTTCAGTTGTTGCTTGAAGATTGACAGGGATACAGCATTCCAGATGGGGGGGGGGGGAGATCATTTCCACCAGCCAGGAATGGTGAACGAGAATGTTCTGGAGAGTGATTTTGAGCCTCTCTGTGATGGTACCACGAGGCGTCACTCACTAGCAGATCTCAGACTTCTGGAGGGGATGTAAATTCGTAATAGTGAGTGGAAGTAGGTGGGTGCTGAGCCTGTGGTTGTTCTATATGCAAGCATCAGTGTCTTGAACTGGATGCGAGCTGCAACTGGTAGCCAATGCAAGGAGACAAATAGAGGTGTAACATGGGCTCTTTTGGGCTCGTTGAAGACCAGTCGTGCCGCTGCATTCTGAATCATTTGTAGAGGTTTGATTGTGTTTGATGGAAGTCCAGCCAGAAGAGCATTGCAGTAGTCCAGTCTAGAAATGACAAGTGCCTGGACAAGAAGTTGTGCAGCATGCTCCGTCAGAAAGGGCCTGATCTTTCTGATGTTGTGTAGTGAAAACCTGCAAGATCGAGCAGTCTTTGCAATGTGCTCTTTGAAGGTCAGCTGGTCATCGAAGATTACACCCAGATTTCTGACCAAAGCTGATGGGGTAATTATTGATTAACCTATCTGAATCGTGAAGTCATGCTGTAGAGTTGGAGTTGCAGGGAAGACAAGAAGCTCAGTCTTTGCCAGGTTGAGCTGTAGATGATGTTCTTTCATCCATGCCGAGATGTCTGCCAGGCAGCCTGAGATCCGTGCAGCTACCGTTGGATCATCTGGTCGAAATGAGAGATAGAGCTGTGTGTCATCAGCACAGAAATGGTAGGAGAAGCCATGTGCCTGTATGATGGGAGCCAGTGATGTAGTGTATGTGGAGAAAAGGAGGGGTCCAAGAACCGATCCCTGGGGAAACCCTGTGACCAATTTATGTGCTTTGGATACCTCCCCTCCCCAGGCCATCCTGAAAGACCGACCAGTGAGATAAGATTCAAACCAGCGAAGTGGAATCCCAGTGATGTCCAGTGATGAGAGGGTGGACAGGAGGATCTGATGATTGACAGTGTCAAAAGCGGCCGACAGATCCAGCAGAATGAGGACTGATGATTTGGAATCGGCTTTTGCAATTCGCAGGGCTTCAGTGACTGAGAGTAGCGCAGTCTCAGTTGAATGGCCACTCCTGAAACCTGACTGTTTAGCGTCCAGTTTGTTGTTCTGTGAAAGAAACAATGAGACCAGGTTGAAGACAACTCATTCGAGTGTTTTGGCTATGAATGGAAGGAGAGAGACAGGTCTGTAGTTTTCTAAAAGAGAAGTGTTTAATGTAGGTTTTTTGAGCAGTGGTGTTACCCGAGCCTGCTTGAATGCAGTGGGGAGATGCCTGTGAGGAGAGATGTGTTGATAATGTGTGTGAGTGCTGGAAAGTGTGTGGGAGAGATTGCTTGGAGAAGGCGCGAGGGGATAGGGTCTAGAGGACATGTTGTAGGATGGCTGGAAGAGGAGAAGTTTGATACTTCCCCTCAGTGAGGGGACAGAAAGGAGGAAGAATGGGATTTGAGCAGTGGATCTAGTTGGTTGAGGTCCCTGTGTGAGTGGAGGTGAAAACTGACTACTGATTGTTTTAGTTTAGTCTGTAAAAAGTTGCAAAGTCATCAGCTTTTATAGAAGTGGTGGGAGGTGTTGAAGGCGGACAGAGGAGAGAATTAAATGTTCTGAAGAGATTACGCATATCTGGAGCATTGT
The DNA here is from genome assembly GCA_027422405.1 of Ptychobarbus kaznakovi. NCBI lineage: Eukaryota > Metazoa > Chordata > Actinopteri > Cypriniformes > Cyprinidae > Ptychobarbus > Ptychobarbus kaznakovi. Next base: position 28,153,376 of record CM049800.1, read on the forward strand.
TGATCTTGTTATGGAAATGTGACGATTTGGCAGTGTGGACTTCAGCGGAGAAAGATGAAAGCAACGATTGATACATACTCAGGTCCGACGGATCGTTTGATTTTGCCATTTTCTATCTGCCTCTCGGAGTCTGGTCCGATGTTCACGAAGAACATCAGATAACCAGGAGTTAGAAGGGGCAGTCCGTGCTGGCCTGGAGGAGAGAGGACAAATGTCGTCTAGACAAGAGGTTAAGGTAGAGCATAAAGTATCAGTAGCAGCATTCACATCCAGAGATGAGAAATGGGTAGGTGAGGGAAGAGAGGAGGATACTACAGAGGAAAGATGGGAGGGAGAAAGGGAGCGTAGGTTTCGTATAAAAGTAACCGGTAAGGGGTTGGTGGCACCCGGGTAGCAAAGTGTAATGTAAATTTAATGAAGAAATGGCCAGAGATATGTAGTGGTTGTACCAGAATGTTATCTGCAGTACAATCGCGTGTGTAAATTAAATCAAGTTGGTTGCCTGATTTGTGAGTGCTAGTAGTGGTAAGGCGTTTGAGATCAAATGAAGCTAGGAGCGAATGGAAGTCTGTAGCATAAGGCTTTTCTAGATGAATGTTGAAATCCCCAAAGACTAAGAGTGGAGTTCCATCCTCCATGAAAGAGGACAGCAACCCGTCCAGCTCCTCTAGGAGGAGGCTAGAATTTGGCCAGGGGGACGGTAAATTACCACAATCTGGAGTTTTATAGGAGCCATTACAGTAATCGCATGAGATTCAAATGAGTTGTAATTGCATAGGGGAGAGTGGGTTGAGTATTTCCAATTATTTGAAATGAGCAGACCAGTGCCTCCACCCCGGCCAACTTGACGTGGGGTGTGAGAGAAAGAAAAATTGTTAGAGAGGGCAGCTGGGGTTGCTGAGTCTTCTGGACGAATCCAGGTCTCAGTCAAGCCCAAGATGCTGAGTGTGGATTGTAAAGAAAAAGCGGAAATGAAGTCTGCTTTGTTGACAGCTGACTGACAATTCCAGACAGCCATGGAGAAAGAAAGAGGTGTAGTAGAAGATGTAGAGATAGGGTGCAGGTTAGCAGGATTACGTTGCTGTCTGCGTGTGATGTTAGAGCGTGGTTGAGAGACAACCGGAATGGTTTTGAAACACATGATAGAGGTGGAAGGATAGAGGATAGCAAAGGAGAGTGTGTGAGGGAAGGGGGAAAAAATTATACTTAAATTCGTTGCTGGTGTCATTGCTTGGGTGAAGTCGCCTGTCTTTACACTCGTCTGTCTTCACACGAGGATGCTGAACGCTTCCGCAGACGCTTCCGCGTCAGCGCTCGGACATCAAATAAATACACAGTCTAATTAAGAGAATAGAGTGAAAACAGCTTTTAACGGCTTCTGATTAGCCCAGCAAATAAGCCTAACAGAGTGCTAATAGCTCGAGACGAAACTAACACCTTGCCCAAGGAACAATGGAGGCGCAAATTATTATAATTACCAGTAAGTGCAATCAAAAATATAAACTACAAATAGGTAGGAAACAAAGTATTCCTTCCTAGCAGCAAGTAAATAATTTAAACAACAGATCTATGAACAAGTATTAAAGACACTTACAAGCTGCCGTCCGTTTCTTCTGGTGACTAATCGGCTTCTCCCGATTCGCTCTCGAAATTATTTGCTCTCCACCGAAATTTAAAAGCTGGTGTCGGTTAATTAAGATTTTACAGACTAGTGGCACAATTGAACTTGTCATGTCAGAAAGTGATGATCAGTTTTATGGACATCGCCATCTTTCATATTACCGCTTTGACCCGAATATAAGACAATGATTTTCAAATCAATTTATAACTTTTTTTAAATGCGGCCCTGGTAAATAAAGAAAATAAATATAAACATAAATACATACAATGGTATATGAGACCGTCATAAAACTTATGCCATAATGTGACCATGTACAACAAAACATGACAACATCTTAATTACGGGTAAACCAGACATTGTAGAAGGAAAGAAGAATTACAGAATAAATTAAAATGCTGAAATATCAGATTTAAGTCCCTGAACAAATTAACATCAGGAATCACACTTCCTAATGCTTTATATTTTTTGTTAAAACTGAGACTACAACATTTTGTTATAAAACGCTACTCAGATGAAAGCTTTTTTTAACATATCATTATTAACTTCTATTCTGCTGCAGCCTTTATGTTAGTTCACATTTACTCTGTTTTTCTCCCCCGATATGAACTAATAATAGCCTACCACACATTTTTTTACCTTTAAGGCTTGTTGAGACCAGACAAGGGATTAACATGGGCATGTAAAGACAATGAAGAGCAAACAGAAGAAATGTAAGAAATCATCATTCATTGTCAAAAAAAATAATTCTGAGAAAAAGAAAACTAAGACTAAGTAGACAACTGGAATGAATGAAATTTGTAGGGTGTGAACGATTTTTTTTTTAAAGAAAAAGAATTACAGGGGATGATAAAATACAATGATGAAGATGCCATCTTAAGGCTTGGTCATGAGTTTTGACACATCAATGCCTATACAAAGTTTGAAATTTAAAACTTCATCATTTTCATTTTGTGTTTCAGTTCAAAACAAAAAACAGCTTCAGAATCATAATTAGTCAGGGGATTTTGTTTCAAATGGTTGTCTTATGTTCTCAAAAAAATTGAAATAAAACACCTGGTACTCCAGTGTTTCTCAACCCTGGACCTGGGTGCCCCCCAACGCTGCACATTTTGTCTCCCTTATCTGACACACTCATTTCAGGTCCTGAAGTTTCTTCTAATGAGCTCATGAGTTAAATCAGGTGTGTTTGATTAGGTAGACACTCAAAATGAGCAGTGTTGGGGGGCGCCCAGTACCAGGGTTGAGAAACACTGTGGTAATCTTATGCTGTTGTTGAATGAAATAGGAGTTTAATTCTTCTGAATAGGTTCAAACTAAAGCTCTTTCGGCCCTTTAGCAGCAGAATTTAATCAAATGCTTAAAAAAAATCTTTCAACATAATAACCATGTTCTCTCTAGGTGAATCTTTAATTTCTAGCATTGACTTGTCAGCATTTTCCCGCTATCAGTCCTGCAAACTTGGCATATCCAACAATATCATTCAAGATGCAGTACATTTCCCATGTTGACATAATACTATTTTTGTAAAAAAAAAAATTACATAAGCTGCTAAATTAACGCTGCTTAATTAACATACAGGTACGAGTCACTCCTGCGTGGCAGGCTAGTTCGGATGAGTGGCCCTAATGCAGTATGCAAGTTCAGACTGACTCAAGCACAAACAACAGACCCTCTGAGCACCCCGCGGGAACTCGCGTAATTCCATACAGACCTTGGACTCCACACCCCAAGTGACCGGCGCCTCCACCTGTTCGTGAGGCAGAAAAGTCACAGGGAGGGTGGGACTAGCCTCAGCATCAAAGATCCGTGACAGTGCTTTGGGCTTACCGTTCTTGGATCCCGGGCGGTAAGAGATGGTAAACCTAAATCACATTAAAAATAGTGCCCAGTAATCCTAAAGAGAATTTAGTCTCTGCAGATTTATACAAAGTTTTTATGGTCTGACCAAACGATGAAAGGGACCCCCGTGCCCTCTAACCTGTGACGCCACTCCTCCAGTGACAGCCAGTAACTCCTTATTCCCGATGTCGTAACTGTCATCGATTGCTGTCAAAAGCTGTCATCGATACTGTCAAAAGCTGTCATCGACTGTCAAAGCTGTCATCGATTGCTTTGTTCTGATCAGTGGATGTTTTGAGTTTGAGCTCCATCAAGTCAATTTTATATTGTCTATTTTCTATTTCAATGTGCATTTTATAAAGCATCATTTTCGTTTCTATAACGTGTGGGTATATCCCCCATTTCATTCTGCAACAAAACAATCAGAGCGCCTTGTTATCATAAGTTTTATTTTATTTCCTGAGTCCGCTATTAGCACTGCCAGCACGGCTGCTGCTAACGTTGCCCGGCCCGCTAACACAGCTAATACCCTATTTACACACACTTACCATTGTTTCACTGTTACTTGCTTTAATGGTTAATGTGTCTACCTTTGAGTGCAGGTGAGGACACGTTCGAGCTGCATTCGGTGCAGCTGGAGGCCGAGGAGAGGCAGATCCACGAGGAAGCAGGCCCAGCTGAGGGAGCGGAGAGCAATGCTGGGAACATCCCAGGCTGATGGCACCTCTGCTCTGTGTGTTTCTCTGCACAGGCCCCGTGCACCCGGGACGCGATCTTCACAAATGTCCTTCACTCCGGCGCCAGGACCACGGACCACGGACCCTGGATGCAGCAGCGGAAGAAGCGATCCAGGCATCGGATCATGTTAATCCTGTGGCAGAAACAGGGAAACAAATAGAGACATAATTAGTGTAGCTGTTGTTACATCCAAGCAAATATGATTTGTTCAACCCAAGCTAAAGCATAATAATGTGTGTTTGATCAGATATAACTGCAGTATAAGATTGTGAGATGCATTATATGAATGCCTGGCTAAAGAGATGTGTCTTTAATCTAGATTTAAACCAAGAAAGTGTGTCTTGTGGTGGCTTCTGCCTTTTCTATGAAGAATCACTCTTGAAATCTTGGGGTTTTGATGCCAGAAGATAGACTTTATTTCAAACAGAGAAACAAAGCCGAGATGTTCCTGCAGGAAGGATCTCCCGAATGTATTTTGTGTCCTCCTTAAATAGTGTCTCCTATAGGCGTGTTCAACACATTTCATACATATGCGTTTTCCTTACACATACAATTCGCTTCCTCCCTAGAGAGAAGGAGCCCCAAGACCTTCCTTGTTATAGTAAGGAAAGAGGCCCCATACAGATGTTTCCTATCTCAAAGTCAGCACAATCCATTTATGCAGGCCTCGGACACACATTACATTTACATTTAGTCATTTTGCAGACGCTTTTATCCAAAGCGACTTACAATTGGGGAATACATAAAGTGATTCATCTTGAAGAGGCAAACAGACAGAGGAAGTGCCCATGAAACCAAGTCTCAGGCATTGTTCAAATAAGTACAAGCTAGCAAGGGAAGGAGAGAAAGATGAAGATGAAGATTTTGAAAAAGTGAAAGTTTTTTTTTTTTTTTTTTTAAGATGAAGTCAAGTAGAGTTGAAAGAGATGAGTTTTCAGTTGTTGCTTGAAGATTGACAGGGATCCAGCGCTCCGGATGGGGGGGGGGGAGATCATTCCACCAGCCAGGAATGGTGAACGAGAATGTTCTGGAGAGTGATTTTGAGCCTCTCTGTGATGGTACCACGAGGCGTCACTCATTAGCAGATCTCAGACTTCTGGAGGGGATGTAGATTCGTAATAGTGGGTGGAAGTAGGAAGGTGCTGAGCCTGTGGTTGTTCTATATGCAAGCATCAGTGTCTTGAACTGGATGCGAGCTGCAACTGGTAGCCAGTGCAAGGAGACAAAGAGAGGTGTAACATGGGCTCTTTTGGGCTCGTTGAAGACCAGTCGTGCCGCTGCATTCTGAATCATTTGTAGAGGTTTGATTGTGTTTGATGGAAGTCCAGCCAGAAGAGCATTGCAGTAGTCCAGTCTAGAAATGACAAGGGCCTGGACAAGAAGTTGTGCAGCATGCTCTGTCAGAAAGGGCCTGATCTTTCTGATGTACATGGATGAATAAATACAGACAAAACTGTATCAGTCGCTAGAATGCCTCTTTTTGAGATCAGGGGAGGGAGGTTTACACACAAGAGCCCTTACTGGCTTACATCCGTTACACCCACTTGCCTATATAGATGAGCCGTGCCTGCTGGTTAGTAAATCGAGCAGCATTTCAGTCTGAGTGGATCACTCTTCACTTGCTCCAGGTAGGAAGATTCATACTTCTTTATTTCTAGTTAATTTGCATCTCCAACTGATTAGGCAGCATACTATTCTTCTTACACACAGATGATTATATAGTTTGGTTGTTTATGTGCAAATATTACATTCTGAATAGTAAATTAATTATTTTGTTGCTTGCAGGAAATTCTTTTGTGAATTTCATACATTCGGTCCAGCAGCCTTTAAAGATCTCAGGTGAGTTTAATTTAAATGAATTACAAAACAAATACTGTATGAAGGACTCAAAATCAAATATCTACAGTCTTTAAAATTGCTTTTATTTCACAATGTAGTGTGTAGAAAAAAAAAACTATCCATTAAAACTTTGTGGGCAGTAAAATATTTCATCATGTGTTTTGAACTATGAAATATGATTTTTTTGAAATCATTAACTTCTTTCTAAACTGTGTGAATTAGCATCAATTAAAAGGTGACCAAACTACTATGAGCTGTAATGGTAATAGTAAACGTTTGATTATATTTTATATGAATTTTATATATATATATAAGTATGTATATACTGTGTATATGACATATACATCAACTCCACACCATTCCACTCTTAACATTTTAATTAAAAAATATTACATAATAGGATCTTAATTGGGTGAAAGGGTGAAACAAAGTAAATAAACTTAAATAAACAATTATTGATCTTTTAATCCTTTTTTTGATTTTGATCAATCCTTCTTTCTGACAACAAACCACAGACTGAACTTATTAAACAGCAGTGTGTCAGTGTTTCACATCCTCCTTCAGTGAAGTGTGAGTCAATTATTTTATGATTATTTTTTGTTTTTATTTTTTTTATCTTGGCATGATGGATCCATTAACTTCAATAGTTATAGTCAAACCAGACCAATTTACTGAGGTTTATAAAATGTGCACAGCAAATTCATCAGTGTAAATTCAACTATTTTGTGATTGAACATATTGTCCCATATTGTTTTCTTTTAAAAGTCGTGATTTAACACTAAGACAGAGTTATATTTACTCTGTAATGAGTTGAAAAACAGCTCTGGTCCACAACACAGTGAGTTAATTTTTCTTCAACACCAGTGTAAAGAATGTCAATTTAACACTATTAAGATGTGTTTTAACTCTAGATATTTTTTTAACTCATTAAGACATTACTGTACCCCCACCAGGTTAAATTAGGAGAGTTGAGAGCACTAGTGTAGCCATAAATATTTAAGTGGGTGGGCCTACATAAAATTGGGTGGGCCAGGTGTTTAGCATATACAAACTGCATGTCAAATTGCCAAAAAAAATATAGCACGAAGGTTCATTACAAAGTACTTCTAAAGCATGCATTAACATTAATAATTTGTTATATTAATGCTCATTTCAAAATGTACTAATAGGACATTATTAAAATTTTATTAAAAACATTTAAAAAGTGAACATTTGCCTGAGCTGGTTAACAAAGATGAATAAACATTGTTTTCTTTCCACAAAGGACATATCTGTTTAACGGATCAAACACTGTACCTATGCTAATATGATTCTTCAAACACATTTGGTTCAGAAGTTTTCTGATCGATAAATCCAGCACCCGCAGGTGGTCTGTCAGGTTTAATTTGTAGACGGTCCGGAGTTATTGCTAAGACTTTTACTTTTTAAAGAATGTATCTGATTTATGTTTGCTTCACTAGGCTATTTTCACATTTAATTTCACAAACGCGCGCATTTTACTATTATATGCTTACATCGTAAACATAGGTCGTAAACATAACATTGTGGGTGGGACTAACAGAAACGGATGAATCATCATTTTGACAAGCGTATGATGATATGCACCTATAGGAAGAGGGAAAACTAAGAAACGACCTGTGATTGACCATGACAACAAGCGTTTAATATTTGTAATAAATAAAGTTACAGTGAAATAAGACGTTTATTAGTATCGTTTAATAAATTACATCCATTTGGAAAATTACAAACTTCTCATTGGGTGGGCCACAGGCGAAAGTGTAGCTACGCGACTGGTTGACAGTAAATGTCAGGAAATAATTTGTGAAAACTTGCAGTTATATTGATACCAGCACTGAGAGTTAAATTCAACTTTATTCTGGAATCAAAGTTTAAAATAAAGGCAAAATGCAAACAGTTTATTTAAACAAACTTTTTTTATCATTGAACAAGCCACTTTACATTATGTAAGGTTCACTTTTAAAATCAATGATGAAGGCACAATATAGGCATTTCTATCAACAGAAATATGAAAGCTGCTTATGAAATGGTCTGTAATACTTGAATGTGTGAATGTAAGTCACTAAATGTCAGTGAAGTTGAATCAATACCTTCAACTATACTACAATGTACAGCAGTGCTTGAGTTAACACAGCATTCAGCAGATTAAAAAAGGGCTGGCTATGTGAATCAGTTGTGTCCAGTTGCAAACAGTGAAGTTCAACACGTCTTTGTTTCTCAGAGCAGGAAAGGACGTGCAGATTCAACTTCCTCCAAAAAATACTGGAATGCTGGTTCTCATTTGGACAACACAAAACCAGACCAATTAAAATGAATGCTATTTGTGTTTTATAAATACAGCAAGTTTATAGTGGACAAAATGTTTGTTAAATATTTGACATTATATAATATAATAATATTTTTTTAACTGATGTAGAGCTTGCCAAAGTGGACATAAGGCTATATCTACTCAACACTTTATTGTATTCAGACCAATACTAATGTTTGTTATGAAAATCTAGTCCTGAGGTTACCTGCACAGTTTCGGTAAAGTGCCACCTAGTGGTCATGAGATTTGAAAAATGATGTATGTCTGCAATGTTTTGGCATATTGGCACCAAACTGTGTCTCATTGTCACCCCTAGTTAACCACACCCCGTTAATTGGGAGCAGCACCACCTATTGGTAAAAAGTGATAAATCATTAAATAATATTACTAGTGATTGTATTTATGATTTTTGTTTTCAGCCTTTTGAGTAAAATCATCTTAAAATGTCTATAATTACTCAAAGGTCTTAAAGAACCCAAGTAACTGCTGTTTGCAGCTCTATTCCTTCTCTTGTGTTTAGTACAGGCCATGAGTGAAATGGGTGACTTGTCAGTTTTCCAAAAAGGCCAAATCATGGGAGCCCATTTAGCAGGAGCATTTGTAACCTTAACAGACCAATTTTTGGTGTTTTAAGAACAACACTCTTTACAATTATGACTACGTACACAAAGCATAGGCAACAACTAAAAGTGAATGATAGGGAACGTTAAACGCTAAGAAGAATTGTGTCCGAACAGCAGCAAAGTGACAGCAAACCTCAATATGCACCTTGAAGACCCTGTTTCTACAAAAACCAACCACAGAAAACTTTATAAAGCCAACATCCATGAAAGAGCTGTAACTGTTAAACCTTTAGAAGCAGATTGCCTCCTTCAACACCCAAAGCAACTGGCAAATTTTCTCCTGATTCAGAAATTCCAAAGTTGTATGAATCTATTCTAAGAAGGTTGGAAGTTGTATTAAAGGCAAATGGTAGTAAAACGCCTTAATGAAATATTGCTTATTTCCTAGGTGTTTACATTATTTTGTCCACCCCCTATAAAAACAGACAATTCAGTTATTGTTTTGCCAACACCGTTGCCATGACAAAGGCATTTCAGACTACAGCTCCAGGAATCAAATTAATTTATGAAAAACGATTTTACTGCACTCATGGTTATCACAGTCATATAGACTGAACTGTTTACCATGAGGATATTTTTATATATCCACAAACAGCTGTCTTAAAAAAACAATAAAATGTCTTAAAAATCTTGTTTGACAAGGTAATAAGTCCAGCCTTTTTATTTTTCGGAATTTAACAGTAATAAGATCACTATGAACTACAGTATATACCATAGACTGAGGAAAAAATATTATGATTAGTAGTTTGTTCATATTTCCTTCATTTTAAAGCACCAATGTAAATAAATGTATCATATCTTGCAGATTCATCATCTACAATGGCGAACAATAACCGAGAGAAAATCAGTTCAGTGTCTGACCAAACTGATGCGCAACATGCACAAATCAACAAGTTAGTGTCATAATAAACTTAACAGTTTTCATTCTTAACATCAGGGTTTGAAATGAACACCTGCCAGGTTGCCAAATGTGGGTGAAAATCAACTGTGATGGATCATGATTCATAAATGACGTCCCATCGTTATCAGAGCACTTCACTTTAGAGGAGCCTCCAAAAAAAAAGCATAAAGAGGGCGGTGTTAATAGTTTAATATTATTCTCACTACAACATCATGACTTAAGTGAAATATGTTTTGTTACCTGCATCTTATTTTGGGTAGCTCTGATGAAGATGTCAAACTCTCACTGAAGCGTGCAGTCTCTGCATGCGGTCTTGCTTTGCAAAATTTCCACTTGAAATAAAAAATATGGCATAATAAATTACTTATTTTATTACTGTCACCACAGGAAAAACTGCATCGCACCCAAAATTGTTTAGTGAGGTCAGATAAATGACATTTGCTCATTGCTCAAGGTGCACAGAATGTAATTTTTTATGGTTTGTTTGTTGTTAGCAGGAAAGTTTTCTTGTTTCTCTTGCCTGTTTGAGAGCAATCTGGCAACCGGCTCCTGGTTGACCCACAAGTAACGTGTGCATATCAACTGCCTCGAACTGATGGCGGTATTCCTGGCCCTGAAAACCTTTCTGCCAGCTTTGGAAGGGCACCGCGTCCTGGTCCGCTCAGACAACACGACGGTGGTAGCGTACATCAATCACCAAGGCAGCTTAAGGTCACGCCCCCTTATCAGGATGGCTCGACGCTTCCTATTTTAGGCACAGAACAACTCTTAGCGAGAGCGCTAAGAGTGGTTCGTGTGTTGGGCAGTCTGAACATGGGCACAGATATGCTGTCCAGAGGCAATGTAGCTCCGGGAGAATGGACTCTACATACTTAAGATGGTTCAGAAAATTTGGTCTGCCTTCGGGAAAGCAGAGAACAATCTCTTTGCCTCAGAAGACAACTGTCACTGCCCAACTTATTTCTCAATGCAGCGAGATGCCCTGGCCCATGACTGGCCCAGCGCTCGCTTATATGCCTTCCCCCCAATAGCCCTGCTCTCTCAGGTCATCAAGCAGGTCAGGGAAGTCGAATGCTCAGTCCTCCTGGTGGCCCCGCTCTGGAGGAATCAGGCGTGGTTCCCGAGCTGGTACAGCGGTCAACAGCAGCCCCATGGCCGATAGCATTGAGGAAGGACCTTATCTCACAGGCGAAGGGCATGATTTGGCTTCCCCAGCCAGAGCTGTGGAGCCTTCATGTTTTGAGCCTCGACAGGAACCTTTGCAGCTCCCAGTGAGAGTGAGCAGCACAATTTTAGAGGCTAGAGCACCATCTATAGGACGTCTTTACGCCCTTAAATGGTCAGTTATTCGTGACTGGTGTTCCGCACGAAGCCTGGACCCGACCTCATGTGACGTGTCTCACGTGCTAACCTTTTTACAAGTGTTGTTGATTAACGGGCGCGCCCCTTCAACATTCAAAGTTTATGTGCCAGTGAATCGTTCCCTCGAAGCTGGCCAATCGATCGGCAGACACGATCTGATAAGTTTGTGAAGTTCAATTCAATTCAAGATTATTTGTATAGCGCCTTTTACGATACAATCGTTGCAAAGCAACTTCACAGGAAATTAAGTTTCTAAAATAGATTTATATTGTAGAAACTCAATATAATTAACTTATGGTAAAATTTGGTTAATTCAGTATAATCGCTGATGGTTGGCATCTTCTGAGGTCCTCTGACGGGTTGTCATCATCTCTTCTCAGGTGTTTTGTCATCTCAGATCATATAAGGGTTGGATCTAGACTGAAGCTTGTGTAATTCCTTGTAACATCCCGTGGCAGAAACAGAGAAACAAATAAAAACAATTAGCGTAGCAGTTGTTCCATCCAGGAACAACCCTGGATGAAATTATTTGTTCAACCCAAGCTAAAGCATAATAATGTGCGTTTGATCAGATATACCGGCAGTATAAGATTGTGAGATGCATTATATGAATGCTTGGCTAAAGAGATGTGACTTTAATCGAGATTTAAATAGAGAGAGTGTGTCTGAACCCCGAACATTATCAGGAAGGCTATTCCAGAGTTTGTTAGCCAAATATGAAAAAGTTCTACCTCCTTTAGTGGACTTTGCTATCCTATGTATTACCAAGAGTCCAGAGTTTTGTGACCTTAGGGAGTGGGTTGGATTGTAGCGTGATAGAAGATTAGTTCGGTACGCAGGAGCTAAATCATTTAGGGCCTTATAGGCAAGTAATAATATTTTGTAACTGATACGGAACTTAATAGGTAGCCAGTGCAGAGACTGTAATATTGGAGTAATATGATCATATTTTCTTGACCTGGTAAGGACTCTAGTGTGCCCGGAGAAGTGCGCCCGAAGATTGAATCCTCCTCGCCCTCAGACTGTGCCGACTTGGGACTTGTCAATAGTCCCAAGGGCCCTACGGGGCCCTCCCTTTGAGCTGCATCCCATGTCGCTTAAAAACCGCCCAACTATTGGCATTAGTGTCGGTTAAGCAAGTGGGTGATTTGCATGCACTGTCAGTCAGTGTGTCCTGACTAAAATTTGGACCTAATGACTGTAAAGTTGTCCTTAGGCAAAGAGGCCAGGGTATCACCCTCTTGGCACTCCCTGCTGCAGACGGTGAGCAGGATTCTAATTCACACTGCCCAGTCAAGGCTCTTAGATTGTACTTCAAGCGCTCTAGTCTATTCAGACAATCAGAGCAGCTCTATGTTTGCTTTGGAGGCTGCTTTAAAGGGCTGCCAGCTACAAAGCAGAGACTTTCTCGCTGGATAGTAGATGCCATAGTCCTGGCTTATACATCAGAGGGTTTGCAATGCCTTATAGGTGTGAGGGCCCACTCCACCAGAAGGAAATGACCTCCTCCTGGGCGTGGTCCAGCCGAACTTCTATAAGTGACATTTGAGCGGCCACCGGCTGGTGGTTGCGTCCACATTTGCCAGATTCTATAACTGCAGGCACTGATTTTGTCTGTTTAAGACCCCCCAAGGGTGGAAATGGTTATATCTATAGTCCTCAGCTGTGGCTTGGGATGTTCTTTAGGGGCCCTTATCTTAAGTGCTCTTAGACTGGGCTCGCAGAGCAGGTCGTTCTGTATCTGCTCATAGCGCAGCGTGATTGGATGTGTTCACCATACACAACGTGAGAGAACATTTGAAAAGGAACGCTCCAGTTACTAGTGTAACCTCGGTTCCCTGAGATAAAGGAACAAGCATTGTATTACTAGCTGTGCTATAAGCTGCACGTGTATCGATGGCTGTCGCTTCAGTCAAATGATTCCGCCCATTCTGCCAGGCTAAATGCCATTGGTTTGTGCATCTACACAAATGTGAACAAATCAGATTTCAGTATTAGAGTAAACAGGAGTTTCCCATACACAACGCTCATTCCCTTATCTCAGGGAACTGAGGTTACGTCAATAACTGGAGCATTTTTTATAACGTTATTTTAACGTTCCCCTAACCTCTTTACTTTAATATGATTACCCCACTGTATATCAGGAATCCAGCATCGTGACCCAGTGTAGTATCAGTGCATGGAAATGATATGTATAGATGCCTAATCAGTATTATATAAACCATATCTTCCTATTGTTTAATTAACAAAAATAATATGACCACATCCTCCATTATAAGATTAAATAAGATTACATTTGTTCATTAATATATAAGATTACAGGGTACCCAGATTTTACATTTCTTCATCACCAAATAAAAATGACTTCAAAACAATTTATGGTTTATAAAATATGACATTTATTCACATACACACAGCATATATATATATATATATATATATATATATATATATAAATATATATATACTTGACACAAAGTAGGATATCAGAACATTCATTTCTTACCACTGAAGAACATTTTGTACTTCGGGACATTCCTCTTTTGTCCATAAACAAAAACTTCTCGATTAACATCATGTTCTCTTTAATTAGGCATGTCAAATCCCCCGAAATCATATTTAATATCATAACTATATTAACTTTAAGCAGAGGTGGACAGTAACGAAGTACATTTACTTGATTACTATAGCCTACTTAAGTACACTTTTTGAGCATCTGTACTTTACTTGAGTGTTATTTTTTCTGGAAACGTATGACTTTAACTTTACTACATTTGAAAAAAAAAATCATAATTTTCACTCCACTATATTCATATCAAGGTCCTCAAAGTAGAAAGTAGCTTTGAAAGTCAGTGGGTGAATTTTTTTTTATTTTCTAAAATTACTTTATTTTTTCTCAGATAGTCTATCAGTAATCACTCTTCTAGGGTCACGTGAAGTGATTTCCCAGCATTTTTTGAATGCTGACCAGCTGCAAATGTGATATTTATTTACAACAATTCAATAATAAGAAGTTAATATTGTGGTATATATTAGACACAATATTATCTGATTCAGCAAAATTGTGCAAACTAAAATATTACCTATAAAGCTACAGAAGAAATGTTATGCATCTCCAAATAAAACACAATAGGTGTTGGACTTGAAGCAGCAGTACACTGACCGTACTGTGTGTGACATCAAAGTCCCACAAGAGCAAATAGAGAGCATTCTTGACATTTTTGTTTTGATGTCAATTAAATGTTGCTGTTTTTTTAGTTTTTTTTGTTAAAGCAGTGTTGCTGTTGTATACAGCTACAGTTGAGTTGCTGGGCTGTATAGCAAGTTTTTTTTTTCTTATCACTCATTGGTTCAAATCTGGATGAATGGCTACACATAGATGTGTGCACACTCTGCCAGAGCTGTGTGAGATCACTACAATCTTGCTTTTGTGGGGGTGGGTAGGGGTGTTAATTTATTCTCACCTGTTTCATTTATATAGGTTTGTAACATTCTAAAAGCTCTTTTTTCCAAAGATACTACAAGCTAATTAGTGTATTCAATAGGCGTAATGTATTGTAAGTTGTTTCAGAGGCATAAGGTATTGCAAGTCATACATACAGGAATAATAAAACAGAGGTTGACATAAAAAAGGAAATTTACTTTTAAATGCAGCTAAATGAAGATGAAACAAACCCATAAATGTATGATTTATGAATGATTTCTCCATGCTTAACCCTTTAGGCGCCAGGTTTTTTTTGAAAAAATGCTGGATTTTGACATCAAGATTTCAAAAGCTTGTGGCTTGAATGGGGTTAAAGATATAGATCTACTGTAAATTAGAAAAATGTTGGGCATGACCAAAAGTTTATGTGGGGTGTAAATATATTCATCTAATTAGCATATTATGACGGCATCATGGGGCGGCCCTCTTGAATTTCATAATATTCAGGAAATAGTAGATATTGAATTGATGTTTTAACTTATTTGCATGTTTTTTTTTTATTTATTCTTGTTTTATCCTCATTACAAATGATCAGAAAAGAGGAAACCAACAATAAAACAGGATAAAGTACAAAATTATTACTACATTACTATATGATTAGTATTAGTAATGTATTGATTGAAATGATTGATTGAAAGATCGATTGATTGTTATTCTTAATTGAAGAGCACAACAACAATAAAACAGCAGGCTACAACCTAACTTATATAATGTAATTAACATTAACAAATAAGATGAGGCATGGCATAGGCTACACCAGAACATTTAGCAAACACTGAGGAATCAAATAAATAAAGAACATTTAAAGAAAGCCTCCATAGCGTAACGTGAGATAAACAGCAAATAAAAAAACAACATGTTCACCTTTTAACATTTAAGAAGCAGTCTTTTATTTTGCTTTCTTGAAAACCAAATTCTCCATCCCATCCGCCGTTGTTTCCTCAGTATTCGCGTCATTTTTACCGCTCCTGCTAACGTGTCTAGTATAAACCAGACTCTGCTCCCAAAGAGCTCGCATTGAAAGCACCTCTCTCACTCTCTTCACGTGATCAGTAATCTTAAGGCCCAGGCATATTTCACATTCCGCGTTCCATTCCGTCTCGCGCACAGCCGCATCCGTACTGGTGTCAAAGCATACTAATCCACAGATGAGCGCGGATTGTCGAGTTCGACACATGCGAAGTACAATTGTTTGGACTCGAGTCTCTGCTGTCTTTTTCTTGCACATGCGCTGTTGTACAAAAAATGTCCGCGAGCCCTACTGATGATGAAAATGACGTAATGCGGACGGTGCCCGGATGTGGATGGCCGAAGTATACTTTGGCCTTTACTCCTGCTGCTCTGTGCAGTGGCTCTGCAGCATGCGCTTTATGCATGGAGCAGAGTAGACATTTTGGAGCAGCGCAGATCATGCACTAGCACAAACACGTCAAATTTGAACTCGCACATAAATATCGGTATCGGCCAATATCATTCTGAATAATCGGCTATCGGTATCGGCAGATAAATTCAGTATCGGTGCATCTCTAGTACAGATCCTTGCAACATATGGCCGTGCATTATCATTCTGCAACATGAGGTGATGGTCGTGGATGAATGGCACAACAATGGGCCTCAGGATCTCCTCATGGTATCTCTGTGCATTCAAAATGCCATCAATAAAATGCACCTGTGTTCGTTGTCCATAACATACGCCTGCCCATACCATAACCCCACCGCCACCATGGGCCACTCGACCCACAACGTTGACATCAGCAAACCGCTCACCCACACGACGCCATACACGCTGTCTGCCATCTGCCCTGTACAGTGAGGGCAATTGTACAAATGTACAACCGGGATTCATCCGTGAAGAGAACAACTCTCCAAAGTGCCAGACGCCATCGAATGTGAGCATTTGCCCACTCAAGTCGGTTACGACAACTAACTACAGTCAGGTCGAGTCCCCGATGAGGACGACGAGGATGCAGATGAGCATCCCTGAGATGGTTTCTGACAGTTTGTGCAGAAATTCTTTGGTTATGCAAACCGATTGTTGCAGCAGCTATCTGGGTGGCTGGTCTCAGACGATCTTGGAGGTGAAGATGCTGGATGTGGAGGTCCTAGGCTGGTTGGATGTACTGCCAAATTATCGGAAACGCCTTTGGAGATGGTTTATGGTAGATAAATGAACATTCAATTCACGGGCAACAGCTCTGGTGGACATTCCTGTAGTCAGCATGCCAATTGTACGCTCCCTCAAAACTTGTGACATCTGTGGCATAGTGCTGTGTGATATAACTGCACATTTTAGAGCAGCCTTTTATTTTGGCCAGCCTAAGGCACACCTGTGCAATAATCATGCTGTCTAATCAGCATCTTGATATGCCACACTTGTGAGGTGGATGGATTATCTCGGCAAAGAAGTGCTCACTAACACCGATATAGACAGATTTGTGAACAATATTTGAGAGAAATAGGCCTTTTCTGTACATAGAAAAAGATCTTAGATCTTTGAGTTCAGCTCATGAAAAATGGGGTCAAAAACAAAAGTGTTGCGTTTATAATTTTGTTAACTAATATATATAATTATTTCAATCCATGTGCACAATACATAGGCTATGTAACCACATGAAATTTAAGAATCATGAATCATATAGGCCTAGTTTTTTGTTTGTGTTTAGATTAGGCATGGGCCGGTATGAGATTCTCACAGTATGATAACCATAAATAAAAAATACTATGGTTTCACGGTATTGCCATTACAGGTCTAAAATATTTTATTTTTAAATGTCTGGGTACAAAACAATAACTTTTTTCCCCACTGAACACAATATATTTAGTTTTTTAGAAACATATAAAACATTTTGGAACCGTAAACATGTCAAGCTAAATAATTAAAATACATAATTGAATTATTCTTCATTAAATTAAGTAAAATCACTTAAGTGAGTCTAAACCTGCAGCTCAACAAGAATCAGAAGATAAAAAATACTTATAAATGAAAAAAAGTCAGTCACTTAAAGTGAGCCTAAAACTGCAGCCCAATAACCAAAAACATAATCAAAACAATTTCTGTAAAAATAATATTTATCAAAAATTATTTAAAAAGCAGTCATTAAATCTGCCGCTCAACAAGGTTTTTGGATACATGCTCACTTTCTACACATCCATCTTTCAGTCCAAGTTATGATGCAGGAATGTTCACCTTTCCTGGATTAAGTTTGGAGCGGTGAGGTATGAGGATGTGTGCACAAGCACATACACATAAGGAGAGACAGTGCACCAGTGTGTTACACACACACGGTGTCAAAATGCCGCCCTTGGTCACTCCGTGCTGGCCCACATAATCTTCAAAAAAACACTTAGCGATGGTTGTTGCACATTGATCAGCAACTGTATAGAGGTTGAGATATTTTGTAAAGTAATCCATTACTGCAAGAACATAACGGTTCCCTTTCTGAGTAACCGGCAACTCCGTTAGATCAGCAGCAATTTTCTCAAAAGGCATGCTTGCGATTATGTTTTGCATTAGTGCCTGCTGATGAGGCGTTGGCTTGACATTGAGCACACCACTGTGTAATGTCCCTAGACATGTGGGGCCAAAAACATATCACTAGAGCACTCTGCAATGTCTTTTGTGCACTGAAATGTCCAGAAAAGTGAGTGACCATGCAAATTCTCGAACACTTTTGGCTTCAGTGTGTGCCTCGCCACATCAGCTAACGGAAGTTTCCCTGATGATAGCTGCGACAATCCGGGTAGACATCACACGGACCACTCTGATGATCCAGGCTGTGCTGCTGAGGTCTGTAATGATGGTTCTGGTAGTCCTCAAAGGTGACACGCCTGTGATTAGGGCTTGGACTGCGTCGATGTAATGACGAGTTGTGGGAAGCCATGGTGTCGTGCCGTTGTCCCTCTCTGTCATCCACATAGTGGTCGGTGCCGGCTGCAGTGGAGTATTTAGGAGAATAGTAATCCTCAAACCTCTCCGTACGGTGCAGTGAAAAGTCCACTCTGTCATTATGCTGGTATGTGTCGTCCTGTTGTCTCTAAAGATCTCTGCGACGGCTGGGAGATCTTCTGTAGATGCCAGGTGATGAAGAACGTGCATCAGGGTGTTTGGTTGAAAAACGACCAGATGATCCACTCCATGATGTGGCATATCTTGTTGGACTAGCATGTCTCGTTGAACTATGACAATGTGGTGACGGCGTTTGATGAGATTGGCTGCGTTGATCATACAGCTGAAGTTTCAATGCTGATACATCCTTACTTAAATCTTTGTACTTTGTACATTCGTTGTGAAATTGTGGCGGTAAAGGAATGTCTTTCGGGGTAGTTTGAGCACGGCCGCGAGGCATAAGCACTGTTCTCCTGCGGCGCTTGGGCTTACTCGTCTGACATCTCTTAAGTTTATTAATAGCACACCAAACTTCACGGAGTCCCGCTGGTATCACAGATGCACACACTGCAGGGTGCCGGCGAAAAAAAAGCATAAATAAAAAAAAGAAAAATTGAATATCCGACGAAAAACACAGCTGCCACCACTGTAACGCTTGCTTGAGTGCTTGTGGGTGTTTTCGGGGCTTTATCTGAAGGTTTAAAGAAATAATACCATCGAATACGGACTAGCTCTTTTTCCACACTTGGCGAGAGCAGCATGTATCTGAGCACACACGTCCGGTTTTGTGCGAGAGCAAAGGAATTCCGTGTGCGAGCGGAGAGATTTGCGCTCACACATTATATTAATGTGTTTTCGCGCTACAATAATCGCGCTCTCGACATTTGTCATTAAAATACCACCATAAGACACACCTGTTATCGAACACGCATGCAGTAAAGAGTGACACACTTCTTGTTCTGTGCGTTTTTTGCAAAAAAATAATTGCTCCAAGTCTTTATTACAACCAACAAAAAGTGTCGTTATTGGGTAAACGCAACAGTCGAAGTTGATTAAAAAAAAAAAAAAAAAAAAACACGCAAAGTTGCATTAGTCATCCGTCTCAGTGACAGCAAGTAGACTTTTAAAGCTGGAATAATGAGTGGATTAAGAAGGCTCTTTCAGTCGGCAAAAGAGAGGAACAGCCTAACATGGATGGAAATGTATTGGCTGGGAGGATTGTATGCATCGCAGTCAGGGAGAGGGCTACTTACAGTAGCAAAAATGAGTAACAGTTAAGGCAAAAAAAAAATGTGTGGTTTTTTTTGTGTGTCAACTTGTTTATTGACTTAATAGCATTTGCTGTGCATTGTGTGCCAATCGGGACGGGTGCAGTCGGGTCTCAAGGTTCAAGGTTTCAAGGTTTTGTTTATTCGTCACATAATCAATTATACAGAATATAATCAGTAGTGAAATGTAAATCAGGTCAGGTCTGCTCAATGGACAGTGCAAAAAAGTAACACAACACAAGAGTATATATAAATATGGGTGCAAAATAAAAATAAGAAGAGAAAATAAAGAGTAAAATGTGCAATAAAATACAATGTGCAAAACAGTATACTGAGGACTTAATAAATAGTAATATAAACAGGGATGTGCAAGAGGAATGTGCAAACAGGTTGTACCGGGTCTATACACATATCAGCAATACGGATGATGAGAATAGTGAATGTTTTACAGTTAATAAATTGAGTCATGTTGATGTTATGAGACTGAGTTTGAGTTTAGGAGCCTGATGGCCTGAGGGAAGAAGCTCCTCCTCAGTCTCTCAGTTTTTGCCATCATGCTCCGGAAGCGCTTGCCAGATGGTAGTAACATAAAGAGACGGTTACCGGGATGATTTGAGTCCTTGATTATTTTAGCAGCTCTGCTTTTGCAGTGTTTGAGGTAGATGTCCTGCAGAGAGGGGAGAGCAGACACTGATATGCGCTCAGCTAAGCGCACAACTCTCTGTAGAGCTTTGCAGTCCTGATTTGATGAGTTACCATACCACACTGAGATGCACTGAGTCAATACACTTTCTATGGCCCCTGAATAGAAAGTTTTCAGGATAGCTGGTGAGACCATGAATTTCCTCAGCTGTCGCAGATGATACAGTCTTTACCTGGCTTTCTTGACCTGTGTTTGAATGTGTGCAGTCCAAGTCAGGTCCTCGGAGATGTTTACACCGAGGTACTTGAAGCTGCTCACCCTCTCCACAGGGGTCCCACTGATTATAAGAGGAGTGTAGGGCCGCTGCTGTCTCTTCCTGAAGTCCACGATCAGGAAGTCTGGGTATGTGTCTTTCCAGCCGGCAGGGCCGTTGCTAGGAATTCTGGGCCCTGTACACTGAATTTGCTATGGGGCCCCCCAAAATCACGTTCAGATTTTACATAATTCACGACAGATACAACAAACTTAATAATGCTTTTTTGTCACATAGAAAAGCACTTGACAGTAAAGCATTGATTTTGAGCTAGACTGCTGGAAAGTTACTGCTAATAAATTATATCCTAATTTCCTCACCCTCACGTTGTTCCAAATAACTTTCTTCTGTTGAACACAAAATACATTTTTGTAGTATGTTACCAAACCATTTTGGTTACCCTTTATTTCTACTGTATGGACAAAAAATTCTTGCATTTCTCAAATTATGTTCCACAGAAGAAAGAAAATCATACAGGTTTGGAATGACATGATGTTGACAATTTAAATTATTGGGTGAATCTCGCTTTAAGAACTTTACTTACTTTACTTTTAGTCATTTAGCAGACGATTTTATCCAAAGCGACTTACAAATAAGAAAAGTAACTAAAACTAAAAGTCAAAACTCTGTAAATACTATATACACATTTAAGAAAATAAAGAAATTAAATAAAATTGACAAATGCATACAACATTTCAATACTAAACATATAAACTTAACCATTTTAGCTCACTGAATCTTTTAGTAGTGTGTTTTTTTTTTTTTTTTTTTTTTTTTTTTTTATGTGATGGAGACATTAAAATAACAGCACTTTTTGCGATGTGTAATAATTGTACTTATATGCTGCTGTTTAATAAGTTCAATTATTTTGTTTTAGATTCCGCAAATTACTGTGTGCATCTTTTAATATCTATATGCAGCTGTCATTTTCTTAGTGTTGTGTATATATATATATATATATTATTATTTATTATCATTATTATTATTTTTATTTATTTATTTGAAATGTACGCTGTTGTAGCTTTTATTATATTTATAATTTTATACTGATTTGTGGTACATGTATATGTTTAGTTGGTGTAGTACTTATGAGCCAGTGGAACGAAATTTCGTTCATATGTGCACTCTGTATGTACAGTTGAATGACAATAAAATAGCTACCTACTACCTACTATAAAGAAAAAAAATAAAGCTAAAAGCAATTCACAATATTAAAACAATAAAATGTATGAGTATAATAATGCTTCTAACATAACACTAAGCCAAACACCAAACAAACAACTACATGTGTATGTACAACCACACACATATATACATATACATTCATATAAAATAAATTCAATATATATTATTTCATTTCCACGTAGTAAGAAGTACCAAAATAACTAAAATTAAATAACACTAAAACTGAATAAACAACCTATACAGACATCAACACTGAGCCAACCACACATGTTTTAAAACAACAACAACAACTTACTTACACATAGTAAGAAATGGTTATAAAAACAGAAACAGAAGTGAAACAAGTAGTAGGAAAGAGGAAAAATAAAAAGCAATGCTTATGTCCCTGACCGGTTGAGTCGCACGGTAGAGTCGATGGTCTTTACACTCTTCAGTCTTCACACGATGGCTGCCACGGTATACTAAACTTTTTTTATACCCATCTAACAAATCACTACTTGAATTCAGCTGGACACACTTTCCTGTTAATCAAAACAAAATGGCCAAGCAAGCCCAGACACTGACAAGATACGATACAGAACAAGACCAAATGCGATTTCAGCAAGTCTCTACACAGTAAACAAAACAAGCGTTTTTAAACAAAACTAGCACTTTATTAATTGTAAATAAGAAGCACCTAATTCATATAATAAATTAGATCTTTATCTTTAACCAGGCCCTTACTGAGTAAATATTTTACTTCAATTAAAATTCATTAGAACTAAAAATCCTCCTTACCATGGTTATATGGTTTTTAAAATAAGTAACCTAATAGGCTAATCAATTATAAAATGTATAGAAAAAATAAAATAAAAACACCTTAAGAAACTACAAAACAGCTTCTATGAAATTAAAATAGCATATTCCCCCACAAGTAATAACAGTAACATAATAAATAAATTTCTGCCAACACATAGGCTATTTATACAGGGTTAATAAGTTCAGTACTATGGTGCTGAATTGACAAGCCTATTAGAATTTTCCAATATATCTCATTGTCGTGGCTGTTTTCAGCCAGCATCACTAACCTTTCTCATATCACACGACTGTATAACAATTTTGTGTTACATCTGAATGGATCAAGCGACTTGTGCTGTTTATCATTTAAATCGTGGCAGAAGCGTTGCGCTGTACAGGTGACTGATCCCACTCTTCTTTGACGCACGGCTGGTGGATGCTTCGGGGAGCGCTGCTGCATGCTTTTGTATTTTTGCTTTATGTGGTTTCGCATGCGCTTTTGGGCTTTCGGCCCACTATTTTAATGCAATGTCCCAGTGTTTCCCGATAGGCGATTGCAGGCCCCTAGACCTCTGAGCTCTATGCAATCTGTCACCCCCACTAGCGATGCCCCTGCCAGCCAGGTTGGGGTCCAACTTTCGAAAAATTGTCGGGTCCTAGTCGGGTCCAGATCCCACTTACAAATAAAATATGGGCCAGGGTCGGTTCCAGGCAGAACTTTTACGGGTCTTCTCGGGTTTGGGTAGACCTTTTTGGACCCGTGAAGACCTCTACTGTCCACTAGTCTTCAACATGTTGCCATTAAACACACATTTAGGATCAAGTTATATTTGGAAATTACTGACAAAATAAATGGTGTTAAGTCAAAAAAGTTAAGTCATCGAACATTTTGTAATTTATCTCTATTTTATTTTAATGGTATCCACAAACTATAACTGACTGTTGTAAAACTGAAAGCCATTCAATGTTTCAGAATCAGATTTAAGAATAAATATGCTTAAATATATAATTTTTATATTCTTGTTGTTTTTTTGACTTGTAGAAGTTCTTAATGGCCCATAAACGTATTGGCCTATGGCTAAGTGAAAAGGCTCATTTCAAACCTTGCTTAATATGTATTGATTTCATTAATTTGAAAAGCCGTTGAATTTTTTTCTTATTAAAAGTCATAAACAACTGCCCTCAAATAGGCACTGTTTATGCTAATAAATAGCTGATTTAAATGGTAATGTTAATGGTAAATAAATGTCCTCTTTTGCAGATCACGTTATGATGCCACTCTAACAAAAGAAGGTCCTCCTGCACTTTATCAACTAAACACAGAAAGAAAATATATTGATGGGATGAATAAAAAGGTCAGAAAATGGACATATGGAAGAAGAGACAAAAACAAGCATAATAAAGTCATACTGATGGTGGGAGAAACCGGTGCTGGGAAAACTACCCTCATCAACACCATGATCAACTACTTACTGGGAATGAAGTTTGAGGATGAACGGTTTTATCAAATCACAGAAGAACAAAAACATGAAGATCAATCACAGTCCCAGACATCAGAGATCACTGTTTATGAGGTGTTTGTCGAAGAAAACCCAACATCTCTGACCATCATTGACACTCCTGGATACGCAGATACTGAAGGATACGAGAGAGACAGAGATATTTCTGAGTATCTGAGCAGATTATTTTCAGATGAGGATGGGATTCATTATATTGATGCAGTGTGTTTTGTGATGAAGGCGTCTCAGAATCGACTCTCTGGAAAAGAGTTTTACATAATTCACTCAGTTCTGTCTCTGTTTGCTAGAGATATAGAGAACAATATTGTGTTTCTACTCACACAGTCAGATGGAGGACCTCCAACAGATGCTCTCAATGCCATTAAGAAAGCAGAAATACCCTGCAGAAGAGATGAAGACAATCAACCTGTTTACTTTTTATTCAACAACCGACAGAAATAGAAAAGAGACAAACGTTATGAGCGAGTTTTGAAATCAGCCTGGGAAATGGGAGAAGACAGCATGATTGAATTCTTCTCACTCCTGGAAGAAAAGAACAGAAAAAGTGTTAAGATGACATTAGATGTTCTGAATGAGCGAAGACAACTTGAGGCTTGTGTCTCTAATCTGATGGAGCGAATCTCTGAGAAGGAGTTAAAAACTGAAGAACTGACTCAGATTCAGGAAGTCATCAGAAAAAACAGAGACAAAATTGAGAAAGATGAAAACTTTGAGTTTACAGTCGAGAGAGTTTTCAAAGAAAAAGTCCCCATTGAAAATGAATGGTGGTGGAACAGTTATGCAACCTGCTGCAGCGACTGTAAAGAGAATTGCCATTTGAAGGGCTGCTGGTGGGCAAAAAATCCTTCACAGTGTAAAGTCATGAAAAACAACAAGTGCACTGTGTGTTCAGGGGAGTGTTGTTACAGTAAACATGAGAAAGAGAACAAAAAATATGTGACCAATTCAAAGCCAATCAATATGACATTTTATGAGCTGAAAGCCATGATTCTCACGAAAGAGTCTGAGAATAAAAGAGAAATAGAAGAAAAACTGAAGAGCGCTCTGGAGAATAATAAAAAAGAAAAGTCTGACTTTCTGCAAGAAGCTTATATGGCCATCATGAATCTGTGTGAGATCGCATTAAAAGCAGACAGCGCTTTCACTCTTCAGCATCTGGATTTCTTGATTCCCAGACTGAAGGAGGAGGGAAAATATGAATGGATAAGGAACCTGGAGGATCTGAGAAAAGCTGGAGAAGAGCAGAATAATAAGAAGGCTTTAGATCATGTGATGGATTTCACTGGGAAAAAGTTGAAAGAAATTAAGAGTTTTGTAACTAGTAAAAAAGAATGAATTCAACAAATCCAAAATATACAAGATGGAAAAAACAGAACTGATGCTGATTCATCAATGAAAATGGAAAAAATGATTTAATAAAGTTCCATTGTGAAATTACAGAATATATTTAATCCCTTCAGAAAAATTGTGAAGTAGCTTGCTATTCATTACTTTAATCAAAATGTTTTAATCATTTAAGTGGTACATATAATTGAAACAAACTTTTTGAAACAGTATAAACAAGTATCTTGGTGAAATGTTTTTATTATTTGATTTGTGGTCTTTTCAGACTGGGTATACTGTGTTTTCTTGGATGATAAATTGCTTGTAATGTTCTTCATTTTTGAAGTCACTTTAATAAAAGTGTCTTCTTATTGATTAAATGTAATGTAATATTGTTCTGGATCTCATGTCTCTAGCAAAAATAGTTTCATGTTATTAAAACTTACTGTTTGACCAAACATTTTTATGTATCTCTTACGTCTTTCATGTTTTTTAATTCAGTTATTTCTGAGGTTGCATCTTTTTTTCTTGGAATTATATTATTAATAAATAATTAGCTATAATGCAAGAAATCACATTAACATCAGATTCACTGTCTGATGTATAATGTCAAAAAACCCAAGTCAAATAGTATTTATAGAGCACATTTAACACAACAGATGTTGACCCCAAGTGGTTTGATAAATACATTAGTATCCATAGAAAAATGAATGTATATGTGTAACACCCCCTCCCGAGTCCACACCACCACAACTCGTTCTTGCTCCGAGCGGGTCTCGAACCCGGGATTCCGGCGCTCTAACAAGGAACGCCAAAGGCTACAGCCTCTAGCGTCAGTCGCTAGAGCGCCTCTTTTTGAGGTCAGGAGAGTGAGGTTTACACACAGCCCTTACTGGCATACATCCGTTACACTCACCCCCCTAAACCTCACTCCCGTCCTGGTCACGGCACCAATGTAACACCCCCTCCCGAGTCCACACCACCACAACTCGTTCTTGCGCCGAACGGATCTCGAACCCGGGATTCCGGCGCAGGAGGCGGGCGCTCTAACAAGGAACGCCAAAGGATACAGCCTCTAGCGTCAGTCGCTAGAGCGCCTCTTTTTGAGGTCAGGGGAGTGAGGTTTACACACAGCCCTTACTGGCATACATCCGTTACATATGTATATATATATATATATATATATATATTATGGGTGTAACGATACGCGTATTCGTATTGAACAGTTCGGTACGCATTACAAACGAACGATTCATTGGACTAATCCTATTGCGTAAATAAAAGAGCTTAAAGTGTATGAAATATCAGTGCCACTGCACTCAATGTCTTATTCATTCAGTTCATAAAAAGTTTTATGTTTAATATAAGCTACTTTTTCATTGTATTGCTGATGTGTGGGTTTTTCTTTTTCATTAAGAGTAGCCTAATACTGAATCAACCTTAAGCATTAATTTGTTCCTAGAATAGGAATGTTATATCTCTTAAAAGATCAAAATAAGTGCTGCAGATGCGAGAATGCGAGCTTGGTTGCTGCTGAGGTAAATAGATGCTCTCGATATTTCTCTGCTGTATCTTTGCGATGGCTGTAGTTGGTCGTTAATTCTTGATTTGGGCACGGTGCAGGAAATAATATGATCAAAAAGTCATGGAAACAAATTACTTCCTAAGTCAGTTTAAATTGAAATGACTTTCACAATCAACTTGATTCAACTTCATTCATGTTTTACTGTTGCTTATTGTCATTGTAGGCTTAGGATTCTTTTTTTCCATTAATTTTAATGAATATACAAATTGATAACATGAGTTTTATTTATTTTCTGTTACAAAATGTTAATTTATTTATTTTTTAATACATTTTATTAAATGTTATTAAATGTTAATTTTTCTTGGGCTACACGACAGGGGGTGCTGGAGCACCCTCAGTACCCCTACTTCCCACGGTAATGTGGAGAGCTGAGTTAGTCTGGGCAGGAGGAGGTTTGGAATGATAGGATTAAAGGCCGAACTGAAGTCTACGAACAGGATCCTCACGTAAGTCCCTGGTCTGTCTAGATGTTGCAGAACATAATGCAGTCCCATGTTGACTGTATCATCCACAGACCTTTTTGCTCTGTAGGCAAACTGCAGGGGGTCCAGTAAGGGTCCAGTGATGTCCTTCAGATAAGCCAAAACCAATTTTTCGAATGACTTCATGACCACAGATATTAGAGCCACAGGTCTGTAGTCATTAATTCCTGCTATCTTGGGTTTCTTTGGGACGGGATGATGGTGGAGCGTTTGAAGCATGAGGAGACTTCGTACAGCTCCAGTGATCGGTTGAAGATCTGTGTGAAGATGGGGCCAGCCGGTCAGCACAGGATTTCAGACAGGCTGGTGTCACACCGTCTGGGTCTAGCGCTTTCCTTCTCTTGTTGTTTTTGAAGGCCTGGTGCATGTCATCTTCTCTTATCTGCAGTTCAGGTGTGGGGGAGAGGGGTTTGAATGGTGTTTTTTCATACCTGCAGTAGAACTCATTCAGATCGTCTGCCAGTTGTTGATTCTCCACAGTGCTGGGGGATGGTGTCTTGTAATTGGGGATGTCTTTCAGACCTTTCCACACAGAAGCCGTGTCACTGGAGGAGAATTGGATCCTTAGCTTATAGGAATAATTCCTCTTTGCCACTATGATCTCCTTTTCCAGTGTGTATTTGGCCTGTTTATACAAGTCTCTGTTCCCATTCCTGTAAGCATCTTCTTTGGCCTGACGGGGCTGTCTGAGTTTAGCAGTGAACTACGGTTTGACATTGTTAAAATGAGTTAGATGAGTCCTGGTAGGAATGCACATATCCTCAAAGAAACTGATTTAAGATGTTACAGTCTCTGTGAGCTCGTCCAGATTGTTTGCCGCAGCTTCAAAAACACTCCAGTCAGTATGGTCGAAACAGGCTTGTAAAACCCGCTCTGTCTCATTAGTCCATCTCTTTACAGTCCTTAATACAGGTTTTGCAGATTTCAGTTTCTGCCAGTAGGTCGGAATAAGATGAACCAAACAGTGATCAGAGAGTCCTAAAGCTGCCCGTAGGACAGAGTGATATGTATCCTTTATTGCTGTGTAACAGTGATCCAATATATTACTGTCCCGGGAGATATTTGCTTCATTAAAGTCCTCTAGAATGATTAAAAGTGTTGTTTGGTGTTGTTGTTCTGTGTCTGTGATCAGATCAGCAAGTTTCACTAAAGCTGAGCTCACGTGCGCTTGCGGTGGAATGTAGACACTCACTACATGAACGAGCAGAACTCCTGTGGCGAGTAGAAAGGTTTACGGTTGATGAAAAGCGTTTCTAGATCTGATGTTATTTTTAAGGGACCAAACAGATCTCGCCCCCCAATTACTTACATACTAGGAAAAATAGTAAAAAGAATAAATACTATGGTAGTTAATGGGAGGGCAATATCTGTTCAGTTACTGACATTCTTCCAGATATCTTCCTTTGTGTTCAGCAGAAGAAATACATGTATAGAGGTTTGGAACAACCTGAGGGTGAGTAAATTATGACATTTATTTTTAGGAGAGCTATCCCTTTTGCTTGAAAAAATATATAACAAAAACACGATGTTGTAAACTATATATTTCAACTTTATCTAAATGTGATGAAGTGCTTGGCGCTTTCAAACATGAATGTTCTTCAGCATCATGAATAGGGTTGCAGAGGGGTGGAAAATTTAAGTTGGACACTTAATAAGAATTTACAGGAGTTAAAGGGAATTAATTGGAAATTTGGTTTAATTTATACATCAAATAAATTACTGAATAGATTTCATACACTTTATGTCATTTAGCAACTGGTCCCGGAGAAGTTCAATTATTTTTGAGATAAAGGCTAGCAGCAAGTTAAGGGGACAGTTAACCAAAAATTTAAATTTTGTCATCAATTACTCAGCCTCAAGTTGTTCTAAACCGATATTAATTTCTTTGTTCTCCTGAACACAAAAGATATTTTGAAGAATGTTTGTAACCAAAAAATTCTGATGGCCCAGCAACTAGCTACCAATATTCTTCAAAATAAGTTTTTTTGTGAAAATAGAAACTCATACAGGTTTGAAATAATATGTGATCCTTTCTGGCGAAATGAGTCTGAAGTCGCACAGGCTAAGTTTGAGCTACAGGCAAAAGAAGTGAAACATTTCAATTTTGGTCGAATTTGAGGTTTTCATAAAAAATAGTTCATTAAGCCCTCTTCTAGCGATCCCAATGCTCCAAATAGTAATTAAACACCTAAAATTATCTTTATTTGTAAGTTTTCTGAGGAGTACCTTTTTTCTCTGCGCACTTCTGGACGACTGCTGCTGCTTCTCATCACAAGTTGGAAGTCTATTGTTCCAAAGCGCAGCATTCCAGCTTCGTTAATATTCATATCGAATTCTCCATGACATGAGTCCAAACTAGTAAAATATGATTTTCAAACTCATGCTGATGACGATCGTGCTGACTGACATTTGAAAAGCATAAGTGCATAAGACGCACGTTTCTGCGAGCGCCCAATCTCCCTTATAAAGTACATTATTGCGAAATATGTATTAGCGAGATTCACATCATAATCTGTTATGACTGACATGAACGTTTAGCTAATAGTTGGGGGGAAAATCTGATGTGTAACATTATATTAGATCCATGCATTACAGTAGGTCTTAATATAGATCTGTCTCAATGTTACATTAAAAGAAAAGACGGAATCACTCGCTGCTCTTGATTAAACTACTGTTTATTTGCATCGTTGTTCATGTTTTAAATAACAAAGATAAGATAAAAATAACTATTGTGATTAATAATATAGTAATTATTATTAAGAAAATAATTGGAGGAAAATATGCAACGTTGCTTGGTGATTCTGCTTTGGAATCTTCATCTAGATTTTTCTCTAAATCAGATCTGCTGCCTCTAATGCATTCAATCGGCTGTAGCTGTCATTTTCTATCCGATTCCAACAAGTCATATATCATTTTGAAGGTATTTTAATGGAGAATGAGAAAAAAATAACTCATTTTTTTAAATTTGTGCATTCCGACTCATTTTGCCAGCACCGGTCACATAGTGAACTATGCCTTTAACCCTTAAATGCTTGCCTCGGGTCTTATATATAAAAAGAGTAAAATATAAAAGAGTGTCTGGGCTCCTTTTGCTTTAATTACTGCCTCAATTTGGCCTGGCATGGAGGTGATCAGTTTGTGGCACTGCTGAGGTGGTATGGATGGTTCAGCTCATCTGCATTTATTTGGTATCTTGTTTCTCATTTTCCTCTTGACAATACCCCATAGATTCTTGTTCAGATCTGGTGAGTTTGCTGGCCAGTCAAGCACACCAACACCATGGTCATTTAACCAACTTTTGGTGCTTTTGGCAGTGTGGGCAGGTGCCAAATCCTGCTGGAAAATTAGATCAGCATCTTTAAAAAGCTGGTCAGCAATAGGAAGCATGAAGTGCTCCAAAATTTATTGGTAAACGGGTGCAGTGACGTTGGTTTTCAAAAAACACAATGGACCAACATAAGCAGATGACATTGCACCCCAAATC
The DNA here is from genome assembly GCA_027422405.1 of Ptychobarbus kaznakovi. Classification (NCBI taxonomy): domain Eukaryota; kingdom Metazoa; phylum Chordata; class Actinopteri; order Cypriniformes; family Cyprinidae; genus Ptychobarbus; species Ptychobarbus kaznakovi. The sequence goes on from CM049800.1 coordinate 28,184,575, forward strand.
ATCACAGACTGTAGAAACTTAACACTGGACTTCAAGCAACTTGAGCTATGAGCTTCTCCGCCCTTCCTCCAGACTCTAGGACCTTGGTTTCCAAATGAAATACAAAACTTGCTCTCATCTGAAAAGAGGACTTTGGAGCACTGGGCAACAGTCCAGTTCTTCTTCTCCTTAGCCCAGGTAAGATGCCTCTGACGACAACTGTAGCCAAATTCCTTGACACGTCTGTGTGTGGTGGCTCTTGATGCCTTGACCCCAGGCTCAGTCCTTTCCTTGTGAAGTTCACCCAAATTCTTGAATCGATTTTGCTTGACAATCCTCATAAGGCTGTGGTTCTCTCAGTTGGTTGTGCATCTTTTTCTTCCACACTTTTTCCTTCCACTCAACTTTCTGTTAACATGCTTGGATACAGCACTCTGTGAAGAGCCAGCTTATTTGGCAATGAATGTTTGTGGCTTACCCTCCTTGTGAAGGGTGTCAATGATTGTCTTCTATATATATAGAATATATATTCAATATATATATGCACACAAACACACACACACACACACATATATTATATATAATTTTTATTTTGCTTATATAAACCCATTTTCGTCTTTGACCCATATACTAATTGACAAATGTAAGCATTTATATCTGTCTGTGTATCGTACAGTAACTTATGATAATTCACACAATTTATTTTTTTATTTTAACATTCTGTTTCTTCATTAAAATATTGGTGTGTGTATATATATATATATATATATATATACATATATATATTTACCGAGGCTTTCCCAGCCCAGTGGGATGCTCCCGGAACACCTCCTCAGGAAGGCGTCCAGGAGGCATCCGGAACAGATGCCCGAGCTGGCTCCTCTCGATGTCGAGGAGCAGCGACTCTACTCTGAGCTCCTCCCGAATGACCGAGCTCCTCACCCTATCTCTAAGGGAGCACCCAGCCACCCTTTGGAGAAAGCTCATTTCGGCCGCCTGTATCCGGGATCTTGTCCTTTCAGTCATAACCCACAGCTCATGACCATAGGTGAGAGTAGGAACGTAGATTGACACTGAGAGCTTCGCTTTGCAGCTCAGCTCTTTCTTCACCATGACAGACCAGTACATCGACCGCATTATTGCAGAAGCTGCACCGATCCGTCTGTCAATCTCCCGTTGCATCCTTCCCTCACTTGTGAACAAGACCCCAAGATACTTAAACTCCTCCACTTGCGGCAGGAACTCTTCACTAACCTGAAGTGGGCAAGCCACCTTAGGGACCAATTATAACTATTAACTAGTTGTTTATTATCATGCATACTACTAGCATATTGGCTGTTTGTTATTATTATAAAGCAGATATTAATGCCTTATTCTGCATGACCACATTTTACATCCCATAATCCACCCCATATAAACTTCACAACTACTTTACTAAGCAGCAAATTAGTTTACTGAGAAAAGTTGTAGTTAATAGTGAGAATTGGTCCCCAATCTAAAGTGTGACCAATAATTTAATTCAGCATTAAAGTAAAGTCTGTGTTCATCCACAAAATATTTAATTAACAGACATTGTGTATTCATATACTTTTTGGGTATATCTTAGATCCTGTAATTTGTGGTTATCGTTCCTGAATCAAAAATTGTTTTCTGAATTCAGTTTTTTCTCTTGTCTTTATTCTGAATTATCTTCAGCACACGATCAACTAGAGAAGGAGAAGACTAAAACAGGGTGAATCTGTCTTTATTAAATAATTTAATTCAGTATTAAAGTCAAGTCTGTTTTCATCCACAACGTATTTCATTAACAGGCATTGTGTATTCATATACTTGTGTGTATATCTTAGATCCTGTAATTTGTTGTTCCTGAATCAAAAACTATATTTTTTTATACTGTTGTCTGAGTTCTGTTTTCTCTCCTTATTCTGAATTTTCTTCAGCACACAATTGACTACAGGATGAACTTAGTTATCTACGGGATGAGAAGAGAAGAATACAACATGGTGAATCTGTCTTTATTATGTTATTAATTCAATATTAATTTAAAGTCTGTTTTCAGCAGTAAAATTCCGTTTTAACTGTGTGCATTCATTTATTTTGTGTATATCTTGTGTCTGGTAAATGGTCACCAGTTATCTATATAATTTATATTTATTCAGGTACTGACGTGGCTGGTGACAAAAAAGACAAAATAGTGCTTGATCTAAAGGCCGGGACACACCAAGCCGACGGTCGGCCATCAGCAAGTGTCTTTCAGGCTAGTTTGTTTGGTGTGTTTCTTACGTCGGCTCTCGTTGGCGGAAGTTTGCCCCGATTCAACATGCGTCAGGGCCACTGGAGAAAGTGAGAACTATGATTGGATGTTCAGTTTAGCGAACGAGTCAGAGCACAAGAATTAAAGCGAAAGTGATGAAAACTAGTAAGTAAATGAAGCCGGCACAGACAGAAGATTGTTCTAATGTTCAGTGATCTTACCCAAGCATTCCAATACGCGAAAAATTTCATAACATGATCCACTTAAAATGAAGATAGATCTCAACATATCATATATTCACAATAGTAAGCAAGCGCTGCTTTGTTAACGTTTCGTATATCAGCATATATATTGTATATCCTTGTTTTGGTTTCTCCTTTTGAATGACGAATATATACTATTGTTAGCTGCTGATATAAACAGTTCATTCCTCTCACGCAGGTGCAGAACGCACATGTTAGTTTGCCGTCGGCAGTAGTTTGTGCGGTGTGTTCAAGCACAGCTTTTTTTTGTCCAGACACTGCCAACGTGAGGAGACAACAACGTCGGCTTTTGTTGCCACTAGTTCTTTGAAGTTGGCTTGGTGTGTCCCGGCCTTAAGCGCAAGCAGTATTGTTTAATGAAAAAAGAAACAGTACGCACTGGCAAAAAAACGCACTGAACTGAACAACCAGAAATGAGAAGGTAACGGACCACAACCAAGGCTATAAATACACAAGGGCATAACATGGAACAGGTGTAACTAAATCAGTAACCAAGGCGAGAAAACTAGAACAAAGGAAACATGCACAGAAACACAAAACAGAACCAAACACTGACACTTACCAGGACCTTGTATCACGATGGTGTACTTTGTACTTTTACTTAAGCACTGTTTTGACTCCAGTACTTTTACTTGTAATTGAGTAGTATTTCAGCAATGTTACAGTACTTGTACTTACTGTAAGTACAAATTTTCAGTACTCTTTTGTAGAGAAAGGTGATGGAAGAACAGCACATCTTTGGGGAATTTGGTTACTTTCAGGTACCATGTCATAAATACCAACCAACTAAAGTATGGATCTAAAGCCCCTCCCCCTCATCCAGCACAAAATCACGCGCTTTTTCATCAGACAGACAAAGGAACGCGATCTACATAGAGAATTCCTGACATTCATTTAACTCATGGCTATTGAAACCATCTACACAAGAAACATATGGATATTAATGTTGTACTCTTTCTCTCATATGCTTGTGTGAATGTGAATTATTTAGGAAATGTGGGATGATTTTTATTTGTGCCTTAAACTGTGTAATATGGGTAGTGTGTGTGTGCCAAATGCGATGTTTAGTCTCTAAAAGAAGCTGGCGTCGTAAGTAATAAGTGGTGTTGATGACCGTTAAACTTTAGCATCATGTATGATTACACACATATAAAAGATCTTTAAGGATATATCTTTCACAGAATTAATGAAATATCAGATGACGTAAGCATGGCCCCAGAAACCATGGACATGGGCGGGGCTCCGCCCCATACGGACACTCTGATTCGACCAGCCGCCTGTGGGCGGGTCCAAAATCGGACAGTTTAAAACGAGGCGCGTCTGCGTTGCGCTCTCTCTCTTGCTTCTTGCTTCTCCCTTCCATCGCTCTCCAACGCGACCCGGAAGCCAGTCCGCTGGACTCTCGCCTTAACACCGGCTGAAAAAAACCCAATCAAAGACTCCGTAACATCGCAGAACCAGCAGCATAACACGCTGTCCATCTCAACAAAGAACCAGACGACCGCAGATGAGAGAAGGGCTTTCCCCGTGACGTTACGCAACAGCAGCAGAGTTTTCAAAGATACCACGTGTTTCCAAACAAAGCCACCGGAGAAACACGAACCAACCCACGTGGCACCCGAGACAAAAGGATCGGACATTTCAGTGAAGCAACATGTGGACGAATAATATAGCCCGACCTGCTTAACCAACAAAAGCAAGTATCTCAAACTAAGTTTTTATCCTGACTGACCTGTAATTGATCTGAATGCAGAAACATAAGCTAGCCATGTCGTTATCTTCCTTTTGGTTTAAGTTTTGAAATAGTTAAGAGGGCTATTTTAACTTTCTGAGGTTAGCGCAAAACTCTTGTATGTGTGTGTGCATGATTGTGTTTTTATTAGTTAGTCCCTGTATGTTAGAATAGCAGTATAATAAATAAATTGTGTTTCATTTTATAAAGAATTGTCTCTGGGGATGTGATTTTTCAAGTATTTTATCCTTCTTGCCACAAAGATAACGTTACTTAGCTCAAATGATATAAAACCCTTTATTTTGTCTATCGTTGGCCACGAGAGCAAGATAAGCTAAAGTGATAAAGATATAACATTACTGATTTTAGTGATCGCTGGACGAGCACTTAATGAAGTATAAATCATAAGTTAAATATTAATATTACTTTAATCAAGCAATATTGAATCTTTAATAAGAATTCCCCGAAGCTGAAATAATAGCTTCGTTTTTAATTGCATTACATATGGTGGAGAATAAACGCTGGCATAAAAGATTAACTTGAAAATCAATAAACATCCATAAGAGTCAATATAAGGGTATTTCTCAATTTCTATCCGGAAAAATTGAGTAAATACAGAGAAACAAGAGTTTATTTGTGATACTGTGTTCTTGTGTGTTAAACACCAGGTGTTTGAATGAAAGACTGGGCAACGCAAGTTATTGTTAATAAGAAATGAACTGCAGTAAATTCATATTTGTCTAGAAAAGACATGATTAAGTCGCTCTAAAGCGCATAAGAGGCAAATGAGCGTGTTCCTCGTTGTTCTCTTTAAGGCCTGTATAGTTTGATTTGTTAAGTGCGTGTCCCACTCACAAACTCAGCTATATTTTCAAATCTCCCGGCTGGAGAACATTAACTTAGCTAATTAATTGATTCTCAGCCATTATTTGATTCACACGAGTGTAATCAAGACACGCGGCGCTCAGAGACAAAGGAGTGGCCAAACGCGGTCTTTTGGGGAGAAGTATGTATGTGTGCTGTTTGTCTAAACAGGCAAATATCAGCATAAGGTCCGCCGTGGCCTTCATTGATTTATAATAATTAATCCGTAGATTAATTTATCTTGCCCTAAACGAGCGAGATTGTATGTACTATAAAAGATAAGAATCTGAATAGTGCTTGTTTGATTTTGAAGTGTGGAGCACACTTAAAGCTCCGGTTATGTACTGCAACTGTGCATAAATCACCTCCTGTGTGAGTCACCATAGTGATGAGCTCAACCCAGAAGTCCTTGAAAACTATTTCCGGGGCATTGGCCGGCATAGAATAGTCACAGTGCCACCTTGAGCTGTTGTAAACAATAGCATTAGCGCCTAAAGCTAATTAAAGCTAACTAAAGCATTGCATTGAAGCCATGCAAGGCTATTAGCATTGACGGCTAGCAGTTAGCACGTAGCATTCAGAGTTGTGAATGTGAGTTGAATTGAATGTGTGAAATGTAAGTGACTAAACTGTGATTCACATTTACTTATTTTTCCCCTTTCAGGATTTTCTCTCTCCTTCTCCCATTTAAAAGACTAACAAATGCAATGTTAACAAACTATTTATCAGTGTCTAACAAACTTACAGGTGGTTTTAATAAACGTGTTTAAAGTCTTTTATCTTTAGTGGTATCAGTTTAATAACTGGTGGGTTATTAGAAGATAATTCAGTATTACCTCATTACCTTGATAATATGGTGATTTCATTCAATTATAACTGCTTTTCTGATTTTAAAACACATCAGTGGATAAGTTGCTATTGTTAGGAATTTTTAATTGTTAACTGAATGTCATAATTAATTACAAATTTGAAATTAATTTCATTTTATAAGATAATTTCAGTTCCTTCCAAATAGCATCAGTATCCATTGATTAATCGTAAGTGCGCTTATAATATGACAACCACAGTAGAACCTTAATTATTATCGAGAGGGCCAGACATTTTTTATTTCGTTTACAAGTAATTAGGATACAGATTAATTTGGTTTGATGTTAATGACACAATGAGGAATGAGTAAGTTGGAAATTATTTAATTACTATTATAGGAATACGAAACTAGTGATTTGGAAGCTGTAATTTAATTTCATAATTAATTATGAATTTGAAAATTCTAATTACATTTAATAATTAATTACACTTCCTGTTTACATCTTGCAACACTATTGGTTTATAAAACTCCATTGTAGATTGCTCTTGTAATTCTAATCCTAATCGATCCTATCAATTTTGATGATAACATCATTCAATTTTAATTAGAAACCACAAATTCTAATTTTAATTCTAATTTCAGACTCAACACAAGTCTGGCGCTACCTGTAGGCCATACTTAATCTCCTTAGGTGATCTGATTAACTCAGCTAAAATGTAATAAGGTCCTCTTTACTTAGGCCTGAGAGTAGATAGTGTAGATAGCAAAAACAACCCCCTAAGTGTATCGACTAAACAGCGCCATCACGCTGCCAACCTTATTATTAGTTTTAAACCTTGGGAGAAAACTCTCACTTTTCCTCTCCTCTTCTCTCTATCCCTGTTGCTATCTTTTAATTTGACTACTGTTTGCTTAAGACTTTGCCAGTGGGAAGATCACAAAATGTCACAATTGAACAGGTATTTGGAAACTTGAGAACTACGTTCAAAACTGTTTGCTATTTACCTTCCTCTATTGTGAAATCCTACCCCTCCAAGTTAAAGCAGGTGCATTGAGAAGATAGACATCGGCAAAAATGTTAAACATGCACGAGAGACACGCTAACCAGCGTTGCGGTATAAAATTTTGGCATTAAGGGACCAGTACTGTCATTGCTATTGTTTTCCTCCATCCAGGAGAAAATTTCAGATAGCAATCACAGTCCTATCTCAAAAGAGAAAATTTCGCCTACAATCCTCTGATTAGAAGCGTCCTTCTAAATCAGACTTAACAAAAGCGAAAAGTAGAAAATCTGCTATTAAAAGAGAGATTTGGTTATTGTCCTTGTGTACTCATTCTGTTAGTGTGCTTTTCTTTCTCTGTTTCCCAGCTGTGCTGCCTTTACGTGCGCCCAATAATTTCTATGCAGAAGCTACAAATTACAAGCACCTCACCAGAGGATCACAGACACAGAGAACCACACTCAAACACTAGCACACACTACACTTTGCACATTTACACCCCTGTTTGTTTTGCTTTGTTTCCCATTCAAGGTCTGTGTCATTTCGGTCCAAGATCTCCCTCACCTGCCAGAACATGTCTCACAAAACAGAACATGTCGGTCACTGGGAAGGACTTGAAATGTGGCTAAGTGTTACAACAGACAGCATCCTCCCTAAAGCTGCTGAAGCACTCCGACATCAGACACAGGACCAACTAGATGACAACATAACAAGCATTATGAGACAAGACCCAAGTCAAAGCTACAGTCACAAAGAATTAGCCAAGATCACCGGCTCCTTAAGTCACACACTCATTGCCACCCTCAAACTGAGCGACAAGCACGCTGCACAACGCCAGCAGGATCTGACAAGCGCACAATGACGCATAGAGCAGCTGGAACGTGAAGCTCAGGAACGACAGGAAGGGACCGATGAGGTGGAACAGGGCGCTGAGGAGGAGATCAACAGGCTAAAAGAGACTCTAGCAGCTACCAGCCACGAAATGGAGCAAATCAAAGAAGACTTCGCTGATCGTGCTGAGAAGCTACAGTATGCAGAGAAGCTACTAGATAAGGCAAAGACTGACTTCAGGGACAAAAACAGCAGAATCAAAGCCCTTGAAGCTCATCTGGCTGAGTCAAGAAACGAGAGCAGCCGCCTAACACGACAGCTCGACTACTTCAAAGAGGAGTCTGAAAGTTTCCAAGAGGAACTCAAGCACGCTTATGAACTACGCCATGAGCCGTCAAGGACAGGACGTGCACCAACCGCACCCCTGCCAAGCAGGACCAAGTCACCTGTTCCTGGACTGACACGTGAACAAAAGACAGAGGGGGTGGTGTTAAAACATTCACCAGCGCTGTCTGAAGAACTTTATATCACGACAGAACCAAAAGAATCTGCTGCAGCCAGCCGCAGATCGTCGCACGGCTTGGACCTAAAAGACCTTGACAAGCTCGCCAGAAACATTGGCAAATTCAATCCCAGCGTGCCAAACAGCCAAAATGTCCAAGCTTATCTGCAAGATATTGATTTCCATCTGGAAATGCGACCTAACGTTACGGACAAAGATAAACTCTACTTACTCCGAACGACATCCAGTCCTGAGGTGCGCAGCTTCCTTGACCGGCAGCCTGTTAACACAAAGACTGATTATCAACGGCTTCAAAAGGCCCTCATTAAAGAGTTTGCCGACCCTGAGTCCGATCAAGGCTTAGTGGCTGCCCTGGAGACGAGACAAGGACGTCACGAAACTCCTCAAGCTTACTACAGTCGACTCAGACAAGCATATTTTGGAACTCACAATGAATCTGACATGGAAGATGAACTGAACTTTAAAACTCTCTTCCTGAGGAACCTTCATCCTGGCATAAGCCACCATCTTGGCATCCTCGCATGCCCACAAACGATGAACACTCAGCAGTTGCGAGATTTGGTGCAAAAAGCCTACTACAAACAAAAGATGGCCTCAGAAAAGTGTGTAAAAACCCCAGCAGTTTTTGATTTCAACACTCAACACCATGAACTGACTCTAGAGGGCACCCAACGCCAAGACAGTGCTAAGCCACCACACAGAGAGTGGAATGCACCCCCGTACAACAGAGAACGAGACTCACATGCTGGCACCCGACCTAAACAGAGGTATGACCGATGGGATGAACCGCGTGGACGTCAACGCTCACCTGGACGACACTGGGATAAGGCATGGGACCATGTAAGGCGTTATGAGAGTCAATGGGAGAGATCGTGGAACCAGCCAAGCTCGTTTGGAAACTCAAGAGAGAAAAGCTCATGGGAACTCAATGGAAACTCCAAGGGAAAGCGACAAACTCACCCTGGAGCAGTCAGCCCAAGGAATCGACGAAAGAATTCACCAAGATTCCAAACTGACCGAGCTCAAACTGAATCCACACAAGAACAAGAAACATCACCGCACTTCGACTCACAAAAGCTGATGAAAATGATGATGAAAGAGTTCTTCCAATGAAAGGAGGAGGATCGGAAGTGGAAAAATAAATAGAAACCAGATTCAGCCTGACTAGCTGTCGGACGAAAAGGCAGTGACAAGCTGAACAAATCAGCCACAGAAAACAGCACTGCTTCACCTCACTCTCAGAGAACAGTAAACACCCTAACTTCAGATGGACATGAAACCCCACCTGAAAACCCAGCAACAGAGTTAAACACTAACTCAACACCCATGTCAGAGTTTCGGCTTGTTATGTTTTATTTTGGCCACTAGAGGTCCCTATAGTACTCATGTCAACTTGTGCTTGTAATCAGCGCCATTGTTTTCACATGTGCCTCATTCAGGGCTGTGTATTTAAGCTGACCGCTTCCTTTGTTTCTTTGCTTGGTTATTTTTGTTCTTAGCCAGTTGCTGCCGTAAGTCTGCTCTAGTTCTATTTACTAAGCTCTGAAAGCTTTTTGGATTGTTTCCCTACGTTTATTCTTGCTATTTTTTGGTGTTTTTTCCCCATTGACTTTTTGTTTTGGAGATTATTTTTCTCCTTTTCGATCCTGTTTGGACTGAAGATTTTCTGTTTGGTGGCTTTCATTTAAGAAAAGGGTTCTGTACCCTTTTCTCTGTTTTGTTAATAAACTCCTCAGAGAACTCATTAAGAACGCGTCTGACTATTGGGTTCAACTCCCTTCTGTGGCTGAGTGGTGGAATCTATGACTCTTGCACCAAAAATCCCAAGTTCGAATCCCGGCTGTGACAGAATAACCAAGCCAAATTATGAACCCAGAGACGCCGAACTCTCAAGAACTCTTTGCCACAGTTGCTCAGCATGAGTCCAATGCCACGAGTCAGCACTACTTCAGCAGGAGACATTGATGGCTAAACACTCAGAAGTGTTGTCTGATCTCATGACTTCTGTCCGTCAACTCTTTGACCGGCTTCCCTCTATGTCAGCTACTACTGCCTCCGTAACCCTGCCGGATCCTCGAGTGCTCTCTCCTCTGGCTGAACCTCGCCTACCTCCACCACAACGTTTCTCAGGTGATCCCAGTGCATGTGATGGGTTCCTGACTCAATGCTCTCTCACGTTTGAATTACAACCATCTTCCTTCCCCTCAGATCGGGCCAAGATCGCATATGTTATCACCCTCCTTTCTGGCAAGGCTCTTTCTTGGGCAACCGCGGTCTGGAAGGCACAGGCACCCTTCTGTTCAAGTTATTCTGGATTTGAGGAGGAGTTAAAGCGAGTCTTTGATCACCCCCTCAGTGGCCGGCAAGCCTCTAAAGGACTTCTCACCCTCCGACAAGGTAATGGCAGTGCGGCTGAGTATGCCATACTGTTTCGGACCGTTGCAGCAGGGAGCGGCTGGAACGACGAGGCCCTCATGGTGTGTTTCCTGAATGGTCTGTCTGAGGCAATCAAGGATGATATGGCTACCAGAGAACCTTCTAGTGACCTCTAGACCCTTTTTGATCAAGCAATCCGGCTTGATAATCGTCTGAGGGAGAGAAGTCGGAACCGACCATCTGTTTCCACATTGTCTGCCAGTCCAGCTCTTGCGCAAATGTTACCAATATCCCAAGATTCTTCGGAACCCATGCAATTGGGTAGGACTAGGCTTTCCCCATCAGAACGAGACCGTCGCATGAGAGAGCGCTGTTGTCTATATTGTGGATTGTATGGTCACTTTCGCTCCGCCTGCCCCGAGCTTTCGGAAAACGCCCAGTCCCGTGCAGGCAGGGAAGGACTGTAACGGGAGTTTCACCTTCCAACTCTGGGTTGTTCCTTCCCATAACACTCATTTGGGGAGATCAAAAACATCAACTCCGAGCATTGATAGATTCTGGCGCTGCCGGGAATTTCATGGATATTTCCCTTGCCAAGAGTCTCCAGATCCATAATAATTCTCTTCCTGCCCCCCTAACTGCGACAGCCTTGGATGGAAGACCGTTAGCTCCAGGCCAAATAACCCACCTCACCTCTCTCCTTTGTCTCATCATTTACCAGCACCAGGAGAGAATTTGCTTTCACCTTATACAGTCTCCAGAGTTCCCTGTTATCCTCGGTCACCCCTGGCTCCTCCAGCACAATCCACACTTTGACTGGTCCACTGGCGCTGTTCTCAGTTGGGGTCCCACCTGTCAGACTACATGCTTGGCCCTGAGCTCCCCTGACCCTGTTCTCGAGTCCCAAGAACCCCAAGATCTGTCTCAAGTCCCTGCTCAGTACCACCATCTCAAAGCGGTGTTCAGCAAAAGGAAGGCCACCTCCTTACCCCCTCATCGGCCCTATGATTGCGCCATTGAGCTGCTCCCAGGAACCTGTCCTCCCAGAGGTCGTATATTCTCTTTGTCTCCCCCCGAACGAACTGCTATGGATGAATATATCAATGAAGCCCTTGCGGCAGGTATCATCCAACCTTCCACTTCCCCCGCTGGAGCTGGATTCTTTTTCGTTGGGAAGAAGGATGGCGGACTTCGGCCTTGCATTGATTACAGGGGCCTTAATAAGATCACTATTCGAAATCGGTATCCCTTGCCACTCATGGCCTCTGCCTTTGAAATTTTGCAAGAAGCCTCCATCTTCACTAAGCTCGATTTGCGCAATGCCTACCATCTCGTACGCATCAGACAAGGAGATGAATGGAAGACCGCCTTCAACACGCCCACTGGGCACTATGAATATTTAGTTATGCCCTTCGGTCTCACTAATGCTCCTGCAGTATTTCAAGCTCTCATAAATGATGTTCTCAGAGACATGCTCAACCAATTTGTGTTCGTCTACTTGGATGATATCCTCATCTTCTCGAGTTCCCTCCAAGAGCATGTTAAACATGTCAGTAAAGTACTCCGACGTCTTCTTGATAACCATCTTTATGCTAAACCTGAGAAATGTGAGTTCCATGTGACCGAAGTTCAGTTCCTGGGGTTCATCATCAAGCCTGGCCAGATACAAATGGACCCTCGGAAGGTTCAAGCAGTTGTTGATTGGCCCATTCCCTCATCAGTAAAAGAGGTACAGCGTTTCCTTGGCTTTGCCAATTTTTATCGCAAGTTCATCCTGAACTTCAGTACTGTGGCGGCTCCTTTATCCGCCCTTACCAAGGGGAACACAACAAGCTTTTACTGGGGACCTGAAGCAGAGTTGGCCTTCCGCAAACTCAAAAAACACTTTACCTCTGCACCTATTCTCATGCTCCCTGACCCAGATAAACCCTTCATCGTGGAAGTCGATGCTTCAGATGTAGGGATTGGAGCTGTGCTGTCCCAAAGGGGTGAGGACAACAAGCTGCATCCATGTGCGTTCCTATCCCACCGCCTTACACCGACTGAGAGGAACTATCATGTAGGGGATCGAGAGTTGCTGGCAGTTAAGCTAGCACTTGAGGAGTGGAGGCATTGGCTTGAGGGAGCCAAACACCCAGTCCAAGTACTCACGGACCACAAGAATCTAGAATACATTCAGCAGGCAAAACGACTCAACCCCCGCCAGGCACGTTGGTCATTATTCTTCAACCGATTCCAGTTCATTCTATCCTACCGCCCTGGTTCTAAGAACCTAAAACCTGATGCATTATCCCGAGTATATGGAAACACTCCCCAGGAAGATTCTGTTGCATCGATTATCCCCAGTACCAAGATAATAGCTCCTATACTGTCAAATAAGCCCAAACCCGAGAACCTGACCCAGGAGGGGGGCCAACCAACTGTCTGTTTGTTCCTAAAGCGGCCCGCTCCCAGGTCCTCCAGTGGGGGCACTCCTCTCGTCTCACTTGTCATCCTGGTGCTTCTCGCACTCTTGAGTTCCTCCAAAGACGCTTTTGGTGGCCAACTGTCAAGGAAGATGTGACAACATTTGTAAACGCATGTCCCACATGCAACCAAAGTAAAGTTTCTCACCGTTCTCCTCAGGGGCTGTTGCACCCGCTCTCCATTCCACATAGACCTTGGTCTCATCTTTCCATGGATTTTATCACTGGACTTCCGCTATCACAAGGCAACACCACTATCATGGTCGTAGTTGACAGATTCTCCAAGGCCGCCCGATTTATCCCTCAGCCCAAACTGCCCACCGCTAAAGAAACTGCTGAGTTGGTTATAAACCACGTCTTTCGAGTCTTTGGCATCCCACAAGACATTGTCTCTGATCGAGGACCCCAATTTTCCTCCCGATTCTGGCGGGCATTTTGTCAGTCTCTGGGAGCTACAGTCAGTCTATCTTCTGGGTTCCACCCGGAGTCCAATGGGCAAACGGAAAGGCTTAACCAAGATCTTGAGACTACACTGAGGTGTATGGCAGCTAACAACCCATCCTCTTGGTCTCTCTTTATCATGTGGGCAGAATACGCTCACAACACCCTTCGCTCCTCTGCTACAGGCCTGTCCCCTTTCGAGTGCCAGTTTGGATACACCCCTCCACTATTCCCTGAGCAAGAAGTGGAGGTTGCTGTTCCCTCTGCTCAACAGTTTGTTAAACGCTGCTGCTTGACATGGAAAAAGGCCCGACTTAAGCTCCTTAAGGTCTCTCAGCAGTACCAGCACCAGGCCAATCGCAGACGCAGACCTGCCCCCACTCTGCGCCCCGGCCAAAGAGTCTGGCTCTCCACTAAGAACATCCCCTTGCGGGTGGAATCCCGTAAACTTTCCCAGAGGTTCATTGGCCCCTTCAAGATTGCCAGGAAAGTTAACCCAGTTACTTATCGTTTATACTTGCCTAAATCTTTGAGGATAAATCCCACCTTCCATGTCTCTCTGTTAAAACCTGTTGTGTCTTCTCCTTTTCTTGCGACAGGTAAACCTCCCCCTCCTCGTATCATTGGGGGCCAGCCAGCTTACACAGTCCACAGAATATTGGATATCCGTCGAGTACGTGGGTCCCGGCAGTATCTTGTGGACTGGGAAGGCTATGGCCCTGAGGAGCGCTCCTGGGTTCCTGCCAAGGACATTTTGGACCCCAAACTAATTCAAGAATTTCATGCTTGCAAGCCCAGTCGTCCTGGAGGGAACGTCAGGAGCCGTTCCTAGTGGGAGGGGTCCTGTCAGAGTTTCGGCTTGTTATGTTTTATTTTGGCCACTAGAGGTCCCTATAGTACTCATGTCAACTTGTGCTTGTAATCAGTGCCATTGTTTTCACATGTGCCTCATTCAGGGCTGTGTATTTAAGCTGACCGCTTCCTTTGTTTCTTTGCTTGGTTATTTTTGTTCTTAGCCAGTTGCTGCCGTAAGTCTGCTCTAGTTCTATTTACTAAGCTCTGAAAGCTTTTTGGATTGTTTCCCTACGTTTATTCTTGCTATTTTTTGGTGTTTTTTCCCCATTGACTTTTTGTTTTGGAGATTATTTTTCTCCTTTTCGATCCTGTTTGGACTGAAGATTTTCTGTTTGGTGGCTTTCATTTAAGAAAAGGTTTCTGTACCCTTTTCTCTGTTTTGTTAATAAACTCCTCAGAGAACTCATTAAGAACGCGTCTGACTATTGGGTTCAACTCCCTTCTGTGGCTGAGTGGTGGAATCTATGACTCTTGCACCAAAAATCCCAAGTTCGAATCCCGGCTGTGACAACCCAATACTCCAAATCACAGCAGCGTCCAACAAACACCTGCTGATGAAACTCCTCAAGTTCCTGAAAGTGCCTGCTGCTCCTCCGAAGAACACCAGATCAGTTCTGACATCCTAAACGTTTCCTCCCAAACTCCAGCCCCTCAAATGACCAAACCAATGCCCTCACCAAAGCAGGTGCATTACATGAAGAGTCATGGACACTTCATGCCCTCCCACCCAACCCTACAGTGGCAGCAGTAACCCGCCGCCAGCACGCCACTGGCGCGCAAACCCCTGCCCCCTCCCGCATTGCCATACCACCTCAGTTTGCTGCTGACGATCTCCTCACCCTCCAAAATGCGGATTCGTCACTACGAACCATGGCAGCTCACATGTCAGACCCATTACAACATTCCATTTCCTCCACGGACCTAAACACATCCTCCGAGCTCCGCACGCTCCACTCTGTCAAGCACATGCTGCATCTGCAAGACGGTGTCCTCACGTATGTCCCTGAGCCACTCACTGCGCCAAAGCTCGTAGTACCTCACGGCCAGAGGGGGATTATGCTGACACACGCACACGATGCACCATGAGGGGTTGCCAGTTCCAACCGGCAAATCCAAACCACCGACATGAAAAGGGGGAAGATCAAACCCACTGACACAGATCGACAACCATATGCTCTACACCACACAAGCATAAGTATTGTAATTTTAGGAAAACATATAGCAACCATGCTTAGACACAACCCATATTCTCTCCTCCGCAGCACTGCTAGGACCAATCTAGTAGAGAGGAGTTACTCTCAATTTTTAGTGGATTTTTTATT
>CM049800.1:28200388-28334984 GCA_027422405.1 Ptychobarbus kaznakovi
CCGACAATGTGTAACTGCATGTGAAAATGAATACTACAAGATCTACAATACTTAAGCAGTTTTATTAATCTCAAGTCTCAATGAAATACTGACATTTTCTCTTTTCTCTTATACACACACAAACCATGAACCGATATACATTTCATTAAAATGAGTAGGGCAGATTAAACAAAAAACTAACATTCCTCCACCCATCCTCCCACTCCCAGTCCAATTTACGCCTGCTCATCAGAATCAGATTCTGATGTTTCAGAGTTCAGAGGTGCTTTCCTGAGCATTCTTCTTCCCCTCCATGAACTCTGGCCTTCTAGGCCGGATGCTAGCCTGATGCCAGAGCTGGATAGCAGGGGTGGGGTCATAATTCTCAATAGAGGGACTGGATAGCTGGACAGTCAGTAGGTCACAGAGGCTTCTTGATGTAAGACGGGACCTCCAGTCACTTTTCACTAACTTCATTTGATTGAAGCCTCTTTCACAGTCTGCAGTAGAGGCTGGTACGGTGAGAATGAGGTCAACCAGGCTGAGGATGTCGGGGCACTGCGGTTGCAAAGACCTGTTGATTTCTGGCCAGGTCTTCATGTGAAGACTCTCTCCCGTCTCATACAGTCTGGTCTTGAGAATGGTCCACTGATCTGGGATGAGCTCAACAGCGACCCCCGAGGATGTCAGGATGCTCTGGAAGTGTGTAGTTAATTCCTCCACTTCTGATTCACCAAATTCTGAAAAGAGACGGACATAATGAAACAACATTGAGTTATATGCTTTCATGACTTTGTAGATGAAATGTTATGTATGAACCTAAACCACATACCTTTAGAGCGATCTGCGTCAGGCCAGCTGTTCAGATTCACTAACTTTGTAGCTTGGAGAATCCCTATGGTCATGTCGGTGAATGACTTTGCAGACTCTGGCAGAGTTTGTCGAGCAGCTCAAACTTGGCCTCCATGACACGGTTTATGGCGCTGTCATCATTCTCGTGCTGCTTCATACAGGCTTGCAGCTTGGGCCCAGGTCTGAGGTACATTTACATTAGTAAGTTTATTTAAGATATTCAGCTAAGCAGCAAACACATTAACACAACTTTTCAGTTCTCTGACACTCACCTGGTTTTGTATTTTGTGAGCACTGTTTGGGTGGCTGTCAGGCAGCCGTATCAGTCCAGCTGTGATAGCTGAGGTTTGAAAAGTCAGAGAGAGGCTGCTGAGGTGGGTCAGGCAATCATGCATGAAGTTGCAAAACATGAAAAATGCTGGATCCCGGCAGGTTTGGAAGTAGTGACGTGCTTTGCTCTTCTGCACTGCATTCACCCCTTCAGCATCTGGTGACTGAATCTTTATACAAAATCCGTCAAATCAATAAAGAAAAGTCATTAGTCAATTTATAATTTTTATATAAGTGTAAGTTAGTTCAATTTATTAAATTACATATAAGTAAATATCGTACCATAGCACTAACGTTATAGGCTACTTTATGCATATAAACTAGCCTAGCTACTGACATTAGTTACATGGGCGCTATATTATTCTGACCTTATTCAGCATTTAATCTAAAATCTACTATTCAACATTTCATAGACAAAAAAAAAAAAAAAAGACTTACTTGCATTGCCATTCGTAATCTTGAAATGGCCTTCCTTTTTTCGCGATTGCGTGGGCATTCCTAAACAGTATTATCATCTTATCCAACTGAGCCGTCTTCAGGCTTGTAAGTGCCTTCATGGCAGCCGTATTCTCCGGGGCTGCTTTTCCCTGTGCTCTCTTTTTTACCTGGATGTGGCATTTGGATGATTCGTGGTCTTTTATGGCTTCCAGTTTTAGGTTTTTAGTCCCAACAATTAAACTATTAGTTTTGGCATCTTCTGAAGCGTGTTGACGACATACCGAGCAGAACATTGTCAGACTTGTCTCTTCGTAAACTAACCAATCACGGGACTCTCCATTGTCTGCTTTTCTCCATCGTTCTTTAAAAAAAAACGTTTTTGACCTTCGCCTCTTTGTCCACTGGCTCCTCCTGAGATGTTTTCTCTGCAGACCTCTTAATGCCTGCGATGTAACGCCACATTTTTTTTGAAGGTGTGCCTCCTCTAAAAGTGTCCGCCGTCCGGGTAAACAGTATGCTATTTTTATTCCCCCACGGTGGCCGGTAGGTGAAGCGAGTTTACCCGCCACAAACACAAAATCACCCGCATTTGGCTGGTGGCGGGTGCTAATTTCCATCCCTGGTGTTAGTATATGTGTGTGTGTGTATGTGTGTATATGTGTATGTGTGTATTATGTATATGTTATGTGTATATGTATGTGTATATGTATGTTGTTATATCAATTATCAATTATCACAATGTAAAACAAGTGATAATAACTTGTTTTAACTTAGTGTTCGTGTTTGACTTAAAATTATTAGTTATTTTAGTTGTTATAATATTATGATTTTTGTCTAATTTTAAGTTGTTTTATCTAATTGCAGCAGCATTTTTTTACAGTGCACAAGCAACATTTCTGCAATTATATTTGTAGAAAGCTCAGGACTTTTTGTCGTTTTTTTATACACACCCCCTTGTACACAACTACAAATAAAAGCCTTTATATCTGCAATAGACACTCTTATAGATGGCAAACATAAAAGTAATCTTGATGTTATTCTTGTTTTGCATGTCACCATCACAAATACTTTTAATCTTCTCAGTTATGCCCACTGAGTGCTGCTCAGAGCTCTTTATCTGTATGACGTGTCACTGTCCCTGGATTTAAGGGTCAGGAGAGAATGCCTCATGCTGGCTAATGTGACTGAAAATCCAAGTGTGGATGGCAGATGGTTCGGTGGGATTGTGTTGATGCAACAAAACTCCTCTTTCCATGCAAGGGAATCATTTTTAGGGATTCATTGTGCTATTCTTAGATTTTTTCATATGCTAAATGGGTAAAAACTGATTTTAGTAGTTTGTGTATTTGTGTGCATGTGAATGTGTTTACTGAGTTTAGACTTTACGCTGATTTTTCCAGCACATTAAAAGACTGTTGCCAGTTTGTTCCTGGCCAAAGGGCTTAGTCCTTAAATTTCCATCATGATCAAGTGATATTCAACTGGTGCTTTAAACCGTGGCCTAAATGTTCTGTCATGGGAGCAGTTAAATATTGACAGCGACCGCAGGCCATATATTGTCAGTCCTTTTTCTCATGAACTCCACTTTAATGTAAAAGGTAATATTAGAAGTCTTGCTAGGATAGTAACCATTGGATAGATTGTAAATGTACAGAAGATGGACAAGTTTATAAAAATGTCTGTGCCCAGCACCATGCACTTAATATTTCATACCAAAGCAAGAGAAAAAAAACAAACAGAATGCTTTAACATAAAAATGTTTCCTTAAGAAGAGTGAGTTTGACACATTAGACCTTAATGTTCACACTATTCACAGGAACTGATACCTTGTCTCATTGGTTTCAGTCTTTATCTCTTGAGACATTCATAGTTTGTGCTTGTTAAACCCGAAACACACTGCACGATTTTCTGCTGTCCCACATGAAAGATTGGCATCGTGAAACAATCGTGGCTCCTAATCGGTGGTCCTGTGTCGTACAGTGAGAGAGGTTCACAGACGGCCGTTATCACGACCAAAGATAGCCTGTGATAAAGTATGATCATCCCACAGTGTGTTTGCTGCTACGACCCACGTTTACTGACCAGTGATATGAAATCAAGCGACATGTCACTAAAACATAAAACTGCTTACCTCAAGCTCTTATGCCTTCTTCTTTCACCGCGTCCACATTCTTTCCAGCACACATATAAACTACACCTGCTAAAGTGTGATTTATCATGCTCTTTTTGTTTACCACTAGCGCATATGTTTTATTCTTCTATAGAAATATGCGTCGTATCGTCCGAGTCGATAGGTGTCATCCTCGTACAGTCTCCCTTTTCTCTTTTAACAAATTTGTCCATTCTGATGCTCAATTTTACAGAACTAATGGCTGTTGATTAGGGGTGGGCGATATGACCAAAATCTGATATCACGATATGACACATTTTATATCACGATAACAATATATATCACAATGTAGTGATTTTTTTTTCTTTTAAAAAGGTTTTTATTATATTAAAATCTTTAATACCATATCATTTTCATAATCCTTGTCACCAATGTAAATATCAAACTAATACAAGCCTAAAGAGAGAAACTCAACCTCACTGAAGATAATAAACAGTCAGTGATGAAATAAGGATAAGAAACTAATTGCAAGCAATGGGACAAAAAACTACAATAAATAAGAAACACTACATACATTGTGTAAATGAATTAGTCTTCACTGTGTTCATTATATCTATCTATGATCAGTATAATTAACACGTGTATTATGTATAGATTATATACATATTATAAATCTTATATCATTAGAATTGTTATTTATTCTCATTAAAGTAACAAAAGTGATTTAGTCCAGAGCAGTGAGAGAGCAGTGTGCTGTGATTAACATGAATGAATATTGGAACGCTTCCCCTTTAAGACCGAAGTCCGGATCTAATATAGCTCAGTTACTGTTACATTGCGTTTTCTCTTTCTGCCGTTTACTCGCTCTTAAGATCTAAATCACTGTGTTAACGAGGATACTTGCAAAGACGGGGATTCTGACGCATATAAGTGTGTTTATGTAATTGTTCAAAGTCGGCGGAAAAGAAAAGGCGTGCTCCTCTCTCACAGAAAGAGACGGCGCAGGCATATAGCTCTGTTGTTTGATTTTCAACGGCTTAAAATCGGTTGTTTTAAAACCGCAGAGCTTAAAAACACGTGACCATGCTACATATGCAGTCCCTCGTTTAGTAACGAGCTCCTGGTTTTGTCCTGGCTGGTCGTTCTGTCTCTCCTTCACGCCCCGTGGTGGGCGGCGTATAAAGATCGCAGTCACACAAATTATGAAAAGGTATTACCGGAAACAATGTATTTTGCGACACCACGAAATAAACGATAGAATATAATATGAAACGATATAATTTTTATTTCGTCCATCCGATATATATCGTCATATCGCACAGCCCTACTGTTGATGGCTATTTGAATTTAATTCTGCCAAAGTGCGCGCTTGTAAGTGTTCGTTCAATGCGTAACATTAATTATGTGAGTACATAGGTCTGCTCATGTCTGAAAATAATATGTGAAAAACGTAATTATTTTACATAACAAAAAAATATAGCTTATATTTGTTTAGTACATTTTTAAAATAATGTAAAAACCAAAATGGATTTTAAAACTGAAAGTTATTTTTTAATTATGTTCAGCATGGTGAGCCGCATTTGGATTCGTGACGGGCCGCGTGCGGGAACCACTGGTCTACACACGTCGTAGCCAAGTTTATTAGATCCATGTCGCACAGTGTGACATGCAATTATAGGATTGCTAAAACCTCGGGCTTTAGACAAGGAAAGGCAGTCAAGTTTATTTGTACAGAGCTCTGGACATGACGTGGGGAGAAAATTAAAGATAATGTGGCCCCGGATTAAGAATTTATTCCCGCATTTTATTTAAATCTTGGTCAAACTATGAATTAAAAGTTTCCACAAGAATGTGACGGGAATGCGTTTTTGGATGCAGTCCCTGTCTTTATGAACGGATCACTGAATCATTGGCTCACTCGATTCGTTCAAAAACAGATTCATTTAGGAACATAAAGTGTTTCCCTGAGATGCACAAATACTCTGCTTCGTTTTGTTTG
Organism: Ptychobarbus kaznakovi; assembly: GCA_027422405.1. Taxonomy (NCBI): domain Eukaryota; kingdom Metazoa; phylum Chordata; class Actinopteri; order Cypriniformes; family Cyprinidae; genus Ptychobarbus; species Ptychobarbus kaznakovi. Next base: position 28,206,097 of record CM049800.1, read on the forward strand.
AAACTATTTCCATTGGCGAAACAGAGAAACAAACACAATATTGTGCCCAAAATGTAACACACTCAATATTAACTACTTTTTTGGTGAACTGTTATACTCTGTTTATATTTAGGGAAACTGCACTCTTGTTTGTGTGATTGTGCTTAATTATATCATACCTAATATATATATAATACAAAAACTTATACAGGGATATTTTTGCTTTCATAACTTGAATTATATGTGCATATAACTGCTTTCTAATAGATGTTCTTTTCTTTTCCAACAGTCCACTGTTTGTCACTTGGAAAATCGGCCGGGACAAGCGGCTAAGGGGTTGTATAGGTACATTTTCTGCCATGAACCTGCACTCAGGACTCAGGGAGTACACCCTTACCAGGTATGCCACATTCCTGTCTTCTAATGTGATATTATGTATGATAATATTTATTACAAAAAATATGAGGATTTCCTGTTTTAACGCACATTACTACATCTAGATTACACTTTTCTTGAAAAAACTTCACTGAAATTTTTTTATAATTTGTGAAGTTGTTTTACTGCACCTCTAGTGGGACCAAATTAAATGGCAAACATAAATAAATAGATAAAAAAAATAACGTTTTCCTACCAACCCCCCCCCCCCCCCCCCCCCCCCCCCAATCCATCTCCCTTTCTATTATTCAGTTAACACATTGTCCCACCCAAAACTCGCACCACTGGTTGACTCAGAATTGGATTTTTATAATATGTTTTGAAGGCACCACCGTGTCTATACCAGGGCTGTTAAAGGCTGTGTTCAGACTGCAGGCAAAGGTGGCCCGAATCTGAATTTTGTGAGTCACAAATGGGACTCGGATAAATGTGAATAGCACAAACCACATGAAATCTGACATTTTATTTTCTTTCGATTAGTTAGAATTTTAAACCTAAATTTAACATGCAACAAATATTGTAGCTGTGTGATTTAATTTTTTAGTTTTGAGGTTTGAGTCTACTTTAAAGTTTTCAGGTTAAGGCGTTAAACTTGACAATGTTTTGATGGTAAACTTGATTTAAAACAGTTGCGAGTCTCGCATCCAGCATGCCATTTGGTTGTTTTTTGCAAAATTGCAGTCTGTACTGGACTGACACCAGTTTACACTTTTCAGGAAGAAGTCAGCCCTGCTTGAAGTTGCCTATGCATTTTAACACTTGTACATGCATTGTGCATGCATCTTAGACGTCTCTTTCTCAAGCAGTCTTCCAAGCTAGTCATCCATCTCTAGAACTACTGCCACATTCTTCCCTCAGCAGAAACGGAGACACCAGAACAGATGCTTGGGTCTTGGCTCGGCTCAGCCCAGCATTCGTTGCCAAATTCCCACTTCTCCATCCTCTCGTTAACTTTGAAGCAGCTTATATAACCAATAACAATGTTGTTATCCTGCAGGCTTCCACATTCGGTCTGGTGAAAGGTGGCAATGAGTATAGTAATGCGTCGTTGTGTATAGAATTAAGCATCACGGGTGCTGCTGCCATAAACAATTTAATCCATACAATAAAAGTAATTTTGGTGCATGCAAATAAAATGTTGAAATTCTCTATGTATAACAATAATAATTTACAAAATAAACTCCATAAGGCCATCGATCGGCCAATTATTAGAACCAAGTATTATAACAAGTCTTGCACAAGCTCATGCATGCATTTCATATCCAGATAGTATTTAGATATTTTTATTTAGGAAAACTTTAATTCTATCTTAATTGAGCCGATCACAAAAATGCATGATAATTCTAGTCGCAAATGAGGCCAATAACTGCAATTCCATGTTCAATTAAATTTTCAAATTCTTAGATTTTTTCCCCCATATTTTTTTCAAGCCCTGTTTGATATTTTTGGGTAGTCATTCATGAGGGGAGCGTTTTGTTTTTATATCCTGCATGCCTATTTCCTGAACATGCTTAGATGTGCTAAGAGCTTACCAAACAGTCTACAAAAACTGTGCTGTGGATCGTTTTACATTTAGTTTTTAATAATATATAAATAACATGAGAGCGATTTATCTTTGTTACACTTATTTTCATATAGCATTATTTAATTAATATGAAATTATAATTAACATTGTTTTTCCCCATGGGTCATGACCTGTTGGACAATTTCAACATGTCAACACGTTTTTTTAAATAAAATAATATAATTCTAATCAACAAAATTCAGTCTCTTTCAATCAGTATGTTACTGAAACTCTTCTTGCCCCCCTGCATGTGCGGCACAGATAAATACGATTGATATTCAAACTTCATTAAGATGTGAATTCATTTTTTTCAAACTGTAAAGCTACACATTTTAAGGCATAATTTTTGTTAATTTACTTTCTGCATTGTTCTCTTAAGATCTCCTCTTTTCTGGTGGATCCCAGTTCATTTTCTGTCTATATATCTGTGAATAAAAAGGAGTTAAATACATCGTATTTAATTATTTAAAATGCTTTTTAAAGAGACCTTGTTCTGTGGTGTTTTTCTGCCACACCAGAGGACGTTTCAGCCTTTTTCTGTCAATGAATGACCTTGCGATTCCTAGTTAACCTGTCATTAGCGGTTTGCAAGACACATCTGCATCATTTTCCATGATTATGTAGTTTAACATACATTTTTTAATAAAACAAATATATATATAATTTAGTGGTGTCACAACAAAATGGAAAACTTTTGTAGTGTTTTCAAAAAGGTTAAATATTTGAACAATTCTGAGACTATTTGAGCGTGTGCACATGTCATGGGCTTGACAGGGGGCTTCAGTAACACGACCATGAACGAGGTCCTTCCACTAACTACAGTTTTTCTGGAATTGCCGTTTTAAAATCAGGATATGGTGTCACACCATAGGACATGGTTTTCAGAGTTTCTACACTTTCCGAAATACATAGATGCAAAAATAAATGATTGCCATTTACTAAAATCGACACTTGTACCATTATGCTGGAGGTATTTAGTAAAATGTTATGCTTTTCTTTTTAATTGATAAAAGTTGTAATTAATGAACCATGCTTGAGACAGTCAAATCAATTTTGACATTTGGCTCAAAAATAACATTGCAAGAGTTCAATGTAGGACGAATAATTTTTTTTTACGATTTACAGCATTTTAAATGACGATAATATTATTTATTTATATTCCTTTTTATACTGTGGGACAGTGAAAATGCTATGTCATGTCAACAACCCATACGTGTATAATAGAAATAGTAGTAGTAGTTAATAAAAATAATAATAATAGTAAATTAATAATGATTTCAAACAAGTATTTCATTTTTTTATTTTAATTTGAGTTTTTTCAACAATCAATCCTGGAAAATATTCCAGAAAAATGTATAAAATATGCGGTCACAATATTTTTTTACCGTACCTTACAATATTGATATTTATCATGATATTACTTTATCATTACTGGAAGAAAGGCTGTCCACATGTTGGTTTGAACATGAGAATGAAGGTAAACATAACTAATGGTGTCTAATGAAATTAATTAATAACACTTTACCAATTTAATCAATCATTTAGGCCTAAATGAAAATCAGTTTACAACAAAACATTGCATTTTTATTTTGTCAGATAAGATGCTGCACAACAGAACTGTATACATTTCTATAAAAACAATGACTTGGCTGTCATGAAGGTCTTGTTTCTAAGGTGTGTGTTTGAAGGTAGTGTTTCTAAAATGAAATGGTGTAAAGCTGGTAAAATGACTTTCCGAGTCATTATTATCATATCCTCATATGACACTGAAATCACTGTGAGTGTCACGTGTGTTTGAGTTTGTGTATCAGTCGAAACCGCACCATTCATTCACACAGAACATGCAGACTGGCAAGCACTGACTGGCTGTGTCGTGTTTGTTTCTGCTGTGTGATAGGATGTTACTATTAATCCATTCAGTTATTGAATACAAATGTCCAGAGCTTATCATAGTTATCCACATACATTTTTATCGTGATCTTGATATGACATTGTTTATCGCCCAGCACTAATTCAGGCTATTTATAGAACATACTTGGCGGCTGACTCGGAGACTCCAGGCAGGCTACATGACTTACAAAGTTTGCCAAAGGAAACCCACTTCTTTATTCCTTCTCTCACTGTTGAGCTTTCTTTAGTGATGGGTTTTCCTTATGGAGTCTTCTCTTTCTGAGACATCATCACCTCATCTTTTGTGTTTATGAATCTAGAGTCAGCATCACAACTAGTCATTCAGACAATACCTATTCATACTCCTAAATACTAGGGCTGTGCGATTAATCGAAATCGAAATAAAATCGTGATTTGAGCTTGCACGATTTATAAATCGCTTTATAGCATGATTTTTTTCACGCCCCCGGCCCCAACCTCCCGCAGTATGCTATCCGAACCAATCAGAATGCAGCGCGCCTAAATTGAGCGCGAGAACAGAACAGACCGGGCACACAGACAGATAGTATGCTAAAGAAACAGGGAAGATGAGTTCAGAACAGGATAAGGACTTGGTGGACAAAAGAATGCATGTTGCAAGTTATTTTGTTGGATTTGATTACTCACATATACATATAATATATGTATTTTGCCATATGTCTGTTCTAGAGACATGTTACAACTTTTTGGGAAAGGTCTAATTTAGTGATAGACCGATTAATCGGTTTTGCCGATTAATCGGCACCGATAGTTGATTGCCGCAACTATCGGTTATCGGTAAAAATCCATGCCGATAGTTTTCTGTTTTGCGTCCGTTGCTGGAGTGGCTGAGAAGGGTCCGCTGGCATTATACAATACGAGAGCAGCCTCTAGAGGCGGAAATCACTGACAGCACGTGTTGTTTATTTTGACATGTGACTGAGCGGGAAACTTCAAATGCCATTTAAATACAGCCGACAGAAAATCCTGCGGCGGAACAGAGCGCCATTCACATAGTTTTCTATTAAATTACATTACTGTATACTTGTCCTAAATCATTGTAAATGCACATAATGACTTCACACTAGCTATACATTTTGTATTGTGCATTTTTTTAGCAAAACGTTTGTCTTCTGTGGCTCTAATAAAGTCTGTATGCTTCATATAGAGAGCTGTAATAGATCGCTCTTTTCTCTTTCCACTTGCTGTTTATTAAAACCAGATTCAAACTGTTTAATGCCCAATGTTCGTTCTAGAAACAAACTTCTGTCCGTTTGGTGATCAAATAAACTGTTTTAGAACGCCACTTGAATTGAACGCAAAGCTTATATTACTGCTTATATTTTTTAAAATAGCAAAGCTCTAGTTTTATTTCAGTATCCATTTAAAAACTATCGGTTGATTAATCGGTATCGGCCAGTGTGGTCCAACCTAGCTATCGGTATCGGTAAAATCCACTATCGGTCGACCTCTAGTCTAATTGGTTTCCTTTAGAAATATGTTTCAAATTCACACAGAATGCATTTATAACTGTAAAGCTTGTCTGTTTGTCAAAATCGTGATTAAAATCGAAATCGATTTTTTTTCAAGAAATCCTGATAGTTTTTTTTTGTCCACATCGCACAGCCCTACTAAATACTAGGTCATTGCAATTTTTTTATTGTATCAGGCTGCTTTTTTAGATTTATACCTAATTTTTTTTTTTATTTTTTTTTATTGAATAGTGTTTCACACTGTACCCATGAAATGTCTTTGTCCTAAATCTTGCCTTCATGTCGTCTTCACAGTGCCCTTAAAGACAGTCGCTTTCCCCCCATGACGAGGGACGAGCTGCCGCGCCTCTTCTGCTCAGTGTCTCTGCTCACCAACTTTGAGGATGTTGGTGATTACCTAGACTGGGAGGTAAGAGCGCAGAAGCTATTACCATCTGTTATTCACAAAATTAAACGCTCTCTGTACACTTAAGCTTTTTTTTCCCTGCAAACGTTTTAGTTATAAATGCCACTTTCCACTAAATCACTGTTCCCTGAAGAGGTAAATAGGTGTTTGTTCACTGAATTATTTGCATGGGTTTTTAGGCGATGTCAGTTTAAACATTTAGGGTTATTCTTAAGTGGTCCAACAGAGACCACCATTTGAAATGGGAAGTCTGAACCGTTAACTTGACCAGGCCACTAGAAAAAAATATTTAGCGATAAACCCTAACATGGAATTTCCCAGGGCTGGGTGATTTGTCTGATATTATCGATTAATTTGAATTTATTGTTTTGCCATGATTTTATTTTTCATAAAACAAGTATTCGTGATTTTGAATAGAATTATTACCAAACAGTAGAATTAGGCACGTTGATAATGTTAATGATAAAAGAATGATTCGACCTCATGATGGTGCACGAGATGCGAGTGCAACGGTCAAACGCTTCCATCATGCACATTATAGAAGAAAAACAACGAAAAGCAGCACTGTAAATAAGCAAAAAACTGTACATTACTACTACTGTATGTATGCAAAATATTTCATGTTTGCATGATAGTGACATGCTGAAAATGTTTATCCAAAACATTTAATAGTCTACTGGTGTTTTACTTTTAGTCATTCGTTTACTTTTGAGGCTTTTTTTTAGCATTCTTTGATATATCTGATCATATGTTTGACAAGTTTGAACAATATGTGCCTTCATATTGCATGAATCTCTTTCTGTTAAATATTTAACTGAGTCGAGTTACATTTAGACTAGAGATGCACCGATTGAGCGGCCAGTGATTGGAATCGGACGATTTCTCGGATGACCGGCCCGGATCGGTGACCAGTCAGTCTCACGTCTTGCCGATTCTGAGCCGATCCTTTTATTGCCAGCGGCGCAGGCAGAGACGTCACAGCCATGCGCACACTCACAGTAGATATCACAGTCGCGTGTAAACACGTCGTTTCGCGTGAGAATGATTCTAATTTTAATGGCATTCAGTGTAAACGGCGACTGATAATGTATTTATGTCGTGCCAGATGAGGCTTGCACAGCCTGAGTGAGTGTGTGAGAGAGACAGCACACACAAAGTAACTCATAATTTTATAGATGCATACTTCGGTAGAAAATAAATAAAAGAGATTTAGAAAATATGATTTAGGTAAGCAACATTAGACACCATGATGTTTCCCCGAATAACAATATCAGCACGATTGCAATGTGACACTGATTTTATACAGTAGTATTTCAATAAACAAGAGGTTGAAATTAAGTGACTTAGATTTTAGACAAAATATTAACTGTTTTTGCTCAATTTCGCATCCGAAAATAGTTCCGATCAAAGCCACAGCAGAACTGTTGTGTGTCTCTGAGCCACGGTGTTTGGTTAGCAGAACTTTTTTGAATGTTGTCAATGTGTCTCTGAGCCAAAACAACTCGCTTCGGAATGGAACGGGTGACAGCTGATTCAGGTGAATGAATTTAAGGACAGCCGCATGTCGAGTGGAGCAATGATTCAGTGGCCCATTCATAAGGACGCCAATTGACTCGTTTCACGAGTGTGGCCCATTCAACGCTGAATGAATTAGTGAGTCAATGAATGAGCCCATTTCATAAGGACAGCCAATTGACTCGTTTCTGAAATTAATCGAGTGATGAGTCAATGATTCAGTGCCCATTCAATAGGACAGAATCGTTGTTTGATGAGTGAGTCAATGATTCAGTGGCCCATTCATAAGGACAGCCGATTGACTCGTTTCTGAATGAATCGAGTGAGTCAATGATTCAGTGGCCCATTCATAAGGACAGCCAATTGACTCGTTTCTGAATGAATCGTGTGAGTCAATGATTCAGTGGCCCATTCATAAGGACAGCCAATTGACTCGTTTCTGAATGAATCGGTTGAATAAATTAATAAATGACTCGCTCATTAAAACAGACATTTGCCGCCACCAACTGGTGGTTTAGTCATATTTAAAAGTATCATTGACTTTTTTTCAACATTTATTGGTATGTTTAAAAGAAATATGTAAAACATTAATCTTATAAAATTATTTATGAATTTGAAATTTTGCAGTGTAAATGCAATTATGGCGCCTCAGCAGTGCAAAGATAGTTTGTTAATACTAATTTCATTTGAATGGTAACAACTCTACAGTTTCTTATTATTCTAACGGAATTAATTGAAACAAAGTAAGAATTTGATGTGAAAGATGACCCATTTAATAAGGTTAGGGGAAAGAAATGACCATTTGTAAACAGTGGGAAATTTTTTTTTGTTACATACAGCAACTCATCTTAAGTTAACTATTTCTTCTCTCTTTCCAGTAACAGAGCACTTTATTTAGAGTTGTTTAAGTGAGAGAAAATCTGTAACTCAGTCCAGATTGGGGGAATTGTAATGTTTAATAATTTATTTATTATGTAAATAATTTTTTGTTCAAATTTGCATAGATTTTTGTTTGTATATGCTGTCAAATATAGTTCTTAGAAAGAAAATCGGAATCGGCAAAAATCGGTATCGGCAGGTCAGACTTCCAAAAGAATCGGAAATCGGTATCGGCCAAGAAAATTGCAATTGGTGCATCTCTAATTTAGACCTTGTTGAGCACTTCATGTGTGCTGCACTTGGAATAGAACTTTCTTCAACTAGATGGTTAATGAAGAACGTGTTTATTGAATAATGTTGTAATTGCATTTTTAAGTTGACTAGATAAATGTAAACAAACACAAATTGAAATCGAGAATCTGTCAAATTGTCTATTTTTTTTTTTTAATTAAATAAAAGGTGGTATTTAATTAAATAAAGCTGCTTAGTTAAACAAGTGTGACACTTACAAATGTTATGCTGATTTAAAGAGTCATTAATGAAAATATAGCTGGAAGCAGCAATGATAGGCACAAGCATAGCTTTAGGAAAACAATGCACCGTGGGGACATACGCTTAACCCTCTGGTTGTTTTTGGTTGTTAGTGATGAAAAAACATGTTTTGTTTAAATGTTTCTAATCAGAATGGTATGATACTTTCATGATTTTAGTCACACTTGGGAAAAGGCTAATTGGACTTAAAAAGTAGCCACTACCTGTATTCTCATAAGTTTAACATAATGAAATGAAAGGAAATGTTCCTGTGGCTCAGTGGTAGAGCATTGCGTTAGCAGCGCAAAGGTTGTGGGTTCGATTCCCAGGGAACACATACTGACAAAACAATGTATAGCCTGAATGCACTGTAAGTCGCTTTGGATAAAAGCGTCTGCTAAATGCATAAATGTAAATGAAATGTATTAACATATGTTTAAACATATAAACAAACCAGGAAAGCAAGTGTTCACCACAGAGTGCACCGCAGCTCAGTCTGGAGCTCAAAACAACTTCAGAGGTGAGACCCTTTCACGATCTGCCCACATACACACAAGCGCAGCCCTCAGCCTAATGTCGACAAATGGCCTGGCCACTGCAGGACAGCTTGCAAATTGCATGATCAGAGAGCGAATCTGGGATGTGCGGAATTATCTACTCAATGCATACTCTTTCAAATGAACCGCAAGCTCACAGATTTAGCCCGACTTTATACTGTGCAAGCTTGATGATTCAGGCCGTGCAAACATACACATGGGCACATACTGTCCTTAGTGACCTCCAACAGCGCAGAAAGAAATGCGCCCTGGGTGAGGAGTGACGATGATGTATTGTGTGTGTCTTTTTTTGTAGTGTTAGCACTGTTTTTACTTACTGTTAGCTGACTGAGACTCTCATGCAGAGTGCTGTGCTGTACTTTGCTTGCAGGCATTTAACAGCCACATCCAGATAATAGACAGTCCCACCTTAGGGTCACACTTTGGTTCTTTAGTTGTTTAGAAAAACTAATCTGGTTTACTCTGCGTCTTCTTAAACTAGTTTGATAGGATGCGTGTCATTCAGATAGCAGTTACTAATCCTCTTGCCACATCTATTCTGCGTTCTTTTCCTGTCTGTTCACACAACCATCATTTGTTCAGATCCTGGAGATCAGAGAGCAGGTCTTCATATTATGTAGTTCTGCTGCCATTCTATGTGCATTCATCCCTTTTGTCAGCAGTGACCCAGTGCGGAGCTAGACTGTGTTTACACAAGCCCAGAGGCAAAGTAGTGAACCAGAAGTGTATCTGCTAGGAAGTGCTCTGCTTAAGGAATCTATTAAGGGATAGGGATTTTTCTAGTCTGATTTCTTTTGATAAACAGTCTCCCACTCTGGCTTGAAAAAACCACAAGAAAAAAAACCCTGGCTGCATATTCTTTATTCTGATATTGTATCATTACATCTGCTAAATTCATGATTGTCATAACCAGATTAATCCAATATTCCAATTTCAATCCGAATAAGACAGAATATTTATAGTTTAGGGTGGCGATGAACAAATAATAGTCGAATTCGCTTAGTAATTATTATTATTAATCTCCACCCTCCCCCGCATGCACGCGTTTAGGCTACACTCCCATAAACAGAGAGAAGGAGACCATTTACACTTTCAATATGCGATAACAAACTGTTTAATTGATTAGGGGATCTTAACTCAAGCCATATAGTGATTGTAACATGCTGAACCATATTGATATAGTAAACCTAACCGAATGTACTTGATAACATAACAGTCCGTCGATTAGTATAAATCAGCCATCCTCAAATCTGGCCCAATCCTGTAGAGTTTAGCTCTAACCCCAATCAAACACACCTGAGCATGCTAATCAGAGTCTTCAAGATCATTAGTAAATCACAGGTAGGTGAGTTTGATCAGGGTTGGAGCTAAACTCTGCGGCAGATTGGCCCTCCAGGGAACCCTAGTATAAATCAACCGCTCCTAAGGCTAGGGCTAGGACATTTCCAAAAAAAAAAAAAAAGGAACCCCTAAATGGAATAAATACAAGATACGAGTAAAAAATATATTTCGATATTTTCTCTCTCAATTATATCATTGGGTAATTATACTGTAGCTTATATAAACTGTGAACATTAGGGAGCCACTATTAATATGTGGTTCATTGAATGCGAATGTTTTTTTACTTGCAGTTTTGAGATTTGCGATTGTACTGTGTGTAAACTACGGAACGGGCAGAATTTACCACACATTTTAACAAGATTAGATGTTTGTTAGTAGTGCTCAGGATCTGCAAATCATTCTCCATCATCCTATCAGTCATCTCTCCTTATTCTGTTTATGTGGCAAGTGAACTTTTATGTAGGCCTACTGTAATGTAACAGGATACCGCTAGCAATTCTAACCATGTCCTTTTAGGGCCTCCGTAGAACGAGTTATTCATTTTCCGTGCATGTCTTTCCAAATACAGGTCCCAGTCGGGGTATTTGTGGTGCACACAGAACTCTAATTTGACATCATCCCAAATACCGTAACCATTATTTGCCATTCAAGTCTACAGTGTGCACTTGAGACAATGTGTTCTTCTGTTGTCTTTGGCAACTTTTAGGTGCGTTATTGGCAGCGCTTCCCTCTGCTTACATGACCACCACATCAGCACAGAAAACATGGTGAAATTTGTTTAGACAATAATTGAACAACCTATTCGATATTCTATAATTAAATCAACTAATCGAATATTTGAAAATTGTGACCCATCCCTAATATGTATAGAACCATATTATATACACACACACACACACACACACACACACACACACACACACACACACACACACACGTGTCTGTTAGTGTTGTAAAAAGTACTGACCGTTATACCATTTGGTGTTGAAATTTTAAAAACATTTTCCGCTAAGATTTGAGCGCTGTTGAGCAGGTTCTGAAGCAATGATTATTGAAGCCAATTACACTCTTATCTGTTGAGCACGTGAACACAATAACCATCCAGTGCTGTTTAAAGGAGACACGACACTATTTTTAGTGGCTAAAATAGGCTCATTTTCCAACTCTCCAAGAGTGTCTAGGAACTATACTCTCATTCCGGCGTAATAATCAAGGAGCTTTGCTGCCGTACCATGGGTGCAGCAGGCGCAATGATATTACGTAGTGCCTGAAAATAGGCTAACTTCCGTCAACATAACCAACGTGACCACCTGCTTGCACAGGGAGTGTGCCTTGTAACCATGGAGACATTTGTGTGAGACGATTCAGAAGATATTTACTTTGGTGTAGTCATGGTACGGCAGATAAGTTCCTTGATTATTACGCCGCAATGGGAGTATAGTTCCTAGCCAAATCGGCCTGGAAAATCGCAATTTTCATTTTCCGTCAGTCTTAGTACACAAAAATTTTACTACAGAAGAGTCAAGTTTTAAATAGGAAAAATATCAAAACTCTTTGGTCATTTTTGAACGAGATGCTAACGGTCTAATCAGATTCAATGATCTAAGCTGCAGCTAAAAGTGATACCGCCAGACCTGGAGATCGGCTGAATGGATAAAATGGTAAAACTCAACTGTTTAACTCTTGGGGAGTTGGACAATGAGCCTATTTTCTAAAATAGTGGCGCCTTCTTTTAAGAATCTGCTCAACAGTGCTCAAATCTTAGCGGGAAATGGACGCTTTTAAAATTTCGGTAATGAATGATATCGCAGTCGGTACTTTTGACAACACTAGTGTCTGTATGCATGTATAATAATGTAGACGTATACTGAATGAAGACGCTGGTAAATGTAAACATGTGTTACAATGGTAGACACTGTAAACCAGTGTTACTCATTGCGCGGCTCGCCAAACTTCAATTTGTGGTTCGCATGACAGTAAATATGATGATGTGATCATGCAGTCAATACAGATATTTCATAAAAACATTAAAAACAAGCAGGGCTATAACATAACCCATTAAAAAATGAATGGGTTAAAAACTTGCACCGTGTCTACACCGGATGAGAGTGGTGCAACGCACCATGACAAAAGACAATATAACCCATTATAATGAGTGATGTTGTCTACAGGTACATCTAAAAAAAATTGAAATTGGTGAAAAAGTAATTTTTTTTCTTGTAACTTATTTCAAAAAGTGAAACCTTCATATATTTTAGATTCATTACATGTAAAGTAAAACACTTATATAGTTTTTTGTTTTATGATTAAGGCTTACAGCTAATGAAAGTCAAAAATCAGTATCTCAAAATATTAGAATATTTACATTTGAGTTTCAATAAATGACCATCCATACAATATAAAATCCAGTTATCTCTTGTTCTTTGAAACCACAATAATGGGGAACACTGCTGACTTGGCAATGGTCCAGAAGGCGATCATTGACACCCTCCACAAAGAGGTAAGTCACAGAGGGTCATTACTGAAAGGGGTGGCTGTTCACAGAGTGCTGTATCAAAGCATATTAAATCCAACGTTGACTGGAAGGAAGAAATTGGATAAGAAAAGCAACAGGGATGACCGCAAGCTTGAGAATACTGTCAAGCAAAGCCTGATTCAAACACTTGGGAGAGCTTCACAAGGAGTGAACTGAAGCTGGAGTCAGTGCATCAAGAGTCACCACGCTCAGACATCTTCAGGAAAAGAGCTACCAAGCCACTTCTGAAACAGAAACATCGTCAGAAGCATCTTACCTGGGCTAAGGAGAAAAAGAACTGGACTGTTGCTCAGTGGTCCAAAGTCTCTTTTCAGATGAAAGTAAATTTAGCATTTCATTTGGAAATCAAGGTCCCAGAGTCTGGAGGAAGAGTGGAGAGGCACAGAATCCATGTTGCTTGAAGTCCAGTGTGAAGTTTCCACAGTCAGTGATGATTTGGGCTGCCATGTCATCTGCTGGTGTTGGTCCGCTGTGTTTTCTGAAGTCCACAGTCAACGCAGCCATCTACCAGGAAATTTTAGAGCACTTCATGCTTCCTTCTGCTGACAAGCTTTATGGAGATGCTGATTTCATTTTCCAGCAGGACTTGGCACCTGCCCACACTGCCAAAGGTACCAAAAGCTGGTTCAATGACCATGGTGTTACTGTGCTTGATTGACCAGCAAACTCACCAGACCTGAACAATAGAGAATCTATGATGAGAGACACCAGACCCAACAATACAGATGACCTGAACCCCATAGAGAATCTAGATGAGAGACACCAGACCCAACAATACAGATGACCTGAACCCCATAGAGAATCTAGATGAGAGACACCAGACCCAACAATGCAGATGACATGAAGGCCGCTTTAAAATCAATCTGGGCTTCCATTACACCTGAGCAGTGCCACAGGCTGATTGCCTCCATGCCACGCCGCATTGATGCAGTAATTCATGCAAAAGGAGGCCCAACCAAGTATTGAGTACATAGAAATTAACATACCTCCAGAAGCCTGACATTTCTGTTTAAAATATAATTTTTTATTGATCTTATGTAATATTCTAATTTTCTGAGACACTGAATTTTGGGTTTTCATTATCTGTAAGCCATAATCATCAAAATTTCAAGAAATGAAGGCTTGAAATATTTCACTCTGTGTAATGAATCTATATAATATATGGGTTTCACTTTCTGAAATGAGTGACAAAAAAAATTGACCCTTTTTATGATATTCTAATTTTTTGAGATGCACCTGTACACTGGATATGGCTCAGCACAAGGTGACACGATCCCCGGCAGTAAACTGATGCCTCGTTCTATTTATGACGTACTGACACAACGTTCAAATGATTTGCAAGGGTCAGTTTGTTGCGTCCAGTGTAGATAGATGATAGATGCATCACGGAGCTACACATGACAGCTGTCTGAAGCCTGAAGCAGGACACAACCCATAGTAACACGTCAAGGCAATATCTATTATAGTCTGATGCCAAATAAAAATAAACGGTTAAATAAAGACTTTCAAGTGATTTATTTTCAAAAGTCTATTAAATATCGGAACCGCACAAGAACAGTCCTCATTAGTTCTTGAGCATCATGCCTCATTTGAGCAACTTTTTTTTCCTTTTGATGGGGTTAGCAAAAACCACTTGAAGGACATGACAAAATCAATTATGAGGTGGCTTTGACAGTTACAGATTTGAAAACAAAAAACTGGAAAATAGAGCCCTAAAAAGTATTGTCCCGTCCTCTGCTGGGAAGGAAATATAGAGATCGGACCTCTTGGAACTTTAATTGAACACCCCTGCCATAGATTCCTTACCTCGAAAGCAAGGATACAAAGCTTCCATCACAAATAACTAATAAAGACTAATAAATTGACACGGTGAGAGTTGCCTTTTCTGAACCTTTTTTTTTTTTTTTTACACAAGCTATTTATACATGTAGATGGATCATTTCTGCTTTCATTTCTGGGGCTTGATTGTGCCTCCTCTGGGCTTCCAAAGTCCTGTCCAGAGTTTAAGGTGTGATCATGGCCCGAGGCAAAGTGTTATATCAACACTTAATATATTTAAAACCATTTTCAGCTAAAAACAGACAATGAGTGTTTGAAATAACTTGCATTCCGATCAGCTTGTGAGAAATGTTTTTATGCAATGCTAAATGTTATGTATGATAACCATTGCTATAATACTAGAGATGCACCGATCAAAATTTTCCATTTATTCCGATTATTTAATTTTTAATAAAGTGTGACCAGCCGATACCGATTTTGCCAATTCCAATTTTCTAAGAATTATAATTGACCGCATATAAAAACAAAAATCTACTTTTTTTCAATAAAAAAAATAATAATTTATTTAAGTAATTCCCCCAATTTGGACAAAGTTACAGATGATCTCTCACTTAAACAACTGCTGTAAACAACAAAACAGATGTAATTTCCCACTTGGTTTATAAATGGTCATATTTTCCCCCTAACCTTATCAAATGTCATCTTTCACACATTTTTGTATTAAAAATACAAATAAGAAAGGTTGGAAAAATACAACAATACTTTTATACAGTGGTGGCCAAAATGATTAGAACACTAGTATTTTCAACGGCTAAAAAATTGGTTTAAGTCAGTTGTTTCTATCTTTTGCTGTAATTTGTCTGTAGAAAATATCAATTTACATTTCCAAACATTAATTTGGCCATTTTTGTTTTGTTTGGCAATTAAAGGCTTATTATAAAGGTAACTAAGGTTAATTATTTAAATGGTTTATTAATAAATGTGCAATTAGTTGACTAATGCTTCAAATTAGGGCTGCACGATATATTGCATGTAGGGGTGTGCGACATGACGATTTTTGATCGTGGACGATAAAAATGTCTCCACGATCTGCTTTTGGAGAAATATCGTAGTATCGTGCTACAGCGAACATTCTTTCAGTTACAGTTCTGGCACCTCCGTATCAATAAACTGTACAACGCGACATACATTCACATCAGTGTTAACACAGCGGTAGAGTTACTCTCACGGGACACTGCACTTATTCGCAATCCCAAAAGTACATTATTTGCGTGTTTTAAAGCCTTTCCTTTTAAACATTTCATTTACGCGCTGTTCTGACATGTGCTTTTCCTGAGCCCATACACCTGAAGAGCGCACGAAAAAGCCCGTCAAACAGCACCTGATTACTGAAATAAGCTATCTTTTGCGCTAATACGGTCAAAACACACAAGGTTTATGTATAGACTCTAAAATGAAAGTAAACAGCTGAGACAAACGGATGCGTGCCTGTATATTAGATGCATGCAGGTCTTAAAGGGACAGAACTAAACATGCCACCAACTGTAATTAAAGGGATAGTTCACCCTAAAATTTATTTCTGTCATTATTTACTCACTCACATGTTGTCCCAAACCTGTATTAATTTCTCTCTTGTGCTGAACACAAATTAAGATATTTTGAAAAACGTGGGTAACCAAACAGTTGCTGGTCCGCATTGACTTTGATAGAAGGAAAAAAATGCTATGGAAGTCACTGTGGAGCAGCAACTGTTTGGTTTCCCACATTCTTCAAAATAGCATCTGTTCAGCAGAAGAAAGAAACTCACTCAGGTTTAAAACTAAACTTGAATGAGTAAATGATGGTATAAATATAAAACTATGACAGAATCGACAGACAGATGATATAATTTTTATTCTTTAATGCTAAAACAAACAAACAAACAAACACAAAGATTAAAAAATACCATTGACAGAAAGCACAATAATACAGCTGCTTTAATAGGAATCAATCTATGTAGTGTTTTATTTTTATATTTGTTAATTCAATTTCTTGAATGCTCTGATAAATATGCCTATTGTACCTGGAAATAAAGCACTGTTTGTTTTATTTGTATATTATGTGTATTTGTAATGTGTATCTTTGTTCTTATATTTAATAACAAAAAAAATAATGACAGATTTTTATCTTCGCCCACTTTGGCCTAAATATCCACCGTTCTTTTTTTATTTTGTTACCTTGAAAGGATTTGTCTTTATAATATGGAAATTATTTTGGCTGCACTGCTCAGACAAAATAGTAAAACCAACATGACAAAGAACCGTGATAAAATCGTGATATAAAAATAAAAAAAAATATGATATTTTTGCCATATCGCCCACCCCTAGATTGTTATGCGCATCTCGTCAGTAAATTGATTATTAATTAATCTCCATCATCTGTTTTCAAATGGAGCAGAATTTAATACACAGAGCTGTAGTTCACCGACAAGCTATGCAATTCGTGCTCAGAATCGCAGATGAATTGCCTGCGATATTGAACGTGATATTGCGTAGCTTTTCTGTGAACTACAGTTTGCAGCCCTAATTCAAATGAATGACTACTAGTCCACCAGAAAAATCTTTATTCGAGAGCACCCCTACATGACATGAAGAAACGGAATAAACTGAGAGAGACTAAATCCAGAAGAACTGTGGCAAAGTCTCCAAGATAATCTATTAATGACATTATTTTTAATAGCATACTCATTTTACAGCATTTTTACACAAGTGCCTAAAACTTTTATCAGTACTGGTAGCTTTGCAGATAGGTTTCTTGGAGCATCTTGGAGACGTTGCCACAGTTCTTCTGGATTTAGTCTGTCTCAGTTTGTTTCTTCATGTCATTCCAGACAGACTGATGATGATCAGATCAGATCTCTGTGTGGAGCACTGGCTGTTCTCAGACAAAAATCTCACTGGATTATTACAATTAACAGCAAAATGAATGTTTGGATATGTAAACTGATATTTCCTACTGACACACTACAGCAAAAGATAGAAATAACTGACGTAAAACCATTTTTTAGCTGGTGAAAATTAGTGTTAATTTTGTCAGCATTTCAATTTTAGTCTTAGTCCCATGTTAAAATGTATTTTTTAGTTTTTATCGTATTTAGTCAACCTTATTCTATATAAGTTTTAGTTAAGTTTTATTCGACTAAAAGTCTCAACATTTTAGTCTAGTTTTAGTCAATGAAAACTTGACATTTTAGCAATAAGATTATTATTAACTAACCGTACAGCAGTAATAATTTTGGCAGCCATTTTAAAGGGGTCATAAGATGCTTTTTTAAAGATTATTATATTGTGTGTTTGGTGTAACAGAATATGTTGACATGCTTTAATGTTCAAAAATACATTATTTTTCAAATACTGTTCTTTATTGTAGGTCCTCTATGCCCCGCCTCTCTTAAGCGCTTCGTTTTCTACAAAGTCCCTCCATCCGACAAGCGCAGTCTGCTCTGATTGGCCAACTGGCACAGTGCATTGTGATTGGCCGAACACCGCAAGCACTCGTTGGAAATATAACACCTCTTACCATAATCATGAGTTTCATCTTTCAAAATAAATGTAAAGACCGTTAATAATGTCCTTAGTTTTACCATCAGTTCAAGCCAGAGAGGGGAACAGAGTCGCGTGACAGACACAGTGATGAAGCTCATGTGTTTACACACAAGCCGCGATTAAGAGAGCTGACTCCACTGTGATGTGACTCTCTCTCTCTCTCTCTACACACGCACACACGACGCGCAAAACTCTGCATTTGAACAGTCAATAGAAAATACTTAAACTAATAACAAAACTTAGTCGCTGATTCAGAAGCACCGGATTGTCATAGCAAAGTCAGAATTATATTCTCTCCTAGGTTCCCGAAACTGTCGTCCATAAAATGCGTTGCTGTTCTGTTGTAAGTAATCTTAATGATTCCTAAATTCATCTACTTTCGGAAGAGCTTTTGCTTTCGCCTAGAAACACACAGCATCTCCCTGACACGACTGCATCAACACTACTGCGGTTACTGAAACCACGCTTTATTTGCGTGTACATTTGGATGGTATAACGCACAAATTTCCACATCGTGACGTAGACATGTGGGGGCGTGTTTGAATTAGCCATTTTAGGGGGGCGTGGCAGAGTCTTAACTTTGATAAAGAATATCTCTTTGGTTTTGAGACTTTAGTCTTTGCAACTTGAAATTGCATCATATGACCCCTTTAATTTAGTCTTAGTCTTACTCAAATGTACATTTTAGTTATCATATTTAGACAGCTTTGTCCTGTTTTTGTTTGGTCAAGTTTAAGTCAATTAAATGTATGAACGTTTTAGTCAATAAAATCTTAGTCACATTTTCGCCATTCTGTATAGTGGTTAAACTGATAAATAATTTTTGCTCAAAATTATAATCACAACGACACATAGGCTACATGGTGTATTTTACCTCATCTAGTGTACTGATTTATTATAGGCTTTTTATTATATAAGTTAAAATCAAAGACTTATGCAATCTCTCTGTCTACATTATGAAAACAGCTAAAACAAACGAAAAATATTATAACCGTGAAATTCCTAGTAATTCCAAATTGCAATAGGCTAGCCTATTTGTCTATTACCCTATTTCTCTAAACAACAGCGGTTGAGTAAGTGCATTTATTCAGCGATCACAATCGCAAACAATATAGTCGAGATTTCATGACAGAACACATACTACTGAGTGACACTTTCATTTTGATCGCTTAACTCCAGCTTGTTTGTCTGTGTTTTCATATCATCGTCGGCGGCGCTTCCGTAATGAGGAGCGAGCGCGTGCGCATGATTGCCAGATTGCTTAAAATAAGCAAACCACCAGAAAATGTATCCATGTAACAGCGAAGCTCTGATTTGGGGTTTTGAACTCTTGATATCTGGCAACCGCACTCATGAAAGCTCGCTTAGTAGAGGCGTGTTTAGCAGTCTGCTTTTTGTCTCCTTTTTTTTAATAAAATAAAAAGAGGTTTTTGGTAACGTTTTTATTTTTTGAATACATTTTAGTCTCGTCTTATTTAGTCAACTAAATTGCATGTTGATATAGTCATAGTTATTGTTTATTGACCTTATCGTCTCGTCTTAGTCATAGGAAAAAAGCTCATCAACTAAAATTTTCGTCATAATAGTCTTCGTTAACTAAATTAACACTAGTGAAAAAACAAGTGTTCTAATAATTTTGGCCACCACTGTATATGAAACCAAACCACCTGTAAATGGCGGAAAATTACTGTTTTAATGAGTCAGTCATTTAGTCATTCATTCAACCTATTCGTTCAAACGGCTGATTCATTCAGATTCGAGGCAAGTGACTATCTTTATGAATCAGTGACTCTCGATTCATTCAAAAATGTGGATTCATTCATTAACAAAACACAGCTGTGTTGCTTGGAGACACAACAGCTCTGCTGTGGCTTTGATTGGAACAATTTTCGTCAGCAAAATTGAGCAAAAACAGTCAATATTGGTTCTAAAATATAAGTCACTTAATTTTAACTTCTTGTTTATTGAATTTACGATTGTATAAAATCAGTGTCACATTGCAATCATTTTGATATTTGGGGAAACATCTTGGTTGTGTAAATCAAATATTATAAAAAAAAAAATTCTACCGCAGTAAGCATTTATAACTTTGTGTGTACTATTGCGCTCATTTGTTTTTATTTCTGCACGAGCCTCTTTCACACACTCACTCAGGCTGTGCAAGCCTCATGGCACAACATAAATATATAATCAGACTCCGTTTACACTGAATAAAATAGAATCAGAATCACTCCCGCGTAAAATTTTTGGTGGCCAAGTTTCAGTGCTTCCCTAGTTAATTTTGTTATTAACATTTTCATCAGGCTTCTTGTCCAGTCGGGCAAGTAAAATTCTCTCTCACTTGCCCCTTTAAAAAATCTACTTGTCCCAGACAAGCGTTAATCGAGCCCTGCGGTTCCCCCATGGTATACTTTGGGCCTACACGTATTACAAATTGCGAACTTTGTTTCTTCTTCACTCACAGTGAAGAACTTCCATCTCGACGACGTGTTTACATGCGGATGTGAGCATAGATGTGATGTCAAAACAGACCGGCTCGGAATCGGCAGACTGACCGGCCGGTCACCGGTCCGGGCCGATCATGCGGAAAATCTGCTAATTCCGGTCCCTGGCCGGTCGATCGGTGCATCTCTACATAATACAGTAAATACACATCATTATAAAAATACCTAAGCTTGCTTGAAGATAAAAGATAGATTATTATAATTGTTTATTTGGTTTCATATTTCATTTGTCAATATGTCTTTCTCTTCCCTTGTGCCTCTGAAAGAGAGCGGGAGCGGAACTGATTGCAGTAAACAGATGAAAACTTTCCTCTCTCAACAAGCTATTCTCACAATTTGAATGTCATTATTAGCACCAAAGTAACAGTATTTGTCAATTACATGCAGGTCAGGTATGGAAAGGAATAAATATGATTATTCAAAATGTCTTTGTTTTCTAGGTGGGTGTTCACGGCATTAGGATAGAATTTTTTAATGAAAAAGGATCAAAGCGCACCGCCACCTACCTGCCAGAGGTTGCGAAGGAGCAAGGTGAGAATAAGGGTGTATTCACACCAGGAAAGTCCGCTAGTTCACTTGCTTTTGTCTGGACCAAATACGATGTTGGGTTGTTTTTTTTTGGTGCGGTTCGGATGAACCAGAAACTGTAAACAAAACCACACGTGTGCTCAAGGTCATCCTTTCATTGGTTCATCCATTCAACCGTACCAGAGTTAGTTTGGAACCGGACCGAGACCACCTCCTCAGCTGGGTCTCGGTACGGTTGTTTGGTGCGCACCCGAGTGCGATTGCTGTATTCACACCTGCCCAAAAGATCTGCACCAAGGGGCAAAATGAACTAGAGTTTGATTCAATCAAACCAAACAAGACAGGTGTGAATACACCCTAAAATACACTTGCCTGATTTCTATCCATGATGTCTTCAGTTACACTGTAACAGCAGAAATAAGACGCAAACTAAAAAGTAACAATCCGTATGAAAGAACATAATTGAATTTGTTCTGTCTCTATAGGATGGGACCACATTCAGACCATAGATTCCTTACTTCGAAAGGGAGGTTACAAAGCCCCCATCACAAATGACTTCAGGAAGACTATTAAATTGACCAGGTGAGAGAATTGCCTTTTCTGAACTTCTTTTTAAATCACTGGCTATTTATAAGTGGATTCATATTTTAGTACTTGTGTCCAGTGCCACAAGACAGTGTTGGGGAAAGTTATTTTTTTTAAAGTAATGCATTACAATATTGTGTTACTTCCTAAGAAAATAACTAATTACGTTACTTAGTTACTTCCTATGGAAAGTAATGCACTATGATACTTTTGCATTGCTTTTTCTCATCTGGTCTGTGCTTGCTTGTTTTTAATATGAAAAAAAAGAAGTTATATTTTTGGAAAATGTCAGGCTGAAGACAAAGTTCAACACTCTTCAGCAATAAAAATATTGAACACAAATGTCTTTTTTTATCTAAAGCCATTTTGCTTTTTAGTGTGGCTGAATTGGATCATTGAAGGTCAGCTGCAGAGACACTTTAATAATGAAATAAAATGTGCTTTAAATACATGAAGGCTATTTAAGTTAATTGTCGCAGGTTTGTTTCATATTCTGAGCATTTCAATGTATTGTTGGAGAAATACTGAATCTGTTTTTGCTCAAGGAAGATGAGTAAATGCATGTTGACATTTATTCTATAACTACAGTAAGCATGATGTTCACACAAAGCCTCTGCACTTACCCCCGGATTTCTGTCAACATCAGGACAGGAGAGCTGTCAGTCAGTAAATAAGCAAGTAACTGGCTTTACTTATTTGAAAAATTAACTCTGAGATTTTCTTGTAAATTAAAAAGTAATGTTACTTTACTAGTTACTTGAAAAAAATGAGTACATCATGTGTTACTCCAAACTAGGCATGTGACTGTATCAAATTTTCATGTTGCGATAATTGCTGAAGCTTTTATTCCAGTATACGATATTATAACGATACTGAAATAAGTTTCAAAAAGTGTTTGTAACACAGTTCGTAGATACGAGAAGAAGGGAACTGGCGAACATTTAAACACTTTAATAATAAAACAAACCAACAATAAAATGAAAATTAGCGGCAGCCCTATGCGGACGACTGCTGCACACAAAATAAAGTCCAGACCTGGTCCTCTCTCGTCTTCAATCCTCCTGTTACCCTTCTGGAGTTCCTCTGTGGGACTCGAGACCGGTGAGTGGTGTAGGTGTCAGGACGGAATAAATATTGCATTAAAAAAAGTTATGACAGCCACTGTGCAAATGGTTCTATTTCAACAAAAACAAATTGTATAATTTAGAAGTTCTTTTAACCCTTTAGGCACCAGGTATTTTTGGAAAAAATGCTGGATTTTGACATCAAGATTTCAAAAGATTGTGGCTTGACGGGTTAAAGAGAGATCTACTGTAAATTAGAAAAAATGTTTGGCATGACCAAAAGTTTATGTGGGGTGTAAATATACTAATCTAATTTGCATATTATGACGTCATCAGGGGCGGCCCTCTTGAATTTCATAATATTCAGGAAATAGTAGATATTGAATTGATGTTTGAACTTATTTGCATGTTTTTTTTTTGTCTTTTTATCCTCATTACAAATGATCAGAAAAGAGGAAACCAACAATAAAACAGAAGAAAGTACAAAATTATTACTATACTATATAGTAGTAAAACGCATGTGACCAGTAGCCTACTTTTTGATCAGTTCATCAGCAATATTCAGGATATAATAGATATTGAATGGTTGTTTGAACTTATTTGCATGTTTTTTTGTCTTTTTATCATCATTACAAATGATCAGGAAAAGAGGAAATAACAGTAAAACAGGAGAAAGTAGTAAATTATTACTATATTACTGTGCCATAGTAAAATACATGTGCCTAATTTTTTGATCATTTGACCAGCTATTTGCCCAATCAGGTATCTAGGTGACCGTTTATAGTTCTTGAGAGTATGGTACCTCTTATTGCATGGCACAGTGCACAGACCTACCCAACACTGACTACTGTACTTTTTGCTGCTGTACTGTAAATATTCCCCTTCAGAGTCAGAATCGGCGAATAACATTTGCAACACATCCTCACAGTACAAATTTTTATTAGTCATTTGGCGATTTTCTCTCACAATTTACTCACACACTATGAACTGAACTGCTTCCGCATCAATGACACAATAGCTCACTTGCTCTGCTATTTCCTCGAACACTTTTGGTCTAGAATCGAAGTACTACATGTCTGCCATCTAGTGGTAGGGAATACAAATGCGATATTACACATATTAGAAACTACAGTCTATTTCATGAAGTCTGACGTTTTTGCGCAATTTTGCGACTTTGTCGCTTAGAGGGTTAAAAACTGCACTGTGAGCAATTTACATGTTTGCATACAAATTTTTGAGTGTTGATTATTATAGTTAGGCCTGCACGATAAATCGCATGTGATTGTTATGCGCATCTCGTCAGTAAAGCCGGTTCTGTGATTCTCCTCTGTGTGCATTCAGATGGAGAGGCATTTAATACACAGAGCTGTAGTTCACTGACAAACTACCCAATATCGTGTTCTTAATCGAAGGCGATCTGCGAATATGAACGTGATATTGCGTAGCTCGTCAATGATCTACGGCTCTGTGTATTAAATGCCTCTCCATCTGAAAGCACGTGATGGAGAATCACAGAACCGGCTTTACTGACGAGATGCGCATAACAATCACATGCGATTTATCGTGCAGGCCTAACTATAATAATCATTTACACAGTGGCTGTCATAACGTTTTTTTAATACAATATTTATTTAAACATACATTAAATAATTAAGACATCACTAACAGGTAAAATAAAATATGAATGTAAATAATCTAATATTTAGCAAAATGCTCTTCTCTAGACTTTATTTCTCTAGTCAAGTGAATAAGAAGCTGTAGACACTGATGACTTGCCTGAGGTAAATGAAATGCTACGTGACATTTGTTCTACAAGCTGTTTTAATGCGTCTTTCCGCAATTGAAACACTGAGTGATTACATGAGACGTTCTATTACTATTGCAATGCTCTCTTGGCAGGTCTTCCAGCCAGTTCCATCAAACCTCTACAATTAATCCAAAACGCTGCTGCAAGATTAATCTTTAATGAGCCGAAAAGAACGCACGTCACACCTCTGTTCATCAATTTGCACTGGCTACCAATAGCTGCTCGCATTAAATTCAAGGCATTAATGTTTGCCTACAGAACCACCTCTGGCTCTGCACCCCTTTACCTAAATTCATTACTTCAGACTTATGTGCCCTCTAGAAGCTTGCGTTCTGCAAGTGAACGACGCATTACTGTACCATCCCAAAGAGGCACAAAATCCCTTTCACAGACTTTTTCATTAACTGTTCCCATCTGGTGGAATGACCTCCCTAACTCAATCCGAGCAGCTGAATCCTTACCCATCTTCAAGAAACGGCTAAAAACACATCTCTTCCATCTTTATTTGACCCTCTAACTCTAGCACTCTCTATTCTAATTTTATTTTATCTAATCTGTCTCCTTTTTTATTTAAAAAAACACAAACATTTGACCCTCTATCAATTGCATATTTATTCTCTAACTGCTAGCTTTTCTTGTAAAACTAACACTAAGTTTCATTTTTCTATATTTTACATACTCGGTTTAAAAAAAAAAGAAAGAAAACCTTCCTACGTGTACTGCGTTAGGCTAACCAGGACTTGTAATGGCACTTGCATGTTGTTGCTCTTTTGTTGGTTTTGATTGCTTCTATAATGTCCTCATTTGTAAGTCGCTTTGGATAAAAGCGTCTGCTAAATGACTAAATAAATAAATGTTCATTCATGTTTATTTCACATTAAAACTAGTAGTACAGATGAAGGGGTGATCGCGCTCTGTGCTGCTGTTAGAACTAAGGCTTCTATACAGCGATCTCTTGCCACATCAAAGTACCGAATCAAAAGACCCACACTGAACATTTTCAGTACGAATACGTGTACCATTACACCTCTAATAATAATGTAAATATTCTGAAGACATAATATAGCTTTGTGCGAGGCAGCTCCATATTTAAGTTGCTGTTGACTGATAATCATCCACTCTGCTATAGCTCTTCAGCATATTCAATCACTCATGACATGCAAATTATTAATTAATGACACAATTAGTTTTTGAAGACACATTTACTTTGAACTTTTCATATAAAATTTACTGCAGCATATTAAAACTGGAACAATGCAATCAATTACACGTCGTTGTCAGTGCATCATTTTTTAATCTTTACATGGAGTATTTCACTGTTCTGATGCTTGCCCCCTTTTTTCACCATTGCTTTAGGTACCGTAGTGAAAAGATGACCATGAGCTACGCAGAATACATCGCCCACCGCCAGCATCATCACTACCAG
This sequence comes from Ptychobarbus kaznakovi, assembly GCA_027422405.1. Classification (NCBI taxonomy): domain Eukaryota; kingdom Metazoa; phylum Chordata; class Actinopteri; order Cypriniformes; family Cyprinidae; genus Ptychobarbus; species Ptychobarbus kaznakovi. Next base: position 28,232,518 of record CM049800.1, read on the forward strand.
AATGGCACCGGGCACCCTCTCCCTCCGTACAACCATTATTCCTGACAGCGAGCCGCATGACCAGTCACTGGACCTCTCGGCGGACATCTTCCCGGGAGAGCCCGCCCCCTCGTGGTCTAGCTATCTGTACTACTGTACCATTTTATGATGATAGTTTCCGTTGCCATGTCGACAGTCGGTTGGAGGCATGGCAGCGGGTAGCAAAGAAGCATTAGGTGATTATAAAGCGAAAAATACAATTCATTTATTTTGTCACTTTTATTCTTTGTATTTAGTTTTTGCAGCATATATATATAAATATATATCAACCCCTTCCCTTTTTAAGCAAATAAACAAGTACGTTTTTTTTTTTTAAACAAATTTCCTAAAATCAGGTTTCTCAGTCTGTGGATGGAAATAAGTCATATTAAATGATGGGCTAGTTTTGAAGATGCTTTTTATGTACGCTCAGCTTTAGCGACTCGCACAATTGTGTCGTTGTTGTTGTTTTTTCCCCTCTTTTATTATTTCTTATTAGTTTGACTTTTATATCATATAGGCAACCGCAGGGTTTAAGGGATTCTCTTTCCTCTCTGTGCAAGTCCTCTGATTATTTTGAGTGCTGATGTTGTTTTCCCTTCTCGTTTTATCGTGAGTATTGTTGTGGGTTGTAGGGATATGCAGTGTGGCCGAGTTAAAGCTAGTCAAGTCTTGTTTTGTTTTCCTCAGATTCTCAGATTATTGAAACCACTATCTTAAATTAGTTTTTGGGTACCACAGAATGCAAAGGCATGTTATTCTTGAACTGAATTGATGTAGATGAACAGTTAGGCCCTTTTTGTGTAGTGTTGCTACACGCGTGTTAGTGCACGTGTCTCTTCTTTTGTTGATGTGTTGTGCTAGTGTCATTTGTTTGTGAGGTTGAAAGTATAGGTCTGTACTAAGAGTGTAATTGGATGAAGGATTTTCTAGTCAGTTGAGCTCACAACTGAAATGTGTCTGTTTCGTATCGCTTCTATTTTGCCACACAGAGAGGAAAACCTTTGTGAGAGACCAAGGTCAAGTGACAGGGACAAGCTAAAAAAGCCATACTCTTTTTAACGCATGGTGGTTGCTCTAAATGGCTGTTTTTAATTCATTTCTCTCCTGGTCTGCTTACCTGGACACGGGAATCTTCACTCTCAGGAGGATGCTTCAGAAAGCTCTTTGTTTTGTTTTTAATGATCTGGTCTTACGGATGAGTATGTCCATTTCTGTCTCGCATGGCAGCAATGTTTACGCCTCCATACGAACGCGTGAACTTTACAGTGGCTGTAATTGAGAAGATAACTTGCGTAACCTCAAGTCAAGCTGCTCTGGTGGCGTCTAAACCTCCACATCTCGCAGTGAAGCTTGTTACAAATAATGTCATGTCACACCAGGTAGTTTTTTAAACTACGGTTGGAAGGGTTTTCATAGTTTTCTCACAGGCTATTTATTAGGCCCATTTTAAACTCTTGCTCTGAAAAGTGTTATATTTTTTTTTCCAAAGACCAGGATGTAGACTCAATATCGTGTCATATTGTCTGTAGAAGCAGTGGACTCACTTTTGACCACTTTTGAAAGGAAAATCGGGAAAGATTTGTCTTTTGTTTTCATATGCAAGATGTTAAGGGCTTTTGGGGTTCCATCCACAGTCATTATCCAGCTCACTAAAACCTAAAAATAAACCTGATTTCAGTTGTTTAGCCTTAAAATGGTTATGAAGTGGACAAGCAAATGTTTCCCTGAGTGTTTAACTTCTTTGAGACTGATAATTTCGCATATTACACGTTTTTTTTTTGCCTGTTAACAGTCAAGAGTTTATTACTGCCCAGCCAAGGCTGTTTTTCATCCATTTAATCCATATTCAAAACCCCACCTACCAGAAAGTAGGTCATAGTTATGAAAAGCGACACGTTTGTTGTCTCTGTCTTAAACAACCCTTTAAATATCTCATTTTTTGGCCTCAGTTTTAAGCCCGGTTTTTGTTTTTCTAGTTGGACGTTCAGGGCCTCGTTTGTTGGTCCATTAAAACAGCACAAACTGAAAAAAAATGTTATGCTGCAAAACCAACTCTTTGCATTTGAAATCGGATGTATTGACATTTGTTGCATGAATATGAGGCCTCCTGTTAAACATGGCATGCTTGTTTCACTGCTATATAGATATGAGAAGGAAAAAAAGACTATATAAAATGGTGCTATCGGACCTCATGTCGGGGGTGGTCGCAGTAAATGTGACTGGTCATGCAGACTCATTGGTCATATCAGACTTTATTATTATCCTCAATATATGCAGATCTGTTTTACAGGTGTTTTTTTCCTACCAGTGTAACAAACTCTCCTGCAGGTTTGAAAGGACAAGTAGGGACAAGTCTTACCCCATCTTTCCCTCATGGCCTGGGGGATTTGGACATATGCTTAACACCTCATCTGTTATAGACGTGCACATTTACGCAATACCCCGGTCTTTGTTTCCGTCGTTAAATGCTGTGGATGTTCGCGTTCATGTACATTGCCATTTTGAATGACGGCCGGCTTAACTAGCCGAACGCCGTTGACTAAATATGGCCAAAACTATAGCGATAATGATGTGCTGAGTTTACTTTGCTAACAACATTTGTTCAAATATAATCGGCTCAAGCGGTCGCGAGCGACGCTGTCCCCTGAAAGACACGTCGGTTCTTTCGTTTTTTTTGGTTCTGTCACATACATCTGCACATTTTAAGTTTTGCTAAATCGGTTTTCTGTCTAATTGTGAAGTATTTTCCTGATTCCTAGAGTAGTTTGAACATGCACTTTGAGGACATTCGCAATCCCAGGCACATTTGAACACCGTTGAAACTCAGAACCTGTCCTGCAGTTACGTTGCTCAAAGACGAGTTCAAAAACCATTTTCACGCTAACAACACAACTGGGATTAGTGTTTGGTATGCATAGCAAATGCTCATTTAGGCATAAATGTTGGGTTGTAACACCTACGGACGAGCTTGGCGCTCGCCGCCGAACCCATCGTCGTTTGGCTCATGTTACCTTCGTGTGTTCAACCGAACCAAAGATGCCTCCAGCCATGTCCAAATGCTGCTCTACAGACCTGCCTTCCTGTCCTTCCCTGCAAGAGAAATGTCTTCTGTGTGTTTTTTTTTCTTTTGTACAATTTCTAATATTGTTTTAGGTTTTTAGCTACCTAAGTTCAATGAATTTTCATTGTAGCTGTCGTTGAGACCTTGCACGGTGTCAATGACCGTAATGCTAGGTTGCATTTTTTTATTTTGTTTTCATCATTGTTGTTATTATATATTTTTGTAAAGAAAGAAAACCCCATAGCGTGCCTCTTAGATTTATGGGTTTCTTAATGTTTTTTTCCTAAGACCAGCAGTTATACTTTATACAAAAGATGAGTTAATCCTTATTTTTAAATGCCATGTAAAAAAAAACAAGCTTTTCTTTACTCTGGACCCAGTAGCTGCACTGGCATACAATCGCACTGATAGATATGGGGGGTATAACTAATAATAATAATGATGATAAAAAAAAAAATTATGTAAGAACTATAATACATTTGTTTGAAAACTTTTTTTGTACAAAAAAGAAATGTAAAAAAAAGTAAACACAATGACTGTTTTTGTATATCGAGTTAATTCTTTTCAAAACAATATTTTGGACCTAGTTTCTGAATTATTTTAGTGGTTTTCTATGTTCTGGAACTTTGAATGACTAACAGCTTGCAGTGTTGTCATTGCGGGCATCGGGGTTGCCTGGTGTAGCCCTGTACGCCCACCACTTTTTCTTTGTTTTTCAGTTTGGATTCTTTCTTTCAGAACTTAAAATTGTTAAGTAACGACTTGGCAAAAAAAATGATAAAATAACACCTCTGTAGAACTAGATCCTTTACCCCACTGAATTGCTGTTAGTGTGATGAGACTTGAAATGGGCGTTTATTATGAATATGGTAGTATGGCTAAAAAAAAAAGACAAAAATAATAAAATCTACACAAAAAAAATAATGTGTTGGGCGGGAGGGGGTGGTAAATAGATGGGCTATATGTGGGTATGTGAGCGATGGCTGTGGCAATGATAATGTAGTTTCAAAACATTATTGTTATTACCTTTTAAATCATTTATCCAATAAAAATAAATTCAGAAAGAAGCAGTGGGTGTCTTTTTATGCTTCACAGATGAACTTTTGAGACAATCTTCATCAATGTTACATGTAGAAGAATACCTTTAATATAGACCATAAAAACCATGTACAAAAATGACTCCAAGACAGAGGTTTCCCTTTCAGTCAAGTTACTTACATTGAAATGAGAGTGATCCCTTAATTCATTAGACTGCTCAAATCAGTATTTATCACACGACTGCAACAACCATAAAATGGTTCAGCAAACCTTAGTTTCTGGGTTTGACATGCAAACATCTGACTACACTTGAAACAGCAGTTTTTGGGATTGGATAAAAGATGCAGCCCTCATGTGGCTGGTAATAGAACTTATTTTCCCTTCTTTTGACTACATACTGGAATTGTTTGTATGTGAATGTTTATTCACCCATGTCTAGATAATGGTGTTCAGCTTAGTATTGAGATTGTAAAATAAAAATGAAGGTTAAAGAACCTTTTTAACTTCCCCAATAAGAAACATATCAAGAGTATCTCAGTTTAAAAAATAAAAACAAACAAATAACCTTTAAAATGGTAACTCTACAAACAATGGTCCTTTTGCTATGACAGAACACCGTCCATTCCCTTAGATAGTATCATCCATTGTGTGTACAACAGACACTGGAAAATCTCCTAGACATACAGTATCACTACATTTACACTTTCCACAACATGAACAAAATGTCATTTTGTTTTAAAACCACCTCGCCAACCAGCAAGGAAATACAGCGTTTTATAACCACACCTCAGCTATTCGGCAAACAAGTAAAGGGAACTGGGTTGGCCCCCTGTTGAACGTAAATAAAGAAGGCAACTTGAGAAGAAAGGTTACGTGTGTTCTGAGTTCAGTGAGTGTTCATTTTACTAAACACTAAAACATAGAAAAACAAGGCAAGGTTAATGTTGCTCGAGTCCTGCTCCTATGGATCGTCTTTCGATCTAATGATCCTGCTTTGAAACCCGGTTTGGACCGAACAACAAACAGAAAAAAAGGTGCTAAAGTTGTATATCTTTATATACTACACTTTTGTCTAGAAAGCTGGACAAGTTGAGGTTTTGTCCACTGCTGATAAAAACACTAGTCCAACTTCTTGTTGCGTAGACGTGCTATATCCAGTAAATAGCGGCACGTTGGGGCGGTGTGCTGCGAGAGGATGGTCAGAACCTTGCCGTGCACTAATGTCAGGGCCGTCTGGTGGCCCGTCGCCCACACTCGGTACCAGGGTCCATAGAAGGGGTCAGAGACCGCAGGACACAGCATGTTATTCAGATTCACTTCTGTCAACTGGTGGGAAGCAAAACACAAGATTGAGTTCACATAGGGCCACAATAACTAAAGCAAAACATGCATATGTGAAACAGAACGGTAACACTTCAGGGATCTATTCTCACTATTAACTAGTTTAACAGCATGCATATTAATGTCTGTTTATTAGTATTTATAAAGCACATATTAATGTCTTAATCTGCATGATCATATTTTAGATCCCTAAATCCACGAAATACCTAAACTTGTCAATTACCTTCCTAAGTTAATATGCAGCAAATTAGGAGTCTACGGAGGCAAAATAGTTGAGAGTTAATAACTGGACCTTAAAAAAGTGTGCCCGCAAGAATAGAATGCAAACATTTCATATTTAAGAATTGAAGTTGTAGGTCAAATAAAACATTAAAGTAAAGACTGCAAATTGCATGCGTACACTTTAGTTTTTGATACAATCAGGAACCAATTAATGTTTTTTAAAAAGTAAAATGTCCAGTTATTCAATACTAACTGGTTTGATCATCTATAACAAGTCATGTACTCCCAGTTTGGGTGCAGTTAAACTGACAAGCCACCACAACATTAAAATGACCTGCCTAATATTGTGTAGGACCCCCTCATGCTGTCAAAACAGCTCTGATGCATCAAGGCATGAACTCATAAGACATCTGGACGTGTCCTGTGGTATCTAACACCAAGACATTAGCAGCAGATCCTACAAGTTGTGAGGTGGAGCCTCCATGGACCAAATTTAATGGTCCAGCACATCCCATAGATGTCCAATCAGATTGAGATCTGGAGAATTTGGAGGCTAAGGCGACACATTAAACTCTTTCCTTAAATCATTCCTGAACAAGTTTTACATTGAGGCATTATACAGCTGAAAGAGGTCAATGCCATCAAGTAAAACCATTGCCATGAAGAGATGAACGTGGTCCGTAACGGTTTGTAGGTGGTGCCCAAGGTTTCCCAGCAGAACACTGCCTCCACAGGCATACACATCGTGCTGCCATCTCTTCTAGGTTAATGATGTTAACACACCCAAGCATCTACATGATTCATCAGACCAGTCTCCTTCCACAGCTTCTTGGTCCAGCTGCTCACTTGCCCATTATGGGCCAGATTTACTAACAGCAGTGCTAACCATCTTTTGGCGTTAAAATAGTTCTGTCAGGTTTTACTAAAGACGCGCTGTGAATAATTAGCACTGAAAAGGCATGGACAGTTATTTTTGAGCCTGACCTTATTGAATATTCATTTGTAGGGGTTTCCCTTTCAGATGCAACATTTATGGGAGAAGAGTATTAAAATAAATCACGCAATGCAATGTACTTGCATTTGCGCTCGTCAAATGACTGGTATTTGCACCATTATTTAATGCCCATAAAAGCAGGTCTTGAAGCAGGCGGTAATGTGCGCTGATCATTATGGAAATGATCTGGCTGCGTCCGTGTTCTTTAATGTGTGCATTGTTAGTAAATCACCGGCAGAATTTCTCTCATTGCCGCTTTTATGGAATTGCGCTCTAATGCTAATTTGCCTTGTTTAGTAAATCCTGGCCCTATAGGTGTTTTCATCATGGGCTCCATCAGTCTGTGGCTATGCAGACTACACCGCCACAAGACCTGCCAGTCTGAAGACGCTCTGACCCAGTCTTCTACCCCGTCCATCACTATTTGGCCCTTGTTAAAGTCGATCAGTGTTATTCACTTGACCTTTCAGTGGTTTAATGTTGTGGTTGATCAGTGTATACTGTAGCCAAAAACTGGAGATTAGTCAGAACAAGCATTCCATAAACATGTCATATAATAATATCAAAATATTAATTTAAAAGTAAAAAGTTCAGACTGTAGGGCAGGGATCTCCCAACCCTGCTCCTGGAGAGCTACGTCCTGCAGATTTCAGTTCCAACACACCTGTCTGAAATGAACAAGTATCCCTGAGCACCTTGATTAGCTGGTTCAGGCGTGGTTAATTGGGCCTGTAGGACTGTAGCAGGGTTGGAGACCCCTGCTGTAGGGTATCACACAAGGCTAACTAAACCATTTGAAATATAGACATTGCTTGTGAAGTTCCAACACGTTTAATTTTCTTGTTAAAACTGGTGACTACGCATTAACAGAAATGTGATTTCTGATGGCTTGTAATTGTAATAAAGCTCTATTTAAAACAGTCAGCTTTTACTGGGAGTTTTATCTTGAGGTTGTAATACGGTCACAGAGGACCAGGAGTCTAAAAACCCTCAATAAACACCCATAACCCATGAAAATAATAGACAGAAAAGTTCAATAAAAGGATATCATTTTGGTAACAAGAATATTATTCAAGTAAAACTCTACACACATTTAATAATCCTGTGTTTCTATCTCTCCCTCGTTCTCTATAGCCATATTGCTATTGTAGTATTCCCATACACTATTGAATTATTAGGATATTGTATGCTTTTAATGAGAAGAAAACACCTAACAAGTCAGTCTTTCTTTCTCAGACTTTCATGATATAAACTCACAATTGTGAGAAATAGTCAGAATTGCGGGATATATAATTTTTTCACAAATTGCGAGTTCATGGTTTAGATCTTTGAATTATGACTTTTTTCTTGCAATGGTTTATATTCTGAGTTTACATCACACAATTCTGAGAAAAAAATGGCGGAAATGGGCTTCCATATATATATATATATAAATAAACTTAACTCCTATGAAAGCTCTAGAAAATGCCATCGAGTTTGTGCTGCATTATGGTCTGCTTACTGTACCACTTAATTAGACACAATGCGATGAGGTCAGTGGGAAGCATGCAGTGTATACTACACACTATTCAGTAACTAGTGAGCTAGCATTCAATTTCATAAGCTACCACTCTTTCTATTTCTTCCATATTTGTATGGCAGCAGTGCAAAGTAGAATACTAGCATGCTCTTCTGATTTTCACAATAGTGTTTGATTGTCGTACCATTCCAAGGCCCTGGAGGAACACAAAGTGGTAGAGGAAGAGGATGCCCGATGACAGCAGTGCCCACCACATGTCTCCGAGCGGCTCTGGCTTATACACACCTGACGGAGGAGACACATGACAGTCAGGGAAGTATGTTTATCTATGCTCGAGCCTTTCTTCTAAAGGCATATGCTGGGTTCAGCAGAGGTTAAGCTGCATCTGTTACCACACAGAATTTCAACTCGTCCTTCAAACAAACAAGCGAAATGGAGATTCCAGGAAAACACTTATAATGGGGGCAAGACAATGCAGCTGGATAAACAGTGTTTCAAACATATCACCACAAAACTTGAGCATTATAGGATAAGATTATTTTGTTAAAGTGAGGTTATAAATCTCTGACAGAATTTGGCCAGAGACGCTGTAGCTGATTTAATTAAAAAAAGGGAAAAAAATCAGGGAATTATATTATTACCATAAACTACATGGGTATCTTAAACGTATAAATCATAACCTGTTGAAGATTGAGAATCATTCAATCTGAACGTAATCCATTTATATTATGATATCCTTTCAATTAAAATATAGGCCTGTATCTTCTATTAAACTAAATTAATTAATAATACCCTTTTATATTTATGAATGAATGATTTACATTCATATTTATCAAAAATCAAATAACAGTTTACACCTTTACTATAAAAATGCTATTACAACTATATTTGCAAATGTCTCCATTTATTTCGAATCATTATTTTGTATATGCAAAACTATACTTTTTTTTACAATTTAGCAGTGCATGCACACTTAAAGGAGACTTTTCTATAGTAATACAACATTAAAATAAATGTTCAATAATATTAATGTGAATAATTTAATAATAAAACAGATATCTGCATTATTATTGTGGACTGGATCATCTGTTTTAAACCATTTCATAAATCATATCAGGCCAGTTTGGGTCAAGCTGTAAAGATGGACTAGACATCATGCAGATATTCAATCGTCTAGTTACACTTAAAACATATGTTCTTGTATTTTTGCCTTGTTTTCCAGTACAAATATCTAAACATTCTCGAATATAGAAACCAATATCTGCCAATGGGGCGAGAAAAATATATTTTTCTTACCCAGTAGGCAGATATTTTTCAGAAAACAAGGCTTAATATTTTGCTTCTCAAGTAAATATGTCTATTTTCAACCATGTTTAGATATTTGTTCTGGAAAACAAGGCAAAGATCTTTTAGTTTTTTTTTGCAGTGATACACAAACATTGCCCCCTGTTGAAACACATTTAGTCACTCCTGTACTCTACTTAAGGACATATCCTTACAATGTCCCAACCAGCAAACAAAAAACTCGACACGTTAATTGAATCACGTTTATTTAAGCCAATGAGGAGCTGTAGTACTCCTTTCTGAACATTAGATGACTCTCTGGGTTCAGTGTTGCCAGATTGGGTGGTTTTGAATTTGATTGTGCGGGTAAATATTGGCTTGGTTTGAGGTCAGTCGGCAGTTTTCAAACATAAATTATATAGGCTAATTAGTTAACATACAAGCCCAAGTGTGCATATACTGCATCCGATCAGTCATCACGATGTTACTAAACCCAAGCACACTGCAAAGACGACTGGTGCTGATGTTGATGTTCACGTTTAGCCAATCACGATCAGCAGACAGACGTGATGATTCATGAGCGAAGGGTTTTTAGCGCGATAACGGATCTGATTTTGAATGTATAAGTGATGATCACAAAGCCTAAATGAGTTAGATTTTTTATTATTGGATTATAATACAGTATGCATCAATGAATGAGACAGGTTTGACTGTCATGGTGTGTGCATAAACAAGTCTGAAATACCTAATTACGTTGCTTATTCAGATCACTTATATTGGGCACTAAATTTAAAGTCTGACTGACGTTGGAAATGATGCATGTGTTTTTGCGGGGTATCGGTTAATTTCTTGATTGCCGTTTTGACCGTGTCTGCTTGCATATTTTAGTCATATTTGGTAACATCTTTAATGTATTGCCACGATTTGATCCATGGGAAATGTATCTATTATATTTATATTATTTTGTCGTCTTTATTTTGTTTTAATGAATTAAAAATGGCTCTTATCAACCTTGATTTACATTCTATCACATTATTTTGACAGTTAAAACTTTGGGCGTTTTTTGTGAGCTTTTGGGCTGGAAATCGTCCATCCTATCTGGCAACACTGTCTGGGTTTACTCATCTCTCTCCGAGCGTCATTGCTGTTCTGACATATACTTTACTCAGGGCATGAGAAGTGTCCTCCTGACGTCAACATAACAGTCATTTCACAACTGAAACATCGGTTGGATGAGTTCTAGAAATAACCGCACTGATTTCAAGAGTACTACAGCTCACTTTTCAACTGAAACGTGTCCACATGGAAGCTGAAATGATATGTGCACGTGGACGACGGCACGTAGCTCTAGCACTACGACGGTTTGCCCGAACTTCAGAAACTCACCTCCTTTCCTGAAGAGGTAGACTGGCACAAGATACAGCATGAAGTGCTGAATATAATAGATCTCCTTCTCAAACGGAAGCTGTGATGGGAGAGAAAAAAAGACAAAACATTCAGACATGTTCCAGTCTTATTTGGTGTCAGCATGATTTGAACAGAGCGCTTAGCTCACGTATGAATGATGGGAACACACTCACCAGTCGAGTGTTGACTACTGGGAAGAGAAGAGCTAGAAGGGCTCCATTCAGCATATGGACCTGAAGCCTTCAAAACAGAAACCGAAAGAAAGCTCTCAGTAACAATATATCTGAAACAGTACAGGATCTAAATATAAACTGAACAAGGGAAAACAGTGACAGTCTATTAAACTGACAGATATCATAACATGAAGCTATTACAGGTCAAAGGCAACTGTAAAAACAAACCTACTCATCATATGCTGCCTTAAAGCATCAATAAATGCATCCTGCACAGAGAAGGCAATCTCTACAAATAGATTTAATTGATGGTATGAAACGAAAAATGGTGATATATACACATTACTGAAATGTACACATCTAATTCATGCAATACTGAAAAGTATCAATAAACAATATGTGACCCTCTCTGTGAAATCCAGGCTAAAGTCTCAAAATCTAATTATGAGATAACAAGCATCAAAGTTGGATTTCAACCATTCATTTCACTATAATTTAAATCTTTGACATGACCTTACTCAGTCAATTTTAAAGATATGAAGGTTACATTTTCACAATGTTATTTACCTTATGAAGGATGTTTTTATGTAGAAAACTGTAAATCACAAAAAAATCGACTTTAGCTAGGTTTTCACAGAGAGGGTCATATCAATTTATATAGATGTAACACTTTAGTATAGGGACCAATTCTCACTATTAACTAGTTGGTTATTAGCAAGCCTATTAATAACACATTGGCTGTTTATTAGTACTTATAAAGCACATATTCTGCATCCATAATCATACCCCATACCTAAACGTAATTACTTTACTATTATTAAACAGTAAAGTGGAAGTTTGAGGTAAAAGTCGTAGTTAATGGTTTGTTAATAGTAAGAATTGGACCTTAAAGTAAAGTGTGACCATATAGATAGATAAATGGAGTTACAGATAGTCTTTTTTGTTTGTGTTGTGTGTCTTCAGGCTAATTTATTAAGCTGTTGGATTGGCAATAGTGCAACAGCAAACTTTATCACTTTATTTTTCCAATGTGGAAATAAGCCGTTTCTTGTGAATGTGTAAGACTACGGTTTCATTCACAGCCATAAATATAAGAATTACAATGTGCAGTAAATGGTCAAACTATACGCACTACAAACCAAGTGTGTTTAGCATTACACTAATTCATTAATATAATATGATAACAAACAGAGCCGGAGTGGGGCTCATTTTTAGTCCAAGAGTTTAAGTTTAATTTTTGAATATACACAAATAAAAAACGACATTGTAAACTTCTTAAACATTCTGCAATCAAACTTCTGAATAGGCACAGCTGAAAAATACATCAAATGAACTGAAAAAAAAAAAATTCACTCAATTTTAAGTCAGCGAGATAAATAATTTTAAGTAGAATTGTAAAAAAAAAATGTACAGAGCATTTACTATTGTCCCTTTGCATTATCGACACCATTTTCCGGTTCATCACTGTGGAGCTGCTTTGACAAGCCGTTTTGTATAAAGCACTATATAAATTGACTGTTTGGGAGCAGAGCAGGGGCGGAAATTAAGGAACAAATCTAACAAAAATGCGGCACAAACTAAAAAAAACGGGCAAACATTGATCTCCGTTCAAATTCATACCTTTGTGTAGTTTGGTTCATTGTGTTAATATTTTACACACTTAAGATGTATATTTTGCAACCAGGTGATTTCCATGCCAAATGAAATGCATTCTCGTGTCCGTGCATGTCCATGATGTATGTGTAATGTTAATGCTTAGATAAAGATCTCTGAAATGGTAAAAATATTTTACAAATAAGCCAGAGTCTTCCAATTGTTCAGCTATTCATATATCTGTGCATGACATCGCATTAGTGTTTTACCACATGTGCCAACTGACATTTTTATCGGGACTTTTATATATATTTTTTTGCATTTGATACGGTTTGTATAAAATACCCCAAATTTCCAATTAATTCCCTTTAATTCCAAAACTTGGAATATTTCCAAAATCAGCCAGTTTAACTTCCCATGGAAAGTTTCCGGAAATGTACAGGAACTGAACCCCTAATTGTAAATGTTGGAGATAGATACTCACCGGATGAAATTACAGTCGGACAGAAAGATTCAAACCCAACAACTGCCTCTGATATTTTCTAACTAAACAGAAGTTGTTTTCCAGTTGGACAGGAAATTATTTCAGCTGAGTGTTGAATCACTAGAGACATTAAAATACCTCACTTCCAAGAGACATGAGCACGTCACGGACTCCCTCTGCTCGCTTAGTGACCATATCAATTACATTTACAGCTACAAAGAACAACACTCATGCAAGTCATCCTTTCTTACAGTCTTTACATTGAGAGGAGTACAATGGCGGATTGGTAGATAAAGCTGTAAAAGGAGTTGAAATGTGTGGAGCGAGAAAAAGGGCTCACAGTAGACTAGAAAGGGTTGACACGGTTGCATCTGCAACCCCCATTTTGCAGTTACACGTCAATACGGCTCTACGTCCTGAGGTAACCGTAAGACTCGCTGAGAAATAAATGTCTAATATGAGTCCACACATACACCAAATATCTTATGAAACGTTTTTTTTTGGCTTCAAGTTTTAACACTAGTGTGTTGTAAGCGGTTCCATTATTAAACCCTAATTTATCAGCGAAGATTCAAGATGGACTTCATCATTAGACACATTTCAGTTGGATCGCAAATCATCCACATGGGCCACTGGTGCTTGGAGCCTGATGATTACAGCTATATTGTTATTATTAGAAGTTTACAGAACAATGAACTTACAATACTAACATTTATGACTGCCTTAATTTCTTTGCATTCAAACATTAAACCATTGAGCTTTTATTGTGGCGGAAAACCGCCAGAAGACCTCTTAACACTTCTCACTGTTGCCAACAAATGTATTAATTATTCTCATTACAAATTTGAAAAGATTGCTGGCACGTTGCATTCCCAAATGCAAATTATAAGCGACTCACAGCACTGGCAGAGTTCATGAGAAGGATTTACTGTGAATCAAAGTTGAAAATGAACCCAGTGCTTCCCTCTAAAACATGCACCGTGCCAGACTATAATACAAATGATACAAATCCCATTCCTGTCGACAGTCAGAATTCAATGATTTTGAATCTATTGTAAAAAGAGTTTCAGAAAGGAAGCAAAACATGTTTGCAAAAAGAGATTATGATTTAGAAAACATGAATTGGTCTGAGGGCAGACTGGTCAAGTATCGCTAGTTGTATGCAGAAGATGAAACGGTAAGTTTCTAACTTTATCACTAAAAGAAATCGGAAACCGCTTGCAGATTCTCACAATGGTACTTGTAAACAACACTGATGTCTTCAGTCAATCAAAACTCAGTAGCCAATGAGAACAGACCGCTGCTAGCCCTGCCCACACAAGAGATTCGTTCCAGCTTCATGGACATTTAGTAGTAGTAGTAGTAGCCCTTTATTGTCACTAGTCACAAGTACCAGCGAAATTAGCCATCAACCTGTCATTCAAGGGGGTAGACAGGACAGGAAGACAGGGAATTGAAGAAAAATCAGCAAACATGAGGAAGGTGAGGAGAAAAAAAATAACCCCCAGACTAGCTCCTTGGGGAGTACAGTGTGAGAACAGAAAAACACCTCACAACAAAAGCACATAAATACACCATAGACACACGACTTTGCAACAGGGGAGGTAATCCAGCTCCGGCAAGCAGCCATCCGGTCCTGCAGCCAATCTTAGCGCTGGTCACAGACCCGCTTGTCAGGCTGGCGGTACAAAGCGACGGAGGCGAGGGATCGGGGGTGGGGAGGTGAACGAGACGAGACAAGACGAGAGAGCAAGCAGGGAAGATAATGGCGAGGACGGGGAGAGAAAAATGTGTCCGCCTCCGTTGAGTGCAGCATTTAGTGCTTCCACTTTTAAGCTACATGGTGCTTTGTAGTATATGTATCATGTAGTTTACATGAGGAGTTTGTATGTAGTACATTTGTACACTTTTAAAATAACTATCCATCTTTTAAAAAACTGTGACAGAAAAAAAATTGTCACTATTTAAAGTTATAAAACTGGAAGATGGTAATGTTACAAAAAACAACAACAATAGGTCAAATAGACTAGTGGTTTAAATGTGCATTATATGAGTTATTAGCACTCTCGAGGAGACTGTGGGAATACTAATGCTGTGGTTAAATTGTCACCTCTGAGTCGGTGTATATGATCAACACCTTTAAAGCCTGCTCACTGAATGCCTATGAAACACAACGCATGCTTCTCTTAAGGCCAGGACACACCAAGCCGTCATCGGCAATGAAAGCCGATGGTGTTGTCGCCTTGTACAGCTGACTGCAAACTAGCTTGTGTGTTCTGCGCGTGAGGAATGAACGTATATCAGCAGCTATCAATAGTCTATATTCATAATTCAAAAGGAGACACCAAAACAAGGATATAACGAGATATACAAGATACACAAAACAAACAAAGCAGCGCTTACCATTTTGAATATCAGTTATGCTTTTAACTTCCTTCATTTTAAACGGCTCATGTTGTTATAAAACATGGTGAATCGGGCAACTGCCGTCAATGAGAGCCTAGCTCGACGATGCTCCCCGACCGCCCGACGACTGACCGCTGACTTGGTGTGACCCGGACTTCAGCTAGACTTGATGACTACAATGTGAAACAGTCTGTTCTCAATAAAGACACCGGAGTCTCCTGGTCTTAGCTTCTCAGTTTCGTACAAAGCACCGCATTTGTTCTTTACGTGAATAGAGAAAAGTCATTCAGCAATATTATTCAACTTTAAAGCAGTTATATTATTTTCAGCTACGTTTGCACTATTTTTTGATGATCAGTTGGACTTTTCTGAAACACATTAGGAACATGAACAGCATTGCTCAGGTTGAATTCAAGTCAGATCTAATGTGCTGGTCTAAAACAGGCATCACTGTGCTCAACGCTTACCTCATTAGCACTTATTGGAAACAGACGTCTGATGTCATAGCCACTAGTTCACACAGTAATACACATCAATCTGTGATGTATAGATGGTGTTTTGGTGAATGAATGGTGAATTACATCACCTAAGAGTTGAGAGTCACAATCTGTTCTGAAAAGCCGTCACTAAAGCAGCAAACATCTCCAAAAAACAAAGTTTTTCTAGTAGTTTTTCACATTAAAATGTAGAAAATCAAGGAATCAAACCTTGAGAAAGAAAGAAATTAATAATGTGAATAATCTGTGATGAATGTAAAATTCAGATCATCTCAGAGGTTGTTTATAGTTTATTGCCATCTGGTGACATTACCAATCCAGCATGTCTCACATTCAGGACACTAACAGCTCCTGTGAGGAATTTAGCCCCATCCTGTGAGCATGCATCATAGCAATTATTCATATTAGTGAGCAGCATCATAGCAATTACATTAGCATGCATCATAGCTCTGTTCCAATTACATATTAGTGAGCAGCATCATAGCTTCATATTAGTGAGCATGCATCATAGCAATTATTCATATTAGTGAGCATGCATCATAGCAATTATTCATATTAGTGAGCATGCATCATAGCAATTATTCATATTAGTGAGCATGCATCATAGCAATTATTCATATTAGTGAGCATGCATCATAGCAATTATCATATTCATATTAGTGAGCATGCATCATAGCAATTATTAATATTAGTGAGCATGCATCATAGCAATTATTCATATTTCATATTAGTGAGCATGCATCATAGCAATTATTCACTACTTATTAAACATGTGGTATAATATTATCAAGTCAAGTTATATATTGCTTTATACCATACTGATTGTTTTAATTAGATGCATGTGATAAAATTCCAATGACAAGCAACATTTAGATCTTACACTTAGATCTACTGCCCAGTTAGTTAAGTCAACAAAAATGATTCATGCATCAAGAATTGTTTCATTAGGTTTCATTTTGCCTTTTGCACAGATGCCCTTTGCTTTCAGACGAAACATGAATCCAGATTAATAAGGTTTATTACTTCCAGAGAAACTACAGTTTATCTTATCAATATGAAAATATGTAGCTGCTATGGTAACATCCATCTCAGTCACTTGCATTCTGCACTTTATCCATTCATGATATCCATCTAGTAGTTGTTAGCTACTCTCGTCTATCATTTTGTTAATGAAACTTATTACACTTGTATCCTTTGCATTATGAGTTAATTAGTTATATAATATCATTTTCATATTTATTTTTTTTCACCTCAAAAACTATTATATTAATATTGAAGTCTAAAATCGTTACACTTTTGAGGTTGAGAAGCATCGCTCAGAAAATTAAAATCCAAATTAAGTTCTAGTCCTCTGCCATTTAAGTAGACATCCCATCCAAAGTGATTTACAGAATAATAAGTTAAGTGCTTTTGCTCAAGGGCATATTATGGATTGCTTACTACCTTCTAGTCTACAGCAACTATTTCAAGGGCACATTATTGAAAGAGGTGATTATATAATATCATTAATATGATTAACAAACAGATGTTACCTGGATTGTCAGACAGAAAAGATTAGACTTCTGCCAACAATACATGAGAGATATGGTTCTTTCCAAACTGATAAACAGTGCTGGGGAAAGATAATATTAAAAGTAATGCATTACAATATTGCTTTACTCCATAAAAAGCAACTAATTGTTCCTTGGTTAATTTTTATGGAAAGTAATATACAGTATTATGCTATTTTTGCTTTACTTTTTCCTCATATGGCCAGGGCTTGCTTGTTTGTTTTTAATATTAAAAACGTTCCGTTTTAGCAGATGTAATATCCTTTTACACCAAAAGTGAAATTAATAAGTGTTTTGTGCAAACATTTAATTTCAGGTTTGCGTCAAATTATGAGTTTGCAACTTTGCATTTCACTCTTTTTATCCATTTTGAGAAATACTGAATGTGTTTTTGTGCATGTGAGATGACTAAATGCATGTTCACATTTAGTCTAGAACTACAGTAACCCTCATATTTACACCGCGAACCCAACACCTCTGCATTCACTCCCGACTTCTCTCAACATGGAGACACATGGCGTGGGGGGGGGGTTACTGGCATTACTTATTTGAAAAAAGTAACTTAGATATTTTATTGTAACTCAAAAGTAATGCGTTACTTTACTAGTGACTTGGAAAAATTAACCCGATTACGCAACTCACATTACTTGTAATGCGTTACCCCCAATACTGCTCATGAGCACCCCAAGCATTCACAGGAAAAGGTGTTGAAAGGCTATTTTGGGAAGAGTCTGGTGACATGCATAGGTTTGCATTCCTCCTATGCTGACGAGGCCGAACACTACAGTAGTTACGGTCACTAGACTTAAATTGCACATGAAGACCAAGAGTGAAGGTAACAGGAAAACGAACCGCTCTCTGCAGTGCAATCTGTTACGGAGTACTTACCTAAAGATAACCATGGCAGTTTTACAAGGGGGACATGCAAGCAGGAAGATCTGCAAAAGATAAAGTGATAGGCTCAATAACAATGACTCTTTTGGACAAAGCACATATTACATCAAGCAGTGAAACTAGTAATGCAAACTACAAATCATGAGAGTAACTGATAGCAGAAATTTTAACTAAGTCAACAAGAGGACAGCAATTCCAAATAAACGCAGGAATACAACTCTTAAAATAGAACAGAACAACCATTGCTGCAAAGACAAGGCTGCTCATTCAAGCCTTTATAACTGCTGTAAATGAGGGCTCTGTTCATGGTCACGTACTGTGTACCTAGGTATTGGGGGTATATAAATGCAGAAAAAGTGCCAAGCCGTACATATATTATCAGAACAAGTTTATCACATTTTCAGTGGCTGTGTCTATCAAACAGACATTCAGCTACTGAAAAATGGAGACCTGGAGATAACATGACAATTTGGACCAGTTCAGTGTTGCATTAAGAACTACTCCCAAATATACACCTTTTTTCTCTGATCATCTTTATTTTACTTATTCTCTGAAATGCAAACACACCATTTTGACAATACCATCAACATAAACGGTTAAAATTACAGCTCTGAAAACTGTGTAATTGAGCCGTTTAAATAATTATTTTTGTTTCATATAAATATTGCAAGCAACTTAAAATTTGAGATATTTGTTTATGATAAAACAATGTTGTACTGTGCTGTTGTTTTGATCACTAGTGAGAGTGTTCTCTCGGTCTCTAATCTAGGGTTAAAGAGATCACAAACTGACATCATTTAGTATCTGTTGGGAGGGTAGCCAGGGTTTCCCTGTTTGGACAGAAAGAGCCGTCTGGGATCAGGACACAAGAGGTTAAATCCTGTCAGCAGATATCCTTATCAGAGTCAAACTAGAGAGGAATCTGACACCGTGTAAGAAGACGAGAACACGTTCAGTCTCGTGTAATATGCTCACTCCAAGGCAGAGGGAACAATTAGGATAATACAGTTACAGCAATTCAAGTACAGAACATTTTAAAGATTTTTCCCCCAAGCGCTTATTTAATTCTATTATAGTCTACGCTACATTTGGATATTTTTTGAAGAATATGCGAGTGGTGTTTGCCCATACAAAATCTGCTTAATATGATGAACAGATTTAATTTAGCCGTTTATTCACATATAAACACATTCATCAGATATGGTAAACGTGGAAGCTAGTGCACAAACTTCACTAGTTTTTGTGTATCATGCAGGCACGAGAACCAGTGAAGTTTATTCCACTACAGGATGCCCTCACAAAGCCTACATCTAATCTGTAGGCCTGTCATATAACGCGCTTGTATTAAAGCCCTTGATTGATTATGGATTCATTTTACAATGCCTTTATACACTTTTTGAATCCCTGGACTTTCAATGGATGGACAGAATATCTTAATTTGTGTTCCGTAGATTAACAGAAGTATTATGGAATTGGAATGGCATGAGGATGAAAATATAAACAGCTTTTTTTATTATTATTATTTAAAGTCATTAATAGTTAATAGATCTTATCCTGATTGTGTAAATAAACTGTTCACCATGCCTCACCAGGTAATAAAACCATGCAACAGTGATTAGTGCAATGTGATTTAAGAATGTTATGTATGTGGATAACTGTTCAATAGGTTTATTTGACCACTAACGTAACAATATAACATAACTCCGGAGACATGTTATGAATTTAAAAGCGAGTGTACAAACACTGAAGTGAGTCATGTCTACATTAGCACGAGTAGGAAAGTATTTTATTCAGTCAGTCAACCTCTTAATTTTTTTTTTATCATAAATCAGAATATTCTCAATACCAAAATTACTGCACAAACAATTTTAAAAGATATTACATTTTAAAGAAATATTAAAACTCTTTTCTGCTGGTTGAAAGAATTGTTAACCCACAATTAAAATGTGGTAATGCATTTCTCACGCTCATGTTGTTTCTAACCACGTTTCTTTTGTTTTGTTTATCCCTGGCACACAAAGGGTGCATGTTCTTTTCCATACCCCAGGCCTATTCATAACTTTGCCAGAAACAGACTGAAATGAAAGCTATTATTCCCTCCTAATCTTCTCCTTCATCAAATCCTGTTTGCACATAGTCAAATAAATGCAAACATCATTGGTGTGCCATCTCATGTCTCCTAACTGATCATGGCATTGACATTCAACACAAATTACAGGATATATGGGCAACAAACCAGTTTTATATTCTTTGTATTTATTTAACTGAACAGCTGGATGCACTCTGCTGAGCATTATATTGATCTCATCCTACAAGACAACACATAGCAATTGTCTTTATTACTGAGTCCCTGTACATCAATGTCCTAATGCTGCTTCATTTGGCATTTATTGAGGCTAAAGTAATTCAGCCTAATGTGTCCTGTCAAATAAGTTTGTTGTTCACAAGGCAGAGGAGAAAATATGGCAACAATAAGGTTTGCAGGAAAGATGTACTTGCATTAAAAACCTGCTATTTTCGTTACATTCTGTGGATTTATAAAGCATGCTACTTTCCACATATCTCCCTGTGCATTACTGTTATTATTGGTTTTGCACTCAAATTGTGTTTCATTCAGGCGGTTTACATTCCCAACTATTCCGGCTTTAATATTTTCCAACTGATAAGCCAGTGACCTTGTTCAAATACTGTAAGACTTGCACAAATAAGTTTATTGACATAAGTGGAGCCATAGAGTTATTACAACATACTGCGCTTGCATATTTGAAGCCCAGTAGAGGGGCATCATAACATGCCATAAAAGACAAGGCAAGTAAACCGGTAAACGGGGAAGCAATGATGCAAACATGTGACAAATCAAAATCCTGCTGTCAAGCAGCTCTAAAACGACAATAGTCTCATTCAACCAACAGGTTGAAACATGAAGGTCATTTAGCTAGTAATAAACCGCTGGCTTATGAATGGCCATTAACGTGCAACTAGTATAATAACATCAAGACAGAGAGATGTTCCAAAGGTTTGCATGAGGCAATTGTCAGATATTTATTATTATATATAATAATATTAAGTAGTAGGGATGCGCGTAATGGAAAAATACCGGTATATATTATATTTCAAACAGTACGATGTCATAATTTTGCTCAGTTCCATATTTCATACGCTGCTGTTCCAAAGTGCACCTGTAGGTGGCAGTGCTTCCCAAATTGCTGCGCAACCAGTAAACGTGACAACAGAACAACGTGATGAATCAAACAGACGAAACTCTCAAACTAATAAATAAATTAGTAATTTAATATTTATATTAATAAAAAAGAACAGTAGAAGTGAAATTTGGCATTACTTTGGATACAAAACAGATGACAAAGGTGAAGGAACTGACCTTACTGCACCTGTATGCAAGCGTTGCTATAAATCACAGGAGGCAACACATCAAACCTTTTTAAGCATTTGTCGCTTGCTCATCCTGATCTTTTCAGAGAATTAAGAGATCGAGTGAGTGCATCATTCCTCATTCATAAATTCAGATTTACATTTAAATTCGGATTTAATCTTTACAACTGATCAACACACATACAGATGTGATACAGTAAGCGCAAATCTGCATCTGTGACACGCATGGGCATGTCTAGAGGGGGGGGGGGCACGGGGTGGCACCGGCCCCCCTCAAAATATTCTTGGCCCCCCTTTGTGCCCCCCCCCAACAGCGCAGACTGATCAGAGTATAACATCTGCGGTGTATTTCTATAGTCTTTGTGTGCGGGAGCATTTCAAATCTCACGCGCTGCCGCTGATGTCATACGCTAATCGGCAGCGTAGCGCCGCTTGAAGTAGAACACACCTACTCACAAATTAGGGCTGAACGATTTTGAAAAATAATCTAATTACCAATATTGTGATTTTGATTTAATATGCGATTTTTTTAAAGCTCTTTATATTCCTAATTAATCAAAGAAAAGCAATAAATCATTGTATAATATGTAGTGTTGGGCACGTTACTTTAAAAAAGTAATTAGTTATATTACTAGTTACTTCTCACAAATAGTAAGTAGTTACATCATTATAAAATAAACTAATTACCAGGGAAAGTAACTATTATTACTTTAAAAAAAGGTTCAAATGTGTCAAATAACTTGGATGCCCCAATATTAAAAATATGTTAAATGAATAAAATGGTCACTAAATGGAATAAATTATTATTATAAAATATTGTACAGATGTACACCAATCTACACTATTTTAATGTTTCTGTGGGACAATGTGAGAGATACCCATCAAATTCAATTGATTACTTCAGTCAAAAATTATAATATTTATGAGCATTGATAGAACTTTAGTAATTAGAATAACCATGTATGAATGCATATTTATCATGTTGTCTTAACTTAGGCGTGCTTAAGATATTGTTTGTCATTTAGTGTTTCTATAAAAAGGGGAAAAAAAAATAATACTGATAAGATGACAAAAATTCTACTATAACCATATAAAACGCACAAAGGATTATTGAGCTGCTGGGTTCATGAATATTAATCACAATCGATTCGCTGAAATCAAAACAGGGACGATGATAGGTGAGTGCCGGCCAATGAGATTGTCGTTTGCGCATTAGCTCCGCCCACTACAGGAGAACCCGGCAGTTCTTAAAAGCTTTCTGTTATTTTGACAGGAAAAAACAACAAAGAATATTGTTTACATGTAACGCGTCAATTCTGCATGTTATGAAAGACCCGCGGACACGAAAACAACCCGCGGCAAACTGCAGACTTGGCAACATAGCGTCCCAACTTGATGCTTCCTCTGAAGACTGCTTAGATGTGTTTGACTTGAAGCAGCGCTGCTTAGACCGATCGGTGTGTGTCATCAAAGTACTGCGAGAGCTATAAGAGAGCGGACGTCTCCTTATGCTTTCTCTCGTCATACATTACTCTCACGTGTCCGTATAAAATCGCAGCCACTGCGGTTGAAAAATCAAGTTTTCATATCGCGATATTATCGCAAATGCAATTAATCGTTTAGCCCTAATTGAAATACGTTAATGTATCTTAGAGTTTGTGCTCAGTTGTGCTATTCAGCCACGATGCACCAGCACTGCTTCAAGCAACACGCAAACTTTGCGCAAAACAGTGAAGGTCAATTCACTATAGAGAAAGTGAAAGTACAGTATCTGCAGAAGATACACACACGCCGATATGTGTTCTGGACCCCCTGAACAGCATATTGACTCAGGCCCCTCGCGATCGGGGGTCCTAATCTTCCCCCATTACGGAGCCTCTGCGCACACACACACTACACAAACAGTTTGGACAATAAAAGAAGTTGAGAACAATTATTGTCTGTTTAATGGTTTTTATTTATAAAAAGATAGATGCGTTGTCCAGGCACTTGTGCTGTGCCATTTTTATGTCATCCCACTTGATTTTTCCCATGAGCCCCCCCTGACTGGTTCTTGGTCCCCCCTGTGCCACCCCATTAAAAAAAATCCTAGAACCGCCCCTGGTGACACGTTAGAACCAGTCAAGTTTTGGACACGTAATATATGAACTTGCATTTCATACAATCGAATATTATGAATTTGAATTAAGCAAGAGTTTTGCTATATGACTTTAATTATCAATAATATGAAGGGAATGTTTCTGCTGCGCTGCCGACCGCTAATATGAAGCAGAGAGTGAGATTTATATTTAATGCTTTTCTTTGGCTATCGGAGTCTGAAATCTGAAAACAATCCAAGAGAGAGAGAAATAACATGATTTTGAATATTACTTTGACTATTAGAATAACATTTTACAATAAAGCAACATTTGTTGCATAAATTGCATTACTTCAGTTGTATTTTTTTTTCTTCAAACTCAGTCAAAATGTAATCTATGTTCCCAGTAGGTTTTTGTTACATTGAGACATTGATTACATTTTGTTTGCACTAGGTGTTATATATTATATATTAACAAGAATATATATTAATTGTATTACTTCAGTTATATATTTTTTTTCTCCAACATTAAAATGTTCCCAGTAGGTTTTTTGTAACCGTTTGATACAAAAGGTATTACAATATTGAATCTGTTTTTATTATTACTTTTTTAATAAAAATATTTTCGGTTCACTTATCCTTTGAGGCGGATTATTTATCACCTATGGTATCGATAACGAGGTATTAAATTCTGGTATCGTACCGAAGCCAGAATTATGGTATCGAGCCATGGCAGTGTTTTATTAATGATTGTATTTTAGCATACATTTCTAAAATAAATACTAATAAAAAAAATATTTTGCCATTGCTCAAAATGATTTGCATGAGTGCCATTATTCATGTTAAAATGTTTAAGTAAAATTTTAGTATAGAAAATATTTCAGTAATAATTTGGTTGCAAAATATCACAACTATTCACAAATGTCGCCATATAAAAAGTACTGATAAAAATGCATGTAGGTAAATGTACTAATTTATTAATAGTAGTACTGTATATTTATATTGGTGTATTTAACAGTAACTAACAATTCTGTAAGTATGTTTTCTGTAACCGTGTTAAAAACAGCATTTATTCATCTACGTCTAGGGTTCCTAAACTTTTGTTGTCAGTGGAAACCCAAAATATTTACTTGAAGTACTCTCTGTAATTAAGTTAATACCAGGCATATATTGAGATTTGAACTGTGATATTACTTTTAATTCTTATGAAAAATCTTGCTACTGCTGTAATGAGATCCAAACAAAAAGCACAAAGACTCTAATGGAAAGGATATTAATCCATCAGTCTTCACAAATATCAACAAGCTCCAATACAATATTTATGTCTTGTCACTTTCAAACACTTACATTTCTAACATGCTAAATTCTCTTTCGTTTTGGCTGAATATTAGTAAAGTGCTGTCAACAAATATGTTGAAAAGTGATTGTTAATCAGTCACAGATATTTAGCAGAATATTGATTACCAAACTTTAGAGATTGGCTTCCATAGGATCCATATTGCCATAAACAATTTAGTTACCAATGTTCTTCAAAATGTATTTTGTGTTCAATAAAGAAGAAACTCATATGGGTTTGGATCAAGTGGAGTAAATTAGATAGAATTTTCATTTTTGGGTGAACTGTCCCTTTAATGCATTTGCTTGAAGTATGCTTTCATGAAAATTTGTGTCTTCAACATTTTACCATGTAATAACCACTTTCAAAAATCAATAAGGCACTAAAGAGCGAACTATATTAGTGAACATTGTCACTCAGCTGCACTTTGTGCTTAAGCATGGCTTTAACTGGGAATAAATTCATCATAAACACTGCCTCTCATTCCTTCTTACTGAAATAAAACACTTTACTTTGATTTTTTTAAAAAATCTAAAATCTTTATGGTGAAATAAAAGTTAATGTTCATGTTATTTGTTAGATACCCAAACTCTGTAATTATTTTTGCAAAACATGATTTTCTTGTGCAAATGCCGTGAGGAGATAGACCAGTAGTAATGATGGTGGACAAATATACCATCTAATGTGTTATCAACTACAGGCCTATATTTATATGCTCCCAGTCCCAGCACAACACAATATTTTGACTGAAGCCCTTTCTGGCCTTCGTGTATAATTTTTAATTATTCATCATGATGGCCCTACCAGATGCACACAGCATTCAATTCAATTTTTTTTTTATTTTTAATTTGTAACTGTTAAATCCATTAACAAGAACATGCCTTTTATCTTCTCCCTTTGTACTATACTCACTGTACCCTTCAACTTTCTGGAAAAAAAACAACTTTAAATGAGTCTCTTTCAAATGTATGGCTCGTATCAGTTCTGATGTTTGGTTGCGGACTCTTAAATATTTCATTGACATCGTTTTTTAAGACCTTAATTTCCAAAGCTCCCAGCATTATGCATGCTTTAAATATTTAAAGTGATACTCCACCCAAAAGTGAAAATTAATTGTACTCTCCCTCCATCCCAGATGCCTGTTAGAAGTGATGCAGAAGCATAAAGGACCTTCACAGCACATTTACACAACGCTTCATAATGGGAGTAAATGACAGAATTTACATTTTTGGGTGAAGCATACTTTTAGGGACCAGTATATTTATTTATTTTAATTTTGGGATGTAACATGACCTAGACATGTTTCAATTGAATAAGTTTCATGTCATAAAAAAACACATGACTGATTGTGAAACAGATTATTCTTAGAACCTGGTACATCTAAACTGTACATCCTTTTAAACAGCTGCAAAAGAAAAGGGGCACACAACATTTCAATACTTCCTCTTTTTCAGAACTGGTCTATTTTTTTTAAATGTGGTGACCGTTTTAATTTCCTTCCTTGTTTGAGAGCCAGCTAACTGCAGAGAGGAACCACAGATGATAACAAGTTCAGAACTGCACCTAGGTATGTGTTGTGCAATGTAGGAACAAGTTTCTTAAATTAGCAGGGCATGCACCGACATTCAATGCATGGATAAAACAATGTACTGCTTCAAAAACTAGCTCACCAAAGCACCTTACTACTCACTAAATACAGATGCTGCTCAATGAAGTAAAGTTGTTGAATGCTTTGGTCAAAGGATTTTGAAACTAAACAGCTTTTCAGTTATCTTGTCAGAACCACATCCGCACAATATTTTTTTATGATTTTATCAGAAATATACTTACTTGCACCATTGTGACCACATGACATGGATTGAGGAGGTAGATGACGGTCTTTGTGGCAAACTTAAACCCAACCTCAACTCCAAAAGTCATGCACAGAGCTACAAGCAACAGGTTCTTGCCCCAAGTGTCTTCCTTACTCCTCCTGCCATCTTTCCCCACATCTCTGACCTCTTTAGGGACATTCAGCTTTTTGAAGGCCACCACCACTTCCAGGAGAGTTAAGAACACAACGACCAGAGTCTCAAGTATTCTCTGCCGGGGAGAGAGGAAGGCTGCGCACTCAGGGCCTCCATTGCCCTCAAACATGGGGTCCACCCCTCCATACATCCAGTCCAGCAGACTGTAGATATTATACCGAGACATGTTCCTCTGCTCGTATTGGAAAAGGTACGAACAAGACGGAATAAAAGACAGGACACCGATCTCCTGGCGAAACATTAACGTCAAATCTGTCTTCGGTGAACGAATGATGAAATGACCGAGGAGGTGGACAGCCTCCGCTTTAATCAGATCCACATCCTTTCTGTGAAAGACACCTGTGGGAGAGATCTGGACTCTAGCCTATATGATGCGATGTATTATTCACAGATGGTCAAGTTGTAACGTTAGCGATCGAAGACGCATTTCCAAACGAGACTAGAAACCGATTCTCAGCTAAGACAAGAGTCCAGAATATCCCTTGTCAGAGCGGATCATTACACAAAAGCTTCAGAGAGACCCTTGATCAGCGCTAAGAGGCCTTACATTATAAACACAACTAAAAAACACGACTACGACCGATACGTAAGAGATGTAGCTGACTGTTGCAATGTATCATCCGAAAAATGCAATAAAAGCAGACGCAGAAGGTACGATGTGTCTGGGTCCATGTGGCGTTTTAAAGACCTCCTCACCATAGAAACGCCGCCCTGTTCACGCGGGTTTCCCAAATCCACACACACCGCAACACGCGTGCGCGTTTAGTCTCTCCCGAAACCCATCAGCAGCATATTGATACGCCCGTGCATTTCCCGGAAAAGAAGAGCCAGAGCGCGCGGCCCCGCCTTCTTTGCGTGAGTATGTACTTGTTAACTCCCTCACTGCCGCTGTAGCTGACTGTACATGTGATGTTCAATCTACGTAAATGAAATGATACCTCACAAATAAAAACCGTGGAAGGTATACTACCTGACTAGAGAGTAATAGAGTAATACAAATAAAGAAAGTATTTAGTGCAGAAAAAAAG
Organism: Ptychobarbus kaznakovi; assembly: GCA_027422405.1. Classification (NCBI taxonomy): domain Eukaryota; kingdom Metazoa; phylum Chordata; class Actinopteri; order Cypriniformes; family Cyprinidae; genus Ptychobarbus; species Ptychobarbus kaznakovi. Next base: position 28,260,860 of record CM049800.1, read on the forward strand.
TCCACTGCCCAGTCTAGAAAAGAGATTTACTTATGATAAAGTATCCCAGTGCTTCCCAAACCTGTCCTGGACGACCCCTAGCCCTGCACATTTGTATGTCTCTCTTATCTAACACACCTGATTCATGCCTTGCAGTCTCTACTAACGAGCTGATGAGTTGAGTCAGCTGTGTTAGATAAAGTATGCAGGGCTAGGGGTCTTCCAGGACAGGTTTGGGAAGTACTGAAGTAACATATCAACGAGAGCTGGAGGAGCCTAACGAAATACAGACACGTTTCTCTCCACTTGCTGGAATATTTTTTTATCCTTCTTGCAGGGATAGTTCATCCTGTAATATAATATAATATTATTTTAACTAGACCTCATTGACTGTGATTGTTTACTTCTCTCCCGTCTCTCAGATGTAGGTGTCACAGGTGTTGCTCTTTCTTGGTTTTCCACCTGTCTCTCTGATCGAGAGATCTACATCTCAGTGCATACGTTTCAGTTGCCTACTGTCTCTCTGAAGCAAGGTGTTCCTCAAGGATCTGTTCTTGGACCGTTACTATTTTTGTCTATACACAGCCCCTAGATCGGTTTATACATCAACCTTTTTCAACTACCACTGTTTTGCAAATAACATTCATCGCCTGTAAACCTGTCATCTTTCACTCACCCTCATGTTTTCAGACACCCCCAGATGACTAACTTTCATTTGTAAAGCACAACATAATATATTTTACATCTAAAATGAAATCAAAGAACATCAAATAAACATAAAATGAACATCACATTAAAATTGACTAGAATTGTAACTAGGCTTGAATTCAAAATACATTTTTAATACAATTCTGAAATATCTGCAACTCTTAAATTAAAACAAATGAAAATAAAATTATGAAAAAAGACCCAAAGAGAAACAAGCAGTTATAGAAAGTTGTACACGTGCGTATTAACTTTCTGTTTAAAAACATCTTAATAAACTGGCCTAAAGTAGATTGATGGTCCTAGAAGATGGTCTCCCAGCCTTGTTATAGAAGGGGTTTGACCAGACTGTGACATCCCATCTAAACTAGCTAAAACCGGTTTAAATAGCTAGGACCTTGCTTAAGATTGAGATGATTTCATCTTATTCACTTCTTATTCATCATCATTATTGATGACAAGCTTTGGCATTTAAAATATTGAATCATGGTTCCTTAAGTAGTCTATTTGCATAAACACTGACTGTTATTAGATAAGACCATTCCTTTTACGTTAGTCGTGTTTGGGGCGTTTTACAAAGAACAATCCTGATAAATTCACGATACATTGATTCAAAAGCGACCCCTTGTGGTAAATGTAGCAATGACACTTCAGTACAATATTTTGCATCATGTTATTTTTTCATTTTAATGTTATTGTTGATAAAATGGGGTTTTCAAGGATTGATATTCTTATATTATTAGACAACTCTATTCTGTATTCTTATATTACTAGACCTCAGTTTGCTAGACCATTTGTTGTTATTTACTTCTCTCCCGTCTCTCGGATGTAGGTGTCACAGGTGTTGCTCTTTCTTGGTTTTCCACCTGTCTCTCTGATAGAGAGATCTACATCTCAGTGCATACGTTTCAGTTGCCTACTGTCTCTCTGAAGCAAGGTGTTCCTCAAGGATCTGTTCTCAGGCCGTTAATATTTGTATCTACCCCACTGAAACTGTTTCAACTACCTCTGTTATGCAGATAACATTCACATCTGCACTCCCTGTAAATCTGCCCCATCCACTCAAACTGATTCAGTCTCTGCTTGCATACATGGAATAAAATATGTATTTTTAATGAAGGCAGCATAGATGTATTCTTCGTTGCCAATGATTTCCCACAATCTTGTGCATCCACAATTCCTGTCACAATTGAGCTAAAAATAAACAATAAGTTTTAAATTTGGGGTTGGTGGCCAGTAGTGTGTAAAATAATGTTGGTTTCTGAAAATTTTTTTCACTTTAAGCAGATATTTCTACCAACAAATTAGTATTGAAGTAATTAAATATTAATTTAGTTCTCACCATAGCTCTCTCATAATTTATTGTAGATCTTTAATGTGTTTGTAATAAATGTAAATCCCGAATTTAATGTATTTATTTATTTACATACTTACTTATTTACAGTACTTACCAGATCTAAATATTCCCTCACAGTTTAATAGTAATGACTTTATGAATTTCTTCACTGATAAAATAGATAACATCAGAAATACAATAACAAATGTAGATTCTACAGCGTCTAGTACTTCAGCTTCATTCATCGCACCCAAAGAAAAACTGCATTGCTTTACAACTATAGGACAGGATGAGCTAAATAAACTTATCACTGCATCTAAACCAACAACATGTTTATTAGATCCTGTACCCACTAAACTATTGAAAGAGTTGTTACCTGTAGCAGAAGAACCGCTTCTCAATATTATTAACTCCTCGTTATCTTTAGGTCACGTCCCAAAACCATTTAAGCTGGCGGTTATTAAGCCTCTTATTAAGAAACCAAAACTAGATCCTTGTGAACTGGCAAATTACAGACCCATTTCAAATCTTCCGTTTATGTCAAAACATATTAGAAAAAGTAGTGTCTGCTCAATTGTGCTCCTTCTTGCTAAAAAATATATCTATGAAGAATTTCAGTCAGGTTTCAGGCCCCGCCATAGCACAGAAACTGCACTTGTTAAAATTACAAATGACTTACTTCTTGCGTCAGACAAAGGCTGCATCTCGTTGCTAGTTTTACTTGATCTTAGTGCTGCGTTCGACACTATAGATCATGACATACTCATAGATCGATTACAAAACTATACAGCACTGGTCTCAAACTCAATTCCTGGAGGGCCACAGCTCTGCTCAGTTTAGCTCCAACCCCAATCAAACACACCTGATCCAGCTAATCAAGGTCTTCAGGATTACTAGAAACTTCCAAGCAGGTGTGTGTTGGAGCTGGTTGGAGCTAATCTCTGCAGAGCTGTGGCCCTCCAGGAATTGAGTTTGAGACCACTGCTATACAGGTATTCAAGGGCAGGCTCTAAGATGGTTTAGATCCTACCTGTCCGATCGCTACCACTTTGTTTATTTAAACGGGGAGGCATCTCAATTATCACCAGTAAAGTATGGAGTACCACAAGGATCTGTCCTAGGTCCTCTGCTATTTTCATTATACATGTTGCCCCTTGGTAATATTATTAGAAAATACGGGATTAGTTTCCATTGTTATGCTGATGACACTCAACTATATATCTCAACAAGACCAGATGAAACTTCTAAACTATCTAAGCTAACGGAGTGTGTTAAAAATATAAAAGATTGGATGACCAGTAATTTTCTCCTATTAAATTCAGATAAGACAGAGATATTACTTATTGGACCTAAAAACAGTACACAGAATCTCTTGGATCACAATTTGCAACTAGACGGATGTACTGTTACTTCCTCTACAGTCAAAAATCTGGGTGTTATATTAGACAGCAACCTATCTTTTGAAAATCATATTTCCCATGTTACAAAAACAGCATTCTTCCATCTTAGAAACATTGCCAAGCTACGGAACATGTTAAGTGTTTCTGATGCAGAAAAGCTAGTTCATGCATTCATGACCTCTAGACTGGACTATTGTAATGCACTGCTAGGTGGTTGTCCTGCATCTTCAATAAACAAGCTACAGATAGTACAAAATGCTGCGGCTAGAGTCCTTACCAGGTCAAGAAAATATGATCATATTACTCCAATTTTACAGTCTCTGCACTGGCTACCTATTAAGTTTCGTATCAGTTACAAAATATTATTACTTGCCTATAAGGCCCTAAATGATTTAGCTCCTGCGTACCTAACTAATCTTCTATCACGCTACAATCCAACCCGCTCCCTAAGGTCACAAAACTCTGGACTCTTGGTAGTACCTAGGATAGCAAAGTCCACTAAAGGAGGTAGAACTTTTTCATATTTGGCTCCCAAACTCTGGAATAGCCTTCCTGATAACGTTCGGGGTTCAGACACACTCTCTCTGTTTAAATCTAGATTAAAGACACATCTCTTTAGCCAAGCATTCATATAATGCATCTCATAATCTTGTACTGCAGTTATATCTGATCAAATGCACATTATTATGCTTTAGCTTGGGTTGAACAGATAATTTTTGCTTGGATGGAACAACAGCTACGCTAATTATGTCTCTATGTGTTTCTCTGTTTCTGGATTAACATCCCATAATTACACAAGCTTCAGTCTGGATCCAACCCTTAAATGATCTGAGATGACCGAACACCTGAGAAGAGATGATGCCAACCCCTCAGACAATATACAGAATTAACCAAAATTGCCAGAAGTTAAATATATTACGTTTCTACAATATATAAATCTATTTAGAAACTTAATTTCCTGTAAAGCTGCTTTGCATTATTGTGAAAAGCGCTATACAAATCATCTTGAATTGAATTTAATTGAACTTTTTTTTAAATGAAAGGTGTAGCTATATTTTCAAAGCTATTTGCAACAAAAATCCCAAACTGATCACACAGTTATTCAATCTTTCAAAACTCTAATGCTTTCATTAAAGTTATGTATATTTCATTTTCAGTCCACATAATCCTTAGTTTAATTTCAAAACAAACAAACAAAAAATATTTTTGATATGCAGGCTAATAAGAACAGTTCAGTACTTTTAACAATCCCCTAATTAAACAGCAAACAAGCAAGCGAGCACACTGTGAACTGTGGACGTTCAGTTTCTTCAACAGTAAATATGACCAGCATTGAGTTTACTGGCAATGGCTCCTCTTGGGTGGGGAGAATACTGTGTTATTGTTTTGTTCTTCTTGTAGATTCATTGAAACCACAAATACTGCCAATGACTACCACTGATGCATATGTGCTAAAGAAAATACATATATGCTAAATCTAAAAAGATTTGACCAGATAAACATTTGATTCTGAATCACTTGATGCCTTTCAGGTTTACTACAGTCAGTCATTCTTTTCTAATGACATTGAAATAAAATGTAAAAGTTAAAAAAAATTAAATTACTTAATTTTCTGAGACTTCTTTTATGAAACAGCTCATATTTGCATACACTGTCATTTCCAAATATTGTTTAAACACACTGAAGATTAGACAGGTTGTTAATTCATAGTGTTTACTCACAAAAGTATAGCAAAGTTTGTTTTCTTCCCTGAATAGTGGGAGGAAAACCGTATGTGAGGAGAGCAGTCTGTCAGAATTCACAAATATAGCTACCAGATGACTTACTAATTACGACTTCTTAGATTTAGATTGACTCTCTCTACGTTATTACCACATGAGGTCACAATAGAGGATAATGAGCACATGAAGAATGTAGTATGTCTAGATTATATTACATACATTCATACTAGAACACATATATATATATATATATATATAAATATTGATTTTAAAATTAATTAATTCATTACCTATTTTAAAATGTAAAAATAAGTCCCTATTTAAAGAATGCATGTGCAATTTGACGTCTGTATAAAATGGAGATACGTCAATTATCTTTTTTTTTTTTTGGGGGGGGGGGTGTCCTTGCCACGATTGCCTCTGCTTCACCAGGGGACTAAAGAAGAATAACTTTCTGACAGAAAGCTGGTCACACGATCACGGTAATGATGCACACAGTAGAAATCGAATCTACTTTGAAACTATGTGCATTGTGAAATGCGTTATCTAAATAAACTTGACTTGAAATCTGTCCAGGCAACATCAAAAACAATACGCAAATAAACAAAAAAGGCCCCGCCAGCAAGATATGAGGACGGGTGGTGATGATGAACATTGATCTGATTTCCTGTACGTACTCACAAACTTTGCTCTGACTTCCTGGATGCCACACTCCCTTTTAGATGGCAAGGAACTATATGATTCACCAAAATGTTTATGCAAATAGAAGCCTTTTTGGGGACAGTTAAGGCTAGATTTTTGAAGCAGAATGATGACATCAGTGCAGAACCCACAGAAGGTCAAATAAGTACAGAATGAGGAGATACAGAATGATGTAATGATCTCACACACCACATATACATTTGACTGGAGATATAGTTGTTTCTCATGCTTTTCTTTACCTTCGGTGTGAGACAACATCGAAAGTGCTTTTCTTCATCAAGCACAGATAACACAATGATGTTAAGCATGGGTGCATTCTTCGTTCTGTTGTCTCAATTAACAGAAAGAAGTAGAAAAACAATGAATAATAATAATTTTCATACCAACATTTTTGTATATGTATTTTTATTAATTTAATGTGTTGCAATTGTTATCTTCATTTTGATAAAATTATCATATGAAAAAAGTTTATTGTATTTAAAAAAAGAATGTCTTTCATTTCAATTTGTTTGTTTATTTATGATTATTACATTTTATTTATTTAATGGTATACAATTCTTGTCTTCTTTTGTTAAAATAATCATATACAATAGTTTATTGTATGCAAAAAGAGAATCTTTCATTTCAATTTGTTTGTTTATTCATAATTAGCCTATTTTTGTACATGTATTTTTATTTATTTAATGTGATACAATTCTTGTCCTCTTTCGATAAAACGATCATATATGAAAGTCGTTTCTTGTATTTCATAAGATCATTTTGTTCATTTGTTTATGTATTCATAATTATTTTTGTACATTTATGTATTTAATGTGGTACAATTATTGTCTTCTTTCGATAAAATTATCATATGAAAATAGTTTATTTAAAAAGAGAATGTCTTTCATTTCAATCAGTTTGGTTATTCATAATTATTTTTGTACATTTATTTTTTATTTAATATGATACAATTTTTGTCTTCTCAGTAAATTATTATACCAAAATAATTTATTGTATTTAAAAAGGGAATATCTTTCAATTTAATGAGTTGTTTCTTCATTCAAATAAATAAATAAATACATACATATAAAAACTAAATAAATACTCTTCACTCATTGACCTCCAATAAATAAATAAATATAAGAGATGGAATTATTTTCCGAATATTATGCTAAAACTCTGCGACTCTTTTGCTGATAGCTCTTGCAAGAGTTCTCTCAGCATGGACCCCGGGTCCATTCATCTTTAGAAGTTTGCAAGAGTCCCTGTCCAAGGTATTGCATGCGCTGTTGCTATCGAAGGGACTGTCCCTTGTTAGGTGACTAACACACACACGATTCCCAGCCAGGTGAAGGGAGAGACCCAGGGGAAATTCAGAGGGCAGATCAACTCTGGCCACCCGCACACACAACACGCTCTCATAAGACCAACAGACAAGCACAGAGCTCTGCCATGTGCAGACACAACACGCTGTCAAGCTCTTCTGTAACCAAGGAAGTCGCTTTTTCCGTATTCTTAGAATTCGGAGTAGAGCACAGCAGAGGAAGGATGTGGAGCAATAGACAGTTTGCGTGAGACGTCAAGTGAGGAGTTCAGTGGAAATCGGCATGGTGGTAAAAAGGTAGGGCTCTGAGCCAACACATGTCTTTGTTATAGCGCTTGAACAAGCAGTCAAGAGCTCAGAGATGTGCAGCGCTGCTGGAACAAGACGTTGCAACACTGGATGGCTCACTGAGATGAAGTAAGTCATTTCTAGAGGGCCTTTTCATCTACTATCCTCAGAAAATGAACTACTAAAAACTATTTCTAATTTAGGGGCTAGTCATCAAAATGCCGTTTTACCTTTTTGAGAGCTCTGTTGATTATAGCTGCACAAACTACCTGCAAGTGTAACTATATCTTTGTTAACTTCCTACACAGCCATTTCTGAAAACAGACACTGTTAGTTTGTGAACAAAGAAAAGAGTTTTCCTGAAGAAGCATCATATAAGCAATGTTTGCTCTGCATAAAATAAGTATTGTGATAGACCCATGAGGAAAACTTTTTCTGTTCAGTTTGTATTAAGCGTGGATGCTTTTTGGGAAATAACCTTATATGCATGCATAATAAGGACATGGTATTCCCCCCAACAGACACCATCAGTTTCACTTTTTCTGAACAGCTCCTTCGAAGAGAAAGAGAAACAGCCACAGAAGAATATGTGAGACTTCAATGGCTGTCGAGGTGGATTATTATTAGCAGACCTGTTAATTATTACAATACATCCGTTGCATGATTATAGGACGTTTATGGACTACACAGATCTATGATCTAATGGAGAAATGAATATGTTCTGGATATCATTTGCTTACTCAGTACTCAGTGTAGAGTCTGTCTAAAATAGAAATACAGCTACATCTGATTACTGGGTCAGTAAAGATTTCACACGCTTCAATCAAAAGATCTTCAAGAAAAATACAAGCTATATTTTGCATTTATGAATTTCTATTTATTTTTTAAACATATTTCAATATGAATAAAGTGACGATGACTGCTTTTGTAAAGTTATTATGCTTTATATTCCATACAGTTCATGTAACAAAATAAAATGTTGTCAAAAACGAGTCTTATACAGTCATTTCTATACTTATGTATTTCTATACATTTCTATAGACTCAAAGGTTGATTCTAAATTTCACAATCACTATTAAACATGTTCAAGGAACCCTTTGCATGGTTTTAGAAGCATACTCATTTCTGTTTATGAGCTATATTTAATAACACATCTCTGAAAGAAAAAAGTAAACTAAATCAAACAAGCAAATGAAGAAATTATTTTATTGAGAATACCAGAAAATTGTTCTAGATTGTTTTGTTAAAGTAATAGTTGATCAAATGAAAGATATTGCTTAAAATTGACAAGCCAGATGATCAGATGACAATTTTAGACTGCTTTGTTAATTGCAGTTGAAAAATAAATAATATTAATAACAGCAAGTGTTTCATTCCCTCATTGTGTGACTGATATGGAAGCGTCCTGAAAACGGAAAAACTGATCATGAAGGGTCAAAGATGAGACGTCCCATTTTTTGAATACATAGAAAGCATATTAAATGCAAGTATTGTGTCTACTTTAATGTTTGAAGTAACTTTTGTGAAAATACAATGTCAAAATATTGGTGAAATAGCTAATGTGCCATCGTCATTCAGAGTAAATGATATATTTGTAAAAATGAAACAACATCGTTCTGACCTGTACTTATTAAAATACATAAAAGAATGATCATACTAAATTATATTATATTTTAAATGATTGAAAACCGCTTGCTGATGGGTAAAACCTAGTGCTTTGAAGGATGGTAGTAAAGATTGACAAAGATTTAAAGTGACAGTGAACTAGTTTTTAGGGCTCCTGAAATACAGACTTTTAATGATTCTGCTTCAAATATGCCTGAGTCTGTGTCTTCTGCAAATCATGGTAAAAATGCATGATAGTCATTATTATTGCACAGGAAAAATAAAATGAAATGGGCAGATTCTAAATTATGGGGTACGTTTTTCTAAGCTGTATTAAACTGTGATTGCTTTGATGCTTGACTTTGTGATTAAATCTTTGAACCCAAACAATACGGTTACATTATTATAGACATGGTGAACGGTAAACCAACCGTGATAGTATCATGAGGTAAAATAAGGGAAAGTGTGGACATGAATGTAGAACAGGGAATTCCCACAAACACAACAGGTTCATAATAGACCTGCAAGGGTTTGAGAGACTGTGACAAATATGTCAATAAAAAACACAACAATCAAATAAATAGCTAAATGTAAATAATAGATAAATATATAAATAACACAAAAAAAACAAATATAGCTCTTAAATAATATTCCTCTTAAATCTTAAATGCAAAGCTACATATGCTTTTTATATGTAATAGTGTGAATTCATGTAGTGGGCTTTAAACGTGATTGTACTGCGCTCAATGGGTCTGCACTTTCAGAGTATAACAATGGTCTTTAATTAAATGGACACTATTTCTTTAAATGATCAAATACATTTGGCTGAAGCAGATTGTGGCTACACCTCAAAGATGTTCATATTTTCATTTCTAGATTATAAGGTTGCTCACTATTTCTAAGACCTAATTCTACTCATATTCATTCAATAAACTGACAATCATTTGTTATTTTATAATTGACATGTATAAGAAATGTATAAGAAATGAATATGCAGTCAGGAATATCAGATACAGAGGGGAAAGGCCAGGCATGAAGTTAAAGGGGTAAACTACACTCATTCAATCATCTGGTTTGAGCCAGGTTTCTGTCAGACTTACAGGAAAAATCTAGGTTATGATCTGTAATCATATTCTTTACAAAAAGCACTTTCATAGAAAGGGATCTAATATTCAGTAAGCAGTGCTTTAACAATAGTTTACGTTTATTAAATCTGTTTTTTATTTGTTGAACATCAATGAAATTGCTACCCTTCAATTAGTTTGTAGGTTTATTCTTTTTTGTATTTGCTAGCTCGGGGCACAGACACAGTCTCTATATATGTCCACGCCATGCCCTCCAGTGGCTGCTAGAGTGCCCTAGTGGCTGAGCCAGTGCCCCTCAGTGGCTGCTCCACGCCAGTGCCCTCCAGTGGCTGCTCCACGCCAGTGCCCTCAATTACTGCGCCCTCCATGAGTGCCCTCCAGTGCCTGCTCCGAGACAGCGCCCTAGTGCCTGCTCCCCGAAGCGCCCTCCTGTGGCCGCTCCTAGCTCTCTCCGTCGTTCCCGCTGGTCCTGTCCAGTTCGCGCTGTCAAGCGCCCCCATCTGGGTCTCCTCCAGTGCCGGTCCCGTCTCCCAGAAGCCCCTGCCGGTCCCGTCCGGCTCCCCAATGCTCCCTCCACAAGCCTCTGCTGGTCCCGTTTAGCCCCTGCTGGCTCCGTCCACCAGCCCCTGCTGGCTCCGTGCTCTCCAAGCCCCTGCTGGTGGCCCAGCCCCTGCTTTACCTAGCCCCTGCCGGCTCCGTCCGCTCCCGATCCCCTGCCGGTTCCGTCCAGCTCTCCGGCCCCTGCTGGCTTCAGCCTCTCCGTGCCTCTGCTGGTTCCGTCCCTCCGGCTTCCAGAGCCCCAGGCGATCCAGAGCGCCCCCCAGGGAGGAGCTTAGAAATTTTGGGGGGGGGCTTATGGGATCCACCAGGCCTTAGTTTCCGGATCCACCAGCCACCCAAGCTCTCCGACTGCTTTGACCCGCCAAGGCTTCCTGAGTATCCACCATGGCCACCCGAGGCTATCATCTACCCGAGGCTCATCCGCCACGGCCACCCACGGCTGTTACCCAAGGCTGACTAAAGGCTCCTACATGGCCACCCAAGGCTCCCGATTTAAAGGCTCTCCCGTCCGCCATGGCCACCCACGGCTCCCACTGGCCACCCAAGGCTTATTTGAAGGTCCAGAGCGCCCACCCCCCCTCCTTATAACGGCGCGGGACGCGCCTATGGGAGGGGGGGGTAATTAGTTTGTCTCCTCTGCCTTGTGTTTCCCTGTCTTCCATTTAGTCCCCAGCCCTGTGTATGTCTTCTCAGTAATATTGATGGTTATCTTGTTTGCTCCTTCGTTTCCTGCCCCTTAGAAAAAATACAACAGCTCCCCCCGACCTAGCACCCGTCCAGGAAGTGGTGGGTCGGTAGGGAGACTATTGGATAACGGGCCTATGGTCACCTGTTAATATATTTCAGAAAACCTGGTGTTCCTGTGTCTCCTCCGTTTGTTCATAATAAATGTTATGTTTTGTGAACTTCCTCGTCTCCGTCTAGGAGAAAAGCCTGTTTGGGCGTTGGCTGAGAATTGGGAAGACCAAGAAGTAGGGACATTGATAAAAGGGGGACGGGTTGACAAATGTTAGACTGTGTGGTACATATGGACAATATGGTTAGGTTAGAAACAATTAAACAGCCCCCCCCTACCTATAGAAAACTTTATAGGTTTTGGCTTTTTTTACGTCCAGGAAGGTTTCTGGTTCCAGACCAGCGAACCAGACTGCAACCCTTCAGTCAACAATACAGTAATCCTAGGGCATTCCATCAAAGACTTTGGCTGAGCAAATCATGAGTTGTTGGTAGGTGCATGTCTGGGCCCCCCCCCCTCGAGAGGAAAAAGGCCTACGAACTATCTCTGTTAACAGCAGACTAGGCGTTGTCGGCAGGGATGTCTGGGCCCCCCCCCAGACAAAAGCCCTTGAATCAACAAAAACTATATATGACGCAACACACATGTAATTCCTGTACTTCACTGAAAACCCTAGGAGAAAAGTAACTATACATGTTGGATATCTGTTTGTAAAAATGGCGCATTCTCCAATCATTGCTAAAAGGCTAAAGTATGAGAATTGTGAGTACAACTTAAATTTGATCTTCTACTCAGACCTCCTGTAGACAATGGATATCAAGAAGCCTTTTGGTTGCAAATTCTAGACTAATTATACTGGATACCACCATTTGGTGGGGCTATTGAATTATCTGGGTTTTGATAAAGTTCTGGGCGTCTGTAGGGGACTGCCCACACATCGGTTGACAAATGTTGCGCACAAATCGCTGTGTGACTTAACTGTATGCCCGCACACTTTGTATTTATCATTGTAATTTCTACAAATTCTTCAATTCCTGAATTATTATTGTTATGTATGGTTAACATCTAGAAGAATTGTTTCGATGCCTTAATAGGATTCTATTTTTTGGCTTTTTTTTACGGATTGTATATTAGCCTGCGATCCATCCGGCGTCTTTTCAAAATGCCGGGGCGTTAATTCCTTTAGGTGAATTCTGACTGAACCTTTTGATTTAATGTTACTTTAAACAAGGATTTCCAGACGAGTGTTGTACAGCTAACATATCTGATAATGGAACTGAAGTAAACAGAACTAAACTGCCGGGGTTAACTGATTGTGTACCTAACGGCAAATCAGTCAACAATCCTGATTGATGAGTAATTGTGTCCGTCCTGATCTGGTTTCCCTACATCGGGTAAAGTATTAAAAGAGCTGAAAGAATTCCATCATATTTTAATGAAAGATATCATTAAACCTTTTCATTTATGGAGTTTGGCAAAATATATGGCCTTCCATTTTAACTTGTTGTGCGTGAAAAGGAAAACTACGCAAGCCCTGCTGAACGACTGCCCGTATTGGGTCGCTCGAGCTCTTACATTGTGAATTGGTTGAGGGCTATGTCTTGCCTTTAAGCCTGTAAGGGGTAGGTTTAGTGTGTGAGCCAGTTCCCAGGTTAGATGTTAGGCTATGTTCCTGTTGGCTTTGTTTTGTTCCCTTCTAAGAGATTAGCCTATTTGGGCATTGGTCACAAGGGTTGGGAATGTTAGGTTTCACGTCCATAGGTCTACGAATGTTAGGTTTAGGGTATGTGGAAGTTAGGGACTATCTTCCATTTTGTTTCCACCAGAAGGTTTTGTTTTTGATTTTGTTAAATCTGATTTTACTTTGTAAGCTTACTCCCTCAGGTATGTTTGTGTGAGGGAAATTGTTAAGACACTTTCATCAGTAGTGTACCTCAGACTCATTGGGTGTTTCAGCACTTTAAACACTATACACCCTCCTCTGAGGCGGCACGCCTTAGGATTAGGGTTACTTGCATGTAATTATGCATAATTCATTGTTATTATAATAGTAAGTACATGTAACATGTGAAACAAGGACACCTTAAAATACAATTTGACCTAATAAAGTGAGTGTTTAACTTGTTAGATTAAATCAGTTTGGTTTAAAACAACTAAATTGTGTTGACCCAACTAAACATTTATTTATTAACCAAATTAAATGTGTAAATGAAGTAAGAAGTTTTAACAATGCAAGTCACTCTTTCAGAACCTTATCTCATGCATTCATTGCAGTTAGATATATATTCAGTCCATATTATAATTGTTTCAAAGCACAACATCTTTGTAATATGTAGTGCGAAGTGCGAACATTTGGTTTAATCACCAAAACACAGTATGACATTCTTTTAGTTTAATACTTTTGATGCTATGCAGCAAACAATGCAAGATGCATGTTTCAAATCCGTCATGTTGCACTCCATGCGGTTCTACAGAATCTACAGTTAGGTCCATATACAGGTGTATTAAAAAATAAAAATAGAACATCGTGAAAAAGTTCATTCCTTTTTGTAACTTATTTAAAAAAGTGGAACTTTCATATATTCTAAATTCATTACATGTAAAAACATTTACAAAGTATTTTTGTTTCAATTTTGATGATTAGAGCTTACAGCTCATGAAAGCCAAAATATTAGAATATATACATTCAGGTCAGGCGAGTTGGCTGGCCAATCAAGCACAGTAATATCATGGTCAGCAAATCATTTGGAAGTGGTTTTGGCAGTGTGGGCAGGTGCTGAAGTAATCAGCATCTCCATAAAGCTTGTCAGCAGAAGGAAGCATGAAGTGCTCTAATATTTCCTGGTAGATGGCTGCGTTGACTGTGGACTTCAGAAAACACAGCGGACCAACACCAGCAGATGACATGGCAGCCCAAATCATCACTGACTGTGGAAACTTCACACTGGACTTCAAGCAACATGGATTCTGTGCCTCTCCACTCTTCCTCCAGACTCTGGGACCTTACTTACTTACTTTATTGTTTATTTTTACAGGGACAATGCACAATTAAAAGTAATTGCACCAAAGTTAGCTGATAGCTAATTTACATCTGCTGTCCCTGGGCAGGCAAACACATAAAATAACATACAATATTACATATACACCACATAAGACATAACAATACATATATCCAGAAATGTAAGATTAATAATAAAAAAAAAAAAGAAAAAAGAACATGGTACTTACAACACAGTCATTAGTGGTTGCAAATTTGTTCTAATAATAGCCAGTGCTTAAGATTCATTTTAAAAACTGCGCATCTGTCAATGCTTCTGATGTTTGTAGGTAAGGAATTCCATAACCTCACTACTCTAACCGAAAACGCTGTTTGACCAAAGACGGTTTTTTCTATACTGCGGTACTAAATCTCCCCTAGCAGATGCTCTTGTCCTACCGGCACTGCCGTTATGGGCCAGGCATCCCCTAAGAGGAGGGGGAGTAAGATTATGGATAATTTTATACATCAGGCACACATCACTGTAAAATACAAAACTATCAAAATTGAAAAGATTAAACCTTGATTTTGATTTTGACCTTGATTTCCAAATGAAATGCAAAATTTACTTTCATCTGAAAAGAGGACTTTGGAGCACTGAGCAACAGTCCAGTTCTTTTTCTCCGTAGCCCAGGTAAGATGCTTCTGACGATGTTTCTGGTTCAGAAGTGGCTTGGTAGCTCTTTTCCTGAAGATGTCTGAGCGTGGTGACTCTTGATGCACTGACTCCAGCTTCAGTTCACTCCTTGTGAAGCTCTCCCAAGTGTTTGAATCGGCTTTGCTTGACAGTATTCTCAAGCTTGCGGTCATCCCTGTTGCTTGTGCACATTTTCCACCCAATTTCTTCCCTCCAGTCAACGTTGCATTTAATATGCTTTGATACAGCACTCTATGAACCGCCACACCTTTCAGTAATGACCCTCTGTGACTTACTCTCTTTGTGGAGCGTGTCAATGATCATCTTCTGGACCATTGCCAAGTCAGCAGTGTTCCCCATTATTGTGGTTTCAAAGAACAAGAGATACCCACAATTTATACTGTATGTTTGAAAAAAAAACAAAAAAAAATTAAGGGAACCATAAGTAATTGGACAGTTGACTCAAATGCTGTTTCATTGACAGGCGTGGGCTATTCCTTCGTTATTTCTACACCAATTAAGCTAAAAAGGTCTGGAATTGATTCTAAGAGTGGCATTTGCATTTGGAAGCTGTTGCTGTGAACCACATCATGCGGTCAAAGGAGCTCTCCATACACGTGAAACAGACAAATTGTTAGGCTTCAAAAACAAATGCACCAGAGAGATGGCAGGAACATTAGGAGTGGCCAAATCAACAGTTTGGTACATTCTGAAAAAAAAAAGAATGCACTGGTGAGCTCCGAAACATAAAAAGGCCTGCATGTCCACAGAGTACAACAGTGGTGGATGATCGAGAATCCTTTCCATGGTAAAGGAAAACCCTTTCACAACATCCAGCCAAGATAAGAACAATCTCCAGGAGGCAGACATGTCACTGTCAAAGTCTACAATCAAGAGAAGACTTCACCAGAGCAATTACAGAGGGTTCACTACAAGGTGCAAACAAGGCCAGATTAGACTTTGCCAAAAAACATCTAAAATAGCAGAGACCACCTCTGGAAAAGCATTCTTTGGATGGTTGAAATTAAGATGAACCTTTGGACCCTCTTCAGTTTGCCTACCGCAAATCTCTCAGGTCCCTCTACAAAAATGATGATGCCATTGACTCTCAGGTCTAGCACTCTCAGTCGGCCTCACTTCACTCACATTCAAGACTTCCTCACAGACCTCAAAAAGTGCCAGCACACTACTGTAGGAGCCCCACAGGGCTTGCTATATTCACACTGCGTGTCCTTCACAGCTCCACTATATTTGCACTGTGGTTTTGGGCCTTTCGATGAGGCCGCATACTTGGATGAGGTAGTCCCAGGACACTGTCGCTCTCTAAGCAAAACTAAAGAGACTGACTTCAGAAGAGACAGCAGCGGCCCTAAACAGTCTCAAGTACTGTAAACATCTCGGCCTACTACACACATTCAAACTCTGTGACTGAGGATTCAGCTAGAAAACCTCTACTCAGGGGCCTTCCTCACCTTGCAGACTGCAAACCTCAAGTGGTGAAAATGACATCTACCTCAAACGGCCAGCTAAAATCATCAACTCACCCCGGCAACCAACTCCATCCACAAAAACCTGAACGTTTATTTTTTTTGCATTGCTGCTGTCCATTGCACAGCTGTTTATATTATTATTTATTAAGGACCTGTCCTGCATTTACTCATTTCACTACTGATTATATCCTGTATAATGGAGTATGTGACGAATAAAAGAACCTTGAACCTACCAGAATGACGGGAGGAAAAAAGTATGGAAAAGGCTTGGAGCAGCTCATGATCCAAAGCATACAACATCATCTGTGAAGCATGGTGGAGCAGTGTGATGGCATGAGTATGCATGGCTTCCATTGTAGCCTCCGTGTCCTGTTCTTAGCTGACATGAGCAGCACCCGGTGTGGTCTTCTGCTGCTGGAGCCCATCTGCTTCAGGGTTCGACGTGTTGTGTGTTCAGAGATGGTATTCTGCATACCTTGGTTGTATACCAGTCTGCCCATTCTCATCTGACCTCTGACATCAACACCATTTTCGTGACAAACTCTCACTGGATATTTTCTCTTTTTTCGGACCATTCTCTGTAAACCCTAGAGATGGTTGTGCATGAAAAACCCAGTAGATCGGCAGTTTCTGAAATACTCAGACCAGCCTGTCTGGCACCAACAACATTCCACGTTCAAGGTCACTTAAATCCCCTTTCTTCCCCATTCTGATGCTCGGTTTGAACTTCAGCAAGTCGTCTTCACCACATCTAGATGCCTAAATGCACTGAGTTGCTGTGATTGGCTGATTAGCAATTTGTGTTACCAAGCAATTGAACAGGTGTATCCTACCTAATAAGTGGCCGGTGAGTATATGTATATATATACATACTTATATATAGATCAAAATAAACATTTAACTGAAATCCCAGAGAGCCATCAGCTCTCGCGCAAATTCGGTTCGTCATCTTAGAATCCACTCCCGTTTACATCATGATCTCCCATCTTTTAGAACATTCTGATTCTCGGTTTACACAGAAGTAGATTACCTAGTATGCCATGCACTGAGTAATGTGAATGTGGCTGATTAGCAAAAAACCACCATGCATTTTTGACACATCTTTACCTACCAAGTGGCGGTGAGAGTATAAGGGTATATATATACATACATACTTATATATATCTCACTCCAAAATAAACATTTAACAGCGCAGACCAATCGGTGTTTGACATCAAAGTACCGCGAGAGCATGCAGCTCCTTTTATGCTTTAGAATCGCTCTCGCGGCACTTTGATGTCAAACACCGATCTCCGCTTCGAGCCGAACACGCGGAACTTCTGATCATCTAACAGTGTTTACTGTTGAGTTGTTAGCTATCTTAATGGTATTACAGGGGGTAGAACTAAACAAATTGTCAAGGTTGTATGTTCAGATAGTTTATCATCATTGATGTCTCTACAGTGCAAAAAACTGACTATCATTTACAGTGCTCCAGACAGTGCAAAAAAAACATCTTTACATATCAGTTGATGTCTGTGGACATGCTCATTTGCAAAACTATCATAATCTTGTAGACCTGTTTTGTTTATGAAATCCTATTTAATTATTATTATTATTATAAATCTTTTTTTTATAAGTATACATTTCTGGTCCACACTCCAGCACAGTAGAGAGCGTATATGCTCCTTAAATGAAGAAGAAGAAGAAGAAGAAGAAGAAGAGCCGAACACGCCTACTGTAAGGTCACGTGACGAAGAGGATGCGCACGAGAATTATCGTCCGGATAGAAAACACGCAGGAAAATGTCTGAGAAGGGTAAGCACCATGCTTTTCTTGTTTTATCACTTAATACACATTTAAATAAGACTGCATATTACCAAATATCTGTGTTTGATGTTATAACAAGCCTAGTCCTCACGAAAGGACCTTCAGAGTAGCTGAATTATGATTACACACGAGTAAACACACGTCCTTCAGTTGGCTATGTAGTAACGTTTACATTAAAATACATATTTTAACCGCATATAGAAGCCGTTTAAATGATAAAGGGATATATTTTTTTAAATGTATAGCATTTAAAATGTTGTAACTCGCATATTCATAACACTAGCAAAGCACAGAAAGTCACATGCAAAACCAATTAATGTTAGTGTCGTGAGTCATGTTACCCACACACCCCTCGTCCTTTATATGTGATTATATAAGATAACCCTTGGCATGTGTCTTCTGGAACAGCAAGAATAATGAGCTCCTAAAAACCTGCTTTAGTTATCCTGTCAAGGACAGAGAAACATTTGCTTGACACCCCAAAAAAAATCAGTATACAATCAAAATCTCCAAAACCTTTTGTGAAGATCCACCCTAAGAAGAAGAGTTCAGGCTTTGTATTATTATGTGTGAGTGTGCCAAGTCAAACTCCTCTCTTTACTTCATGAACACATGTGAAAGCGATACTGTGGTCTGTCTGTTGGCTGCAGCAGTGTGCTATTTCTGTATCTGGCTTATGTCTGGAATCCAGCAAGCTTACATGATCATCAGTCAGGGTTATCATGGAAAGATGCTGAGTGCTCAGTGATAGTGCTCACTCCTGTATCCCACCTGGATGGAGAACAGTGCCATTGCATTCATCTGCTTGTTTTTCTGGTTCTTCTAACTGCTTTTCTCCTTGACCTTGTGTTGTATCCGCCAGTGTTCCTACCCACAACAGTAGATTAAAGTAGACTTAATGCTTACTTTAACCTGCTTCTACGCTTCAGTGTGACTCAACATAACAGAAACAATGACACGCATGCAATTACAAATCTTGAATATGTTTTTAATTTCTATTTTAAAATGAATTGTGATCATTTTAAGGCATAAAGTAAAAAAAAGTAGCATAATAAAGAAAAAAAGTCTCATTAAACTAACATTAAATTCTTCAAAAGAAAACCTTGCTAAGTAGATTGTATAGTCTTTTGCAAACTAATAAATACAACTATAAAAAAGTACTAAATAAAAAATCTAATAAAACAATGTATTTATTTAAAATACAAACATTTGTGCTCAAAATCAAAGAGGCAAGAAGAAATTGTCCTTTTGTTTATTGTGTCTCATTTGTCTCGTTTTGTATTATGAAACAGCCGTATCTGGAATATTGAAACTTGTTTTTTAAGTCAGGATTAATTGAAATGTTAATTGAAATGGATCTTACTGTGTTCTGACAGACACCGAAACCTTTGATGTGATGGAGCTGGCAGAGCATGTCAAGAAACAAAGATGGTGGAGCAAAATGTTTGGCAAAAACAACTCTGGACCCGCTGCTGAGAAGTACTCGGTTGCAAAACAGCTGGCCGTTGGAGGCGTGAGCGGCTGGTGAGTCCTTATGAACATCGATGTGTATCCAAACACTGAGCAGAGTAGAAGTAAACCGCTTGCTCTTGTGTTTCTGTTAGGTGTGCAGGGTACTTGTTTCAGAAAGTTGGGAAGCTGGCTGCATCAGCTGTTGGAGGCGGCTTCTTTTTGATTCAGGTAAACTGTAAAAACCAAGTGCTTATCGTAATTCTTGATGTAGAGAGTGTATATTATTTATGATTGTTTAAAGATATAAGCAATCTCCAATACACTTTCAGATTGCTCATCACACAGGCTACATTACAATAGACTGGAAAAGAGTGGAGCGAGATGTGAACAAGGCAAAGAAGCAGCTGAAGCTGAATTCAGACAAGCCTCCTAAAGAAGTGAGAACAAAGTTTAATGAGGTAAGAAAATACTGTTGAATTTTTATTTATGTAATTGTACTATTCTGTTTCCTCGTGCTCCAAAACACACACTCATTGTAAACCACTATCACGGTATATCATGGTATTGTAATTGATATCAAATTGTGTATATTTGCTTATTCATGGTATTGAGAAAAACAATGCAACCAAATGCAGAATATAGTATGCACTTATTTTTTCCCCTCGACTGCCAGTCAGACTCTCAACAAGCGACAGATAGACACACACACACACACACACACACACACACACACACACTCACACTCACACACACTCACACACACACACAGACAGACAGACAGACACACACACAGACAGACAGACACACTCACACACACACACAGACAGACAGACACACACACACACACACAGACACACACACACACACAGACACACACACACAGACACAGACACACACACACACACACACACACACACACACACACAGAGAGACAGACAGACACACAGACAGACAGACACACACACACACACACACACACACACTCACACAGACACACACACACACACACACACACACACACACAGACACATTGTAGAAAATGTCAGAGAGGCTAATGTGAGGTAACTTTAGATACCCCCAAAACACAGATATTAATTTTAACTTTGTCTTGATATCAGTTCTTAAATCCCAAGTCTATTTTTTTTAACTGTGCCTTTTTTACATGAGTCAAGCTTCCAGTAATTCTTCCTCAGAAAAGATGTCCAATGTTTATAGTTTGTTAATTATCTAAAACACTAAAGAGGAGCTTATTTACTTAAACTGTTAATTATTTATATACGTATATATCTTAAATGTCATGATACGTTCCTGAAGAATACTTTGTGGTCATTTTAAATACAGTGTAGGCTATACAGCGTTTTTATTTGAATGTGAATATTCTGTTTATACATATGTAGAATAAGTAGCAGTTAAATATAAGTATAAAATGAATATAATGCGTGTGGGGTATTCTATTCATAACTGTAATTTTAGTATTATATTAATGCACCAAACAATAGGGTTTCCTGTATAGTTTACAGCACTAGTTGATGTTGTTCCCACTAGGAGATTTTCATATGGACCTGAAGTATTTACAAATGAATCAATATCAGATCCGTTACACCGTGATATTTCCTGAGATGACTACCCTAAAAACCTCATACTGTTTAAACCCTAATCTAAGAAACACATTCAGGTCATATTAAAACGTTGTCCCCACAACTGCATCAGTGAGAATCTGGGTGAAATGTTGACAACAACATCAGAATGGTCCACAGATTAGTCCTCTTTTTCTTTCTTAGCAAAATACAATTTCTTACTTTTTTGTTCTCTTGATTTTGGGGAGAAAACCCAGACGTTATTTGCCAAACATGTCATCTGATATTCTGTAATGCTGCAGTCACACTAGACTTTGTGCTCATGAAACACAAGTTAACATATAATACACCCAACATGTAAACATATGCAGTATATTGCACTTTACTGCAGAACCTTGCAGCTTTGGTCATGTCATTGTGATATGACTTTGCTGGTCAGAGTTAACCATAAATACATTTTGGAGCAGATGAAGTTTGCATGAGTCTCCTGTCTTCACATGTGTCTGAATGGATGACGAGTGTGCTGATGCCTAATGTCCTTGATTTTAAGCAGGGACCGTGTCCTTGTGTTGAATTAATTCCGATGTTTTCTCTCCACGTAGGTGCAAGGTTTTGTCAAGAACAACATTGTTCTCACGGGAGGTTTCGCTGGTGGATTTCTGCTTGGCCTGGCTTCATAGGATCTCTCTCATCGTCACGTCTTATGCTCCGAGGATGTCCTCAAACATCAGATCACCGCTTCTCTGTGATATTGCAGCTTGTATTTAACTCTGCACTCCTTGATTAGATCAACATTAGATTGTTAGGATGTGATCACAAGCAAACACTTCAGAATGCATGCTTTCAGGTTGTTGTGCATTGCTTTAGTTTGTACTTAAAGCCCCTGTTACAGTTTTGTTTATTTGAACATTGTGCTATATTATTTTGGTACAAACTATTTTTGACTCAAGATTTGATAAGTCAGCTTGTTTAAACATGTAAATAGATAAACATTTGAAATTGGCCCTTTAAAAACTCCTATCTAAACGTGCAGTTTTATGTCATGGTGACTAAGCTAAGTGCATTTAATTGTTCAAACATTTTTTGTAATAAATCTGGACATTAATTCAAAGACCAAGGGGTCAATTAAAGTTGTAATTTTAATTAATAATGACAGAAATGTTCAAAGTAAATAGACAATCAGGTTGTAAACAATTCTGGTTTGCCTTTTTTTTTGTTTTGTTTTGATATTTATGAAATACATTTAATCTGTTTTCCTAAATTACAGCTAATGCTCAGCACATCATGATATAATATTCGGCCTATATTAAGTCCGGTTAGTATTACAGATGTTGAATTCATATCAATATTCTCACTAAACTATAACTAGGTTGAATAAATAGCGAGTGCCAGAGACAGCTTGATGATTTAATGAAAGTTTGATTGTAAGAATGAAGAGACAAGTGGAAGATGACTGTGATCGTGCCACACAATTATATCATCTTTGAAGAATATGTATTCCATATGTCCATGAAAATCTCCTCTGATCTCTTGAAGAAAATATACATGCATACTGTTTAGCTCTCTATTACATGATTGTCTTTGTGTTCCTTGGTAAACCCAGAACAGCAGACAGAGTTGTCTCCTGCATGGACTTCACAACACTTCCTCATGGCTTGAATCACATCCTCACAAAGGCGTTCAATGTATTTGTTGGCTGTTGAAAATACAAAAGTCATGAAATGGTTAAACTGCTAGCCTGTAGTCTTCATGCAAAGCAAGGTTAAACTGACACTGAGATCATACATCTACCTTGTAAACATTTCTGTATGGCACATGCCTGTTTTTGACAAGGATCTTTCTGTGGCATCTTATTTTAAGATACGTGCAGCCAAGCTGCAGCTTCGAGGAGTAATCCAGTTAAATCTGTCTCTTTCTGTAAACACATGAACAGTGACGTCACCGGCGTGCAGCTGACTGTGCACCTCTAAACTTCTTCCGGGTAGAAAACGCCCTCATCTTCAACATGCTCGATATTAACCATTCTTTTTAGATTCATCTGTTTTTAGACTTTAATAAAACATGCTGTTTTATAAGAGAAGCCACGGACAGTTTTGCGACAGATAGGATTCAGGATAAGAGCCGCAAAGGTTGGCATCTCCCAGTAATAATAAGACCATCTAACAGTGATCTCGGATTTATGTTGAGGGAACGACACTCCTTTTTGTGGCTTTTTAAGCTGATATGCTTTAATATCAGCGAAATAAACAACATAATATCACAACTGCAGGACGTTTCACATTCGGTAAAGCGGCTCTGTGTTGCCCTCTAGTGCAGGAGATGCGCTACACGACTACAACATCATTATTATCCGTCATAATAATAACAATAATACACTGTAATAACGGCCGACACAAATAAAGAGGAAAAGACAAACAGAAACGAGGGTATACATGTATACTGTATGATATCGAGAGAGAGAGAAAGAGCAAAACACAAACAAAAAACTTATGTACCAGTTCAGGAAGATACGTTTCGTGTAATTATATTTATTTTTAGGATCTGGTGTATAATTTTAAAGTAGACTATTTCACTTAAAAAATGCCTACTTTAAATAATAATAAAAAAGGTTATTTCACTGGTTTTTACAAGTCTTCATCTAAAATCGCAGACAATGAGTCAAACGTGATCCAGTGACCTCCAGTAACTGTTGATTCTGGAAGTCTGGACACAAATATTTCAGACACAAAAGACCTTGGACATGTAGTAGGCTAATGTCCTAGCTGTTTCATGTTTATTTATTAAGTTAACAATTTAACCACATTCACAGTCACACGTTTACAGTTCAATGTCGCTTTGTGGTCACATTGATCAAGTGTTTACATTTATTTGACTTTTTCATCATTTGTATAATTAATTATTAGTTTTATATCAACTCATTCTGCAGTTCTTAACCTACATTAAGCGTAGTTTTGGAAACCCTGGTTTAATGTAATATTTAATGCATTTTATGATGTTTATATATATATATAAATGGAATATATGTTTTCTATTTTTATATTAATATGGTAAATAATAGTAATACTACTATTTATAGTACAATAGCAAACTAAAACAGTTAGGATAAATAAAGCGTAATCTAAAAAGTAATCAGAAAACATAACCTAAAATGAGAAACCTGGATTATATTACAAACTACAGTTTTCAATTACACTGATCAACTACAATTTGTAAGTAATCTACCCATCTCTGTCTGTATTGTAAAAAGTGCTATAAATAAAAGTGACTTGACCTTCTTGGTGTGTCAGAATTGAATAGTAATACATTAATTATTTGAAAGACCTATCTGTAACTGCATTTGAATGGCAACTTATTTTGATATTTTACTGAATTAAGAATTGCACTTTTTACTAGCCAAAATTATAATTTCGATATGAAGAATTAGATTTCTGTGAATTGTGTTTTATTTTTATGATGATATCAAGAATTACCATCATGTAACAAGACACCATTCCTGAAATCAATAATGCTCATTTTAACTGGTCAAGTCGGCTTGCCATATACAACACAACATGTCCCTCCCCGGCCACCGTAAATCAACCACTTGTGTTTTCCCCCTCCGTTTCCGGTCGGAAGGAATTGAATGTAGCGCATGCGCTTTGCTGATGTGGAAGTGCCGTACAGTGATAAACAAGCAAACAAATCAGAGAAAACATAAACTGTTGGACTACACTTCATATAATGGCAGTGAACGCTGTGCATTTAGAGTCAGACGCATTTCTAGTCTGCATGAATCATGCCTGAGCACGGAGAAAGAGGAAGTAATGGGGCTCTGCATTGGCGAGGTTTGTGATGTGTTGTTTTGTGTAAACGTGCGTGAACGACAACAGCTGCATTTCTAAAGCTCTGTAAATGACCAACAGGTGGACACAACCCGCATTGTGCACATTCATTCTGTCATAATTCTGCTTCGATCAGACAAGAGGAAAGACCGAGTGGAGATTTCCCCAGAGCAGCTGTCAGCAGCGTCCACCGAAGCGGAGATATCCTCCACAGACTGTTTAATAACCCTGTGACATGTTTAATGGGGCTACAACACATAAACATCGTAGTACAAACCTGCTTCTATAGCAGTAGCATGCGTGAACTTTGGTAATACCATGGTATTTCTTCGGCTGGAGAACCATGTAACTACATTACTTAAGTGGTAATCATTCACTCCCACTGATTGGTTTTGAAATGTATAATGTTCTGGGTCAATAATAGCTTTCAATACCAAACATTGCTATAATATTTAATACTTTTTCAGCAGAAAGTCATGAAACGTTGACTCACGTTTTCATACAACTCCATTTGGGACATTTTGTAACATGCAATAAAAGCAAGAATCTGTGATTAGTTAATTAGTTTTAACCGCAATTGAACAGAAAAAAATGTCAGATCTGTCTCCTATTGAAAATGAATGGGGCGTCTCGAAGAGAGCGATGATGAACAATGATGACTGTTGAGCAGGTGAAGAAATAATTTCACAAAACTGCAGCAACTATCCTCAGTTCAGAAACAATTAAAAAAGGAGTTAAAATCATGCCTCGGTGACAACTTTTTTGCTGTGTTGCAGACATTTCAATCAAAATTGGTTTATATTAGCAAAATACAATTAAATTGGTGAGTGAAGACTTGGGAGATGTTTTCTCCGAGCTTTAGTCAGTTAATTAACATTTAAAGATAATTAACAAATCACAGAATGTAGTTTTTATTGCATTTTACAAAATGTCACAACTTTTCTGGAAGCGGTTGTATATAAAAATCTAATATTCAAAATGTAATTTATGCTTGTAAATAAAGAACATTGTAGGATTTTGAAACAATAATAATAATAATAAAGAACCGTGAAGCAGTACTCTGCACTATTTCCAGGTCACCAGTCAAGCAAATGTGTAACATTATCAAATTATTCAGTAAAATCACAATATATATTTTTGGGAAATGTACAGATCACGCTGAATAATACAGACCACGAGGTTTTGCATAAGCTTGAGTGCTGCTGTTATTAAAGCAAATGAGGACATACCCAATACATTTCAAGACCTTTTCAAATTCTCATACATGTTTAAAATTTCACTCAAATCGATAAACTCCTAATAATAAAAAAAAACATTTGAATTAAAAGATTGATCACAAGTTGACAGGTTCAGACATGTTCATATATCAATGCACATCATTTACTGATTCATAAAGTGTTTAAATGACTCTTAATGTATCATAAGCGTGACCCGGATGTTGTTTTAGCCCAGTTTCTTAACACGAGGCACAGGTTGGCTGAGATGACAGGACGTCCCATGAGGGTTGTGGGCTGGTACCACTCTCATCCACACATCACTGTCTGGCCATCACATGTTGGTAAGTTGCTTTATTAATGAATGGAATTATGCATTATCATCTTCCCTTTATTTGAATACAATTCCAATGATTCTTGCACTATACAGATGTTAGGACTCAAGCAATGTATCAGATGATGGATCAGGGTTTTGTCGGACTCATCTTCTCATGCTTTATTGAAGATAAAAACACAAAGGTATGTGAAGCCCATCATCTTGAAGAGATTCTGAAGCGTTATTATTTTATTGTCACTTCTCTTTCTATTTCTCTTGTAGACCGGTAGAGTCCTGTACACCTGTTTCCAGTCAGTACAAGCCCAGAAAGGCTCAGAGTAAATAATCAGCTTTTTATTTTTATGAATAACTGAAAGCTTTACATTTTTAGTTTTGCAACTCAGATAAATACATCATACTTAGATGTTATTTCTATTTGTCTACACATACATTTCAGGTATTTAAGCATAAAACTTTAGATTATTAAGTTCCATAAACAATAATCTAAATGCATGTGTCCACACCTGACTGGTAGCATATGCTTTGTTTATCTGATCTCTCAGTATTTGTCCAGTTTTTTAGTGAACTACCTGCTATAGCTCAATAAACTCCCCACTGGAAGGGTTTCAGGACAAGCACGGCGGATACAACTCGCATCTCTTTCATAAGCTTTTATTGTGCACACATACTCAATACACTTCAACAAACTAGATAGCCTGTTAGTCAACCGGTAGTTAGCTTAGGATTGTTAGTGAGAATAGTTAGTTAGTTAGCTTGCAGTTAGGTTGTAAACCGGCAAGGCGCACCCGTCCTGACCATCAGTAGAATGAAAAACTAAACTTAAAAGCGACACGTCAGCACGCTGCGTCTAATTAACATATACAGATACGCAGTGTGCAGACCAGGAATATTAATAAACAAACCTGTAACCCAGTACAAATATAACATAAATATGCCTGCTTCTGGAATAAGGCAGTAAATGTACACAATTATACCCCAGAACATAATAATAACATACATCTCTTGTTATATATATAAATAACAATGGTTACACCTACTGGAAAGTTCTACACCTCCCACTTGGTCTACTGATTCTAGAATCCAAGTAGCTACCATAACCAAACTGTTAAACTTCTAGATATGAAATATTCTCCGTGACCATTTAAACAACGTAGCATGCATAGATATGAATTACTATGTCACAACATGAATAACTATCTTCAAGGTAATTTTAATGTCCATCAACAACATACATTGTCCTTGGTGATATTACGACCTCCTTCACCGAAACACACCACCAGCCTACAGGAGGATGGTAGTGGGGAGAGTTTTGATCCTTTACCGAAACACACCATGGTGGGGATCCTTTACCGAAACACACCATAGTGGGGATCCTTTACCGAAACACACCATGGTGGGGAATCTTTTACTGCTCCTCCACTGGAAGCAGAACCACCAACCTCCTAACATCCCTGTGGAGGATGGTGGAGGGATAGTTCTCCATACCTCGGTTTCTCTTAGGCTGTCCACCGAAAACCGGACAGCTTCGACATGTTCTCACCCTCACATCTCGTACTATGCCCTTCACATCAGGACACACCTCCACGACTCGACCCAGCTTGAACTGGCCCCTCAGTGCGTTCTGGTCAGCTAACCACACTAGGTCCCCTGCCGCAACGTTTCTAGCAGGCGCGTGCCACTTCTGACGGATGTAGAGGCCCGGACCTGCCAGCTGGCTCCATCGCTTCCAGAACTTGTCAACCTCGATCTGGATTGCTCTTAGACGCACGACTGGGTAAATTGGGTACTCAAACCCTCGAGAGTCCCCATTGGGTCCTGCGCGACCAAGCAGAAGAGAGTTAGGAGTGATGACTTCCACGGTTTCATCTTGTACCTGGGCTCTGGCACCGATTGGTCTCTCATTTGACAGGTTAGCAGCCAGGTACAGGAGGGTCTGGAACTCCAGTGCTGTCAAGTTTTCTTCTTTGCCAACACTGCTTAACGCTCTCTTGAGTACGCGAACTGCTGCCTCAGCTGCCCCATTTCTGTGGGGAGAGTCCGCCGGGTGAAACATCCACATCCAGTCGGTTCCTACAGCTGCTGCCTTCTTCTGGACCTGATTCTTGTCGATGCTACTTAGGAACTCATAAAGCTCCTGTAATACTGGCCTGGCGCCTACAAAGTTGGACCCTTGATCCGACCAGAGCTTTCTTGGGTGACCCCTGAGAGCTGTGAAACGCTGGTATGCATTTAGGAATCCTTCCGTCGATAGATCTTCTACAATGTCAGCATGTACTGCTCTCGAAGCCATACAACTGAACACCACACCCCAGATCTTCATCTTTGCTCTACGTCTTATAGTATCTTTAACAACGTAAGGACCGAAAAGATCCAATGACGTAAATTCGAAAGGTGCGGCTGGTTCAGTTCGTTCGAGGGGTAGTTCACTCATCACCTGTTTGCACATTCTCGCTTTGGTCTTACGACAGTGCATACAAGAATCAATGACATTTCTGGCAATCCTTGGTCCCAGCACTACCCATGCCTTAGACCTCACACGTAGGAGTGTACCAGCAACGCCTTCGTGGTTAGATTTATGGGCTTCTCGCGTAAGAAGGGTGCTGACCCACGCATTGTAGGGGATCAGAGGCACACCGGTCCCTCCCTGGGTAATTTCCTGGACTCTACCATGGCATATCAGGAGCCCTGAAGCCTCATCTTTACTGACAACAAGTCTGTTTAGCGTCGTCACAGGAAACGTAACTCCCTTCTGGGCGGCTAGGCACAGGTCTTGGAACGCAGCCTTCCGTTCCTTTACTGTCAATACTGCCTCCCACTTTTCTGGCATAGGAGCCCTACCTACATGGGCCAACCACTTCTTCACAGCTCTGCGGACATATCCGACTACTCCACAAAGCTTAGTCAGAGAACTGCACCTTGTTGGATCCACTTGATCTATGAGCGTGGCTCCCCACAGTGTCTCTGTTTCCTTGGTCTCAGATAAGGTCAATTTCATTCCATTTTCTGAGGACGCTGGCACCCCGCCAACTCCACCTGTTACTATTGGGTCTTCACCACCAGGATTGTCAGGGTTTAACAACTTCTTGGCTTGAGCTCTGGTGAGGACTGCTGCAAAGGCCTTTCTCTGGAGTCTACTCACCACCTCCCTAGCATCAGCTGCCACTTCCGAAGCGGACTTCATGGGCCAATCCTCGACTGGACTAGACAGGAACTCGGGACCTTTCTGCCACACAGAATTCTCACCCAGCAGTTCAGGAGAGCACCCTCTCGTGACCAGATCAGCGATGTTGACCTCGCCTGGTATCCACCACCAGTCAGTTACGGGTCCAGCCTTCTGAATCTCTCCGACTCGGTTCGCAAAGAATGTCTGGAATCCGTAGCTCTCTTTTTGGATGGCTCCTAGCACTGTCTGACTGTCAATGAAATGGAACCACTTCTCCACGTCCAATCGTCCATGCTTCAACACGTATGCCTTCAGACGTGTGGCAAAGACAGCCCCGCATACCTCAGCCTTGACTGCGTCACCTTTCTGGTTGAGGGGGGTTAACTTGGCCTTCGACTCTACCAGCCGGGTGACCACACCATCTGACGTCTCCCATCGCAAGTACAGTACGGCGCCATAGGACTCACAGCTCCCGTCAGAAAACGTAATTCCCCAGGGTTTACCCTTCCAGTCAGAGGGTGTGAGGCTCCTGCAGAACGTGATACTACTTAGACGAGCGTACTCCTTGAATAGTTCAATTGCTTTTCCTCTGAGTTCGTCAGACAGAGGTTCATCCCAGGTGTCTTTCGTAAGCTTACCAGCTTCCTGGAAGGCTCTTCTAACAAGGATCACTCCTTTCTGTTTCACAGGCGTTACTAGACCGATCGGGTCATACAGCCCGGCGATCTGGCTCAGTAGAACACGACGAGTCAGTGGGTTTGGTGTCTTCACTTCCACTTCTCCTTCAGTGAGGTCAGTCTCAGTTCTCATCTTCTTCTTCCTTCTGGAGAAGTTGATGGAGACCATCACAAAGAGTTCGTCCTCTTGCACGAGGTATCCAACCCCCAAAGCTTTGTTATCTTCTGCCTTTAGCTGGTTGGGCAACGTCAGAGTCACTGGCTCGGACTGTGTTCCGTCCCGCCTCCCACTTTGACCAGACCGGATCCAAGGCTTGAGGTAGAAGCCTCCCGCTTTCAATATATCCTCCACTCCCCTTAGGATCGCGTTTAGACGGTGTGGGTCATTGTGGGATGTGAGGAGGTCATCGACGTAGGAATCTTCATCGATAACTCTTCTTTCCTCCTTCATAACAGAGAACTGAGGCAACATCGCAGTCTCTCGCATGGCAACTTGCGCAATGCATCCAGCTGGTTTGTCCCCCATGTTCACTCTCACGACAGCATAATCCTCAATCTCATCCTCCGGTGAGTCTCTCCATAGGAATCGATGTACATGGACCTCTTGTTCTTCCAGCCATACCGAATTGTACATCTTGGCGATGTCTCCGATGGCTGCATGTACTCCTTCCCGGAATCTGAGGAGCACCGCTCTGATGGGATTTAGGACGTCTGGGCCTTTGAGCAAAATGCTATTCATGCTCACCCCTCCGAACTCTTGGCTGCTATTCCAGACGAGGCGCACTGGCGTAGTCACTGAGTGCGGATTTGGAGCGGTTAGGTGACTCACCCACCACACAGCACCATTCCAGCTGTCTATCACTTCCTTAGTTAGCTTAACAGCAGCTCCCCTTCCCACCATCTCGTGGACTTGCTTCATGTAAACCTTTTTCCACAGGTGGTCTTTCATGAGCCGCTTCTCAGCCCTCAGGAATGTTGCTTCCACAGCTTTACGGTTGTTGGGAAGAGAGGCTGGGTTTTCCTTCCAGGGGTATTTCGCATCCCAGTGCGGTTGGTCGCTGTGGGCATCTCTCTCTCTGAAGGTTAGACCTGCTTTTATTATCTCCAGCTCTTTCTCATCAGCCAGGGTCATCTCCTTTCCCCCTGGTGTGCACTTACCACAGCGACACCCTCCACAGATAGGGTCACAAGCAGCACCGATGCTATCCCATTTTAGCCACTCAAGGACTTCCTTATTGCATGCTGCTGTCGTTCGAACTTCTACACTGCTTTCTTGCTCCAAATGGCTTCTTGGCCTTCCCACGAAGTGTTCTTCAACTTTGACGGCAACCGTCCTCATTGAGTGAGCGAAGTGCGTCTTCGACTGCCATGTGGTCACCTCCACTTCTTCGAAGAGGTCTGGATGCACACCACTCACGATCTTTCCCAGAGGACCATCCCACAACACCAGGTCGCCGACCCTTTGCAGTCTTTGCGGAGCTAACCGGCCTTCTCTAGTGCTGATCAATAGATCGATCTTCTGTGGGCGGGCCAGTTCTCCCGGCTTAACTTCAGGGAAAAACTGCTCTAGCCGCTTCGATCTCACCACACGATCCACTTTGGCAATGTCTTCCATCCCGTAGCAGATCATCTCGTGGAACTTCAGTGTTCCTCGTGAGGTCCACACTTTTATTGTCACAAGATACCTTTTTGTATCAACTTTCACCTTCATCGTGCCGACTCCATACACGACAAGAGTGATTGGTTCACCGGTCAGTCCGAGCCTTTCCGCAGCTTGGTGTGTAATGTAGTTCGTGTCAGAAGCGAGATCGACCAAAGCTCCAAGGCTATCTCCTCTCTTTGTCGTGACAGATACAAGCATCATGAGGACTGGATGTTCTTTCAAGCCACTCTGTTCTATCAGACCCTTGCCAGAACACACTGTCGACGATGCCTTGTTAGTACAAGCTCTGCGGACAGCCTCCAACTGGTGGGAAGTCAGTCCCAGCTTGGCGAACACAGCCTCTTGCTCCTCTGTCGGACCTCGAGGTCCCCTCTTTTCCTCTGCTTTGCTTTCCCTCTGAGCAGCGTCCTTCCTTGTTGATGCCTTAGGGCAGAGGAAATAGTGGTGATCCACTGGAGTGTCGCCTTTCTTACACTCCTCTTTACGACATAGGAACTTTGGAGTGCATCCATTATCGACCCCGTGAACATCTAGGCACTTTGAACATGCTTTTACCTTTTTCACCTGAGCTTTCTTCTCCGACAGACTGGCCTTTCTGAAAGTTTTACAGCGAAACAGTTTACCTCCATGTTCTTCATCACCACACATAGCACATGGTAACTGCTTGGAGTTTCTGTTAACTTCACTTGCTGTAGTCTTAGTGAACGACTTCTTCTCTCTCCATCTGTCTCCTGGTTTCTCCCGGTAGCTTGGTCTCTCAGGAACATTAGCAGACCATGGCTTGCTGGGCAGCAACTGCTCTAACCTCACGAGCAACGATTTTTGGTCTTCCAGGAACATCAAAAGTCTGTTGAAACGGTTTCCTGGTTGGACGTTGTTAATAGGGTTTCTCACACACATGAGCCACTCTCTTTTCATGACATCAGGGAGTTTACTTTCCAAAGACCGAATCACCAGCTGATTCTGTACAGCGTCCGCACACCCCAAGTCTGTGAGGTCTAATGCAGCCCTCTCCACCGCTAGAATCAACTCTAACGTCTCTCGTGGTTGGTGGTTCTTTAAAGCAGGTCGTGATTGAAGCTCCAACACGATCTCTTCTGCCGTTTGTGCTTTGTCACCATAACGGTTCTCTAATTCCCTGAAGATATCGTTTGCATCTCTGCAACGCAACAGTCTGAGTTCACTTTTCACAGACTCACCTATACTGTCTAGTAAGTGAAGTTTCTTACATTCCCTCGACCCCGTAGGTTCCGCTTGCATCTGGATACTCTCCCATTCAACCTTCCAGCGCCAATAGTCCCTCCTGTCCCCAGAGAACTTAGGCAAACTTATGGGTGTGAGCCTTATTTTTGGTCGAACCCACTGAGAGCTGTTATCCCCACCGGCGTATGAACCAGGGTTGCTATATGGCATGCTACTTCCTTGTCCCATGCTGAGATCGACGGGCGGAGCGGCACGAACACCCAGCAGTTGTGGCGTGCTAGCAAGGGTTGGAGGTTGGACGAAACTGACTCCAAGTCCACCATCAGACTGTCTTGACTGCAGAGTGGGCTGTAAAGTCTGTTGGGGGTTACTTTGTGTAGTAGCTGTCACATACCTGCTTTGAGGTCGACTAGTGACTGTAGCACCTTGAGAAGCACATGTTGAGATGCTTGCTTTGCCTGTGGCCATGAATGAAGGAGAGCTTGTGACATATACGTTTCCCTGCCCATTAATGGACGGATTGACAACAGCAGGCCGGTTGTTAACAGATGGAGTAGCAATAGCGAGGGTTACTGGTTGGGTAAAGGTGATATTATCTTCAGCTGTAAAGCTGTCGATAGCCGTTGTGACATGCTCACCGACCGCGTCATCGCCTCCTACATCTCTGTCACCGTTGCCATCGTCTTTTAGTTCTGTACTGTTCCTCTTCATGACCTCATTTTCACGTCGGTATGTCCACCCATCCATCAGTTGCTCCTTGTCCTCCCTCAATGACAAAAAGAGCATCCATTTTTCTTTTCCTTGTGGCCGATAGTCTCTCCAAGTGTACACAGCCTCCCTGAGTTCATAGAGTTTTCTATCTAGTTTACCACTTTCGACTCCTTGCTGCGTCCATGGCACTACTTCACTTTCCCCGAGCACCTCAGCTCGAGCCAAAGCAGACTTAAACTGTGTTATCAAAGCGTCTATGTCTGGCGCTGCAAACTTGAACCACAGTAATTCCATGCACTTCCTCTCAGCTTCAAGGAACCTTTTCTCACTGGCATCTCTCCTCGCCAGAGCGTCCTGCGACTCACTATCGTCACCCGTAGGATCTATCTGGTTCTGTGCGTCTACATATTCATTACTGACATCGAGGAATTTGTCATAATCATCCTTCAATCTCGCTAACTCTTCTGACAATTCAACTTCACGTAAACGGCCAGCACTCACATCAAGGCGGTTTATTCGTGTTGTAAAGTTTCGTTGCGCATTTGAGCGTTTCCGCTTTAAATTCTCCAGATCTGGTTTATTATCTGCCATTTTCGTTCTCTTTCTTTCACTTTCACTCTTTTTTCCAGTGAACAGAAACACTAAAATCTCTTCTTAGCAAAAGAATCGTTCAAACGAATCGTTCAAACGAATCGACTCATCCGTGAACTACACAAACGTCTTTGCCAGCTGTTATGGTTGATAGAGACGTTTCTCACAAAGTCACTTCATTAGCTGGTAGCTATTATTTAAATCCAGATTTACTCACAGTTTTGGAAGTTATTCAGCCTTTTAGCTTCTCCGTAAGCCCTTTTCCGGCTCATCCGTTGTAATGGCGTTGTTAACGGCCGCTTTTTTACCTCAGAATCCGGGTCTCCGATCCCGGCGTCGATCGTCAACAATATTTCTCCTCCGCTCGGTGTCCGTGTTCTCTCTAGCACGGCTCCGACGACGGTTTACAACTGTCCAGTTTTTTAGTGAACTACCTGCTATAGCTCAATAAACTCCCCACTGGAAGGGTTTCAGGACAAGCACGGCGGATACAACTCGCATCTCTTTCATAAGCTTTTATTGTGCACACATACTCAATACACTTCAACAAACTAGATAGCCTGTTAGTCAACCGGTAGTTAGC
The DNA here is from genome assembly GCA_027422405.1 of Ptychobarbus kaznakovi. Taxonomy (NCBI): domain Eukaryota; kingdom Metazoa; phylum Chordata; class Actinopteri; order Cypriniformes; family Cyprinidae; genus Ptychobarbus; species Ptychobarbus kaznakovi. The sequence goes on from CM049800.1 coordinate 28,296,246, forward strand.
TTAGGATTGTTAGTGAGAATAGTTAGTTAGTTAGCTTGCAGTTAGGTTAGGTTGTAAACCGGCAAGGCGCACCGTCCTGACATCAGTAGAATGAAAAACTAAACTTAAAAGCGGACACGTCAGCACGCTGCGTCTAATTAACTATACAGATACGCAGTGTGCAGACCAGAAATATTAATAAACAAACCTGTAACCCAGTACAAATATAACATAAATATGCCTGCTTCTGGAATAAGGCAGTAAATGGACACAATTATACCCAGAACATAATAATAACATACATCTCTTGTTATATATATAAATAACAATGGTTACACCTACTGGAAAGTTCTCAGTATTTGATGAGAAATAGTTTTTGTGCAGTGTTTTTGCTCATAAATATGGATTGCACTCTTTGCTTCTGAGCAGGTATGAGCGGATTGAGATCCCCATCCATGTCGTCCCACATGAAGCCATCGGGAAAGTATGCCTGGAGTCTGCCGTGGAACTACCCAGAATCCTCTGTCAAGAAGAACAGGATACATACAGAAGGATTCACAGGTATCCCTTTCAGATTCTTTAACTTAGTAAACGCTTTCTCAGGACCTCATGCAATGTTTCTTTTTTCAGTTTAACTCATCTGGATCCAATCACAAAGATACATAACGGATCAGGTAATTATGAAATCTACTTTGTATTTCCTGAAGGAATCAGTAGTGGTTTTGGGGAAATAAAATCAGAGCTGTTTCTCATCATCATGACACTTGTTTTCTCATTTGCACACAAATTAAAGTGTTACAGCATCTTTTCAGTGTGAAGCAGCTGTAGATTGTTAAATAAGATCTGCATAGACGATCAATTATTCTATTAATAATGCAAAGCGGTTTTCAAATAAATGATAATTTGTCAGTTATATATATTATTTATATTGTTGTGTATAGTGTGGGACTAACCTGGTTTATTTCACAAATGTGAACCACTTTGACAGTGTTCTTGTGTAATGTGCATGTATGTGTGCTTCTCAGTGTTCACTAAAAACCTGTGCAGTCAGATGTCGGCCATTAGCGGCCCGCTGCTGCAGTGGCTGGAAGATCGACTGGAACAGAACAAACAAAGCATCATCAAACTCCAGAAAGAGAAAGAGCAACTGACACAAGAACTGGCTTCATTATAAGGAGAATGTTTTTTTTTTGCATTTCTTAAGTTTTTGCACTGAAAGCACTGTTTTTTTTTTCTGGCCTGCTGCCACATTTTTTATCACTGGGAGGGAAAAGTCTGTAATTGTACATTTTGTCACCTCGGCACATTTGTAATGCTGTGTCTCAGTGCTTATATATATGTGTGTGCATTACATCCTGTTATCTTTGTAGTAGTAGTATGTATACTCACTGAATATTCTTAAAAAGGTTGTTGGTTCTTGTTTCACCTTTTCTTTCTCTATTACGGATTTGATTTGGATGGTTCTGTGAACGTGACCGTGACAGACATTATTTTCTGATGCTATCTTTTATATAAGCTGTAAACCTCTGAATGTGCATACATGACATTAAAATGACAGTGTGAAATAAAAGGGAGAATCTCTAAATATTATGATTCTTTAAACAATATGATCATGAAATCTAAGAGTGACTTACATTATAATTACAGAATATTACTTTTCTCTCCTCAACTAAATTCAGTTTGGGATCTGTGTTGAGACATCAAACCTCTTTGCAAACAGCTATATTCCTTTTTGTCATTTACGTGCAGATTTTCCGTCTAGACTTGTTGCTGAATGTTTCTGTGAATGTCAAGTAGCTTCCTGGTTGAACCATCTGGCACTTAGACTATAAGTAGAGAAGGTGTCATAAAGATGAGCTTTTCCAGACGAGATATTAATATTTTTCAGCTGTAGTCCTATCTAACACTGTTGTATTTAGATGTTTTTAAAAGTTCAGCCACACTGGTGCTGTTGACTAATCTTACCTCACTGTATTAAAGTAAAACTAATTGCATAGCATCACAATAAAATATTGTAAAATATAAAATATGAACCCAACTGAAAAGCCAATAGTCACATGCTGTTTCATTTGTTGTCACTAGGTGGCACAGGTGTCCCTTGTTGAACTGCAGACAGTTTTATTGAACAGACAGACATAACTCTTTTTAGATGTGAAACTGGTCAAGCAGAGCAGACTCGATACGCATACCTAGAGGTGTATACATGATTAATAATGATAACATTTTGTGTCTTTAATATTTGTTGTATTTACTGTTGCATAAAAGCAGTAAGTCACTCAAGGCTGCAATACACAATTTACCAATCAGATATGAGTGCAGTTGAGTTTCTTTATGATATTTATTGTTGGAAAATGAGCTGTGTTTTGATGCAGTCTGAAATGCATCTCGCATTGCTCTTGACAGTGGTTTATGGAAATGGCCCTCATGCTCACATACTCTGACAATATTTTTACAGCACTTCTGTCCTCGAGAAATGAAATCTCACGCACTGAACAAGGTCTCTAGATATTGTCCAACATATGGAGGTGCAAATTCTCATATAGAGTAAATATCCTTTATTTTATCCGATATAGCTATGTACAGTGGACCGTAAAGTAATACCATTTTGTATCAAGGCAAGGTCTAGCACTCCACTAAAATAGAATGGCGTGTGTGTGTGTGTGTGTGTGTGTGTGTGTGTGTGTGTGTGTGTGTTGTTGTGTGTGTGTGTGTGTGTGTGTGTGTTTGTGTGTGTGTGTGTGTTGTGTGTGTGTGTTGTGTGTGTGTGGTGTGTGTGTGTGTGTGTGTGTGTGTGTGTGGTGTTGTGTGGTGTGTGTGTTGTGTGTGTGTGTGTGTGTGTGTGTGTGTGTGTGTGTGTGTGTAAAAGCACTTATCCTGGATTGGAAGCAAGCAGATAATATTAAAGATGTGCTCTGAGACTGATGGAGCGAGCAAAGACGTCTCTCCCTCCGTGCGCATCAACATACTGGTTATTACTCCTGGCAGAACACTGTCATTTATTTATTGTGAAGGCAAGTTGACTGTAAACCTGAAGCCTCTATAAATCTGAAATGGTGGCTGGGGGAAGGGGTTCTGTCTGTCTGTGTGCTAGAAGTGAGTTTATGAGTGTGTGTTTGAAGGGCATTGTGTTTGATGAGATGCCTGAGGGACCTTGGGCCCCTGGATATATTTATGGCAGAGGGGCCAATGAGGTAGTGGACAATAACGTCCCAGAGGCTGACAGTGTTTAATTAACACCTCCAAAATAGGCAGGACAGAGCTCATACTGTTTCACCAGCCCATCAAATAGGCTGGTGATTTGGATCTTGTGGTCTCCTTTTTAAAGCTGCTATGCATAATGTTGGCTATTGTATGTTAAAATAAATGTTCCTATTCTAGTTCAATATGCAGAGACAACCGTAAGTAGGATGACTTTCTGAACAGTGCAAACTCTGACGGAGTGGTGCTATCAAAACATTGGTCTGAAATGGGGAATTTTAGGTGGCTATTTTGGGAAATGTTTTTTTTTTGTAGTGGTGTTTAAATTCTAAAGTAATTCCATACAATTGTTTACTCGTTAATACACTCACCAAATAACTATTTCTTAAAATCTAACATGGACAGGACTGATGAGCTGGAAGAGAGAGAGAGAGCAGGAGTGAATGAGTGAGTTAGAAGGAGAGACGCAGTTTAAAATGTCTTAAAATGTATTTCGAGCTGGCTGTATTTTTTTTTTACCATTTCCATGACTCAATACTTGATTAAAACTATTTCAAAAATAGAGTAATGGTATAGATGAATTTTAAAATTAAGTGAAATTATATGGATAATAAATTGCTTAATTTCATTTATTTCTTCACCAACTAATTCAATGAGGTTGCATTGTTAACTCGCAATGTTGTAAGGAATTGGTTATAACTTATAAGGGGAACTACCGTGCACTATATAGTGAATAGTGAACAAGTGAAGGATTTCAGACAAGTCAAGTCACCTTTATTGATATAGCGCTTTTAAAATTGTGTCAAAGCAACTGCACAATATCAAAACAGGAAAATAGTGTGTCAATAATGTAAAATGACAAGATTAAACAATACATTTTCAGTTAAAGTCATTTCATTATTGAATTTAGCGATGGCATCGTCCAGCTCAGTTCAGTTTAAATAGTATCTGTGCAATCAAGTCGATGATATTGCTGGGAATGAAGAGTCCTCAACTAAGCAAGCCAGAGGCGACAGCAGCAAGGAACCAAAACTCCATCGGTGACAGAATGGAAAAAAAAACCAGGGCGGGGGGTCCCCCTCCGGCCAGATGAACCAGTAGTTTGTTCCAACTGCAGCAAAGACTGCAGCAAAGCCACTGCTTCTCAAAATAGTCCCGGAGACCCCTTAAAACTGCACATTTTGGATGTCTTCCTCATTGCACACACTAGATTCAACTCTGAGTAAAACTCCAAAGGAAAGCATTTTAAAGCCAATCAACACAAAATTCTAATAAAAAAAAAAAAGTTTATAAATACTTACTAAATTGTGCATTTGTTGAATTATTATTATTTTTTTCTTTTAAATGTACATTTAAAAGGTATTGTAAACTGTGTACAGATAGAAGGATAGATGTTAGACAGTTCTCTTTGCCAAACACTTTCACTACTCTCATGTATCACACTGCACACTTGCTTTTTATCATAACTGGTGCCATCTTGCATCTATTGATTGTGAAAATGACCTCAAATCATGAATATAATGCAGTATTGCAATGTTCTTGTTGCTAATTCAATTGCTTTTTTTACACAAATGTTTTAGGTAAGGCAAGTTTATTTATACAGCACATTTCATACATAAAAAATAGTAAAATAAATATATTAGCTAAAATTGAATTAAGATTATACATTAACAAGACATAAACAGAAGATGCAGAGCAATCGGTAAAGCATGTAAACAGTATTTAATTAGGAAATGCACAGTCAAACAGATGTGTTTCAATCTGGACTTAAAGGTAGTGACTAACAGGGCACATCTGACATCTGCTGGAAGCTGATTCCAGCTGCAGGGGGTATACAGGTGCATCCCAATAAATCAGAATGTCGTGGAAAAGTTCATTTATTTCAGTAATTCAACTCAAATTGTGAAACTCGTGTATTAAATAAATTCAATGCACACAGACTAAAGTAGTAGGTGGTGTGGGACTCCCACACTTGGAGAGTAATTACATCTTCAATTCTGCTTCAAGGTTTATTTGCCTAATACAAAGGGTTCTTATTTTGATGATCGTAACAGCCGACTCCGAGGAATCACAGAATACATCACCACCCCAGTGCCCTTCTGTGTAATAACCTGTGCTGATTCAATAAATCATAGTATGCATGGGTAAAAAAAGATGAATGTGGCAGTTATAGACAAGAGCCGTAGTTATATAGGTGGGAGGGTGGGTTTGATAGTGAGTACTGAATCTTGATTGGCTAATTGTTGTTGGCTAGTGGTGCTGGGGCAGCATTTCTTTTGGGGTCATTTAACAGAGTTGTTGATTCTATGTTCAATACACCCTAAAGCAGAATTTTGACCGAGTCAGTGCACAAGCCAATGTGTGTGTTCAGTCCTTTTAGTATGAGGACACTGGCTGTTAGTAACCAGAGCTTCTGACAGCAGATGCAGTGAAGTGATGACTTTACCAATAGACTATTTGGGAGAACACATCACAGTTACATTACTGCAGTACTCCACATACTATCGACGAAGACAAACAGTGCTGACAAGGGGAAGAAAACAGGAAAGATCCACTGAGTAAGGAAAACAATGTCTTGTGCCTTTGGATATCAAAATCAGAATGCAAAAAATATGGGTGCAAATGCACCTATTGTAATTTTTTAGTGTTCCATTCTACTTCTATCTTTTTCTTTCTTTCTAATTTGGCACACAGATTGAGGACAGTCTGTACATTAAACGCAGCACATTTGTGGTTTTTAAGTCAAACCCTCTAGTGCCCAAAAATCGCTACTCATGTTTATGCAAATAAACTTTGAACCACAAGGGCTAGAAACTAAATAATTGTGTCCTCTTATTGGCTCATGATGAATTGACTCTTTAACGTAATTTTCCATCATAAAAATGTTCCCGCCATTTAGAATTTTCAGAAAAAAACGACTTTTTTAAACTTGTCCTAGAAGCTTTGTCTGATTTTCACCAAGATTGGCTCAGAGCATCTTCAACCTTTTTCAAACATTTAAAAAGTTATGAAAAGATTTTCAATAGACCAAACAGTTTACGTATAGCGCATCATCAAAAAAGGACATTAGGCTGCATCTCTGCAACGCTTTAGCGTATTTAGACCAAACTTGGTATCCATTATAACAACCTTAATCTGAGGCTAAATTAGCAGCTTTTTTTTGGCATAGCGCCACCTACTGGTTAAGATGTTAAAATGAACACGCTTACATGTTGCTGCATGAAGTCTGTTTGGAAAGCTTACATCAAAGTACGACTGGTTTACCAAAGAATCCACAGTGGAATGTAAGAGGAAAATTATCTCATGGTCATAATTTAACTAAATTAAAACAAGTGAATGAAGTAGTACAGTGTAGCCACAATTTAATTCAACTAGGGAACAAATTAACAAGTCATGGGAACAAATTCATAATTTGTGACAACATTGTCTTGAATTTTCCCACTGTATATCATGTCCAGGGCTCTGTAGGATCCTTTTAAAAGTAATGTTATTTTTTCTCCAGTGTTGTTGTAGTTGTAATTTCTGTGTGTTCATATAACATGTCAGTGGGTGTGGTTTAAAGAGGCAATAAAGAACAGAGAACTGCAGTGATTGCAGATAATACACTCTTTTCACTTGTTATGCCCTTCTCTCACTACCTTCCTTTCATGTTGTGTACTCGGATGCATATCATTACTTACATTGCATGACTGGCAGAACCCCTGCAATAGGTTGAACTGGAAGCTCTGAGTCCTTGATAAATTGGTATACACAATGGAGCTGATTTATTATTTACATTTTTATTTTATGGATTTGATTGATGCACCATTTTATATGCCTGTATGCTTGGGACATTCTATAAAAATATAGAGGTTAAGGTATCAACAAGTATTATGAGGTTAAATCTCAAAATGAAAAATAAATATCAAATATATAATTCACAAAAGTTGTGTTGGGTGGGGTAAATTGAACATGGTCTGCTGTTACAGGGCTTTATAAATGATCTACAATTATTGGTTTACAGTAGACAAATAGAGTGCGTCTACCAAAATGATGTTGCATTAGAAAGCACAATGCACCATTAATGTAGCCCTGTAATACTGATGACAGTTAATGCACAGTACTCATATTGTTCCTTTTTGGCATTTTTGTATGAGCACCTTCCGTGGGTTCCATGGGGAAGCAGCTGCATAAAAATTAATTTTACAGTGAGTGAAAGGAAGGATATTCTGGCAGACGATTCTCAGGTTCAGTTGTTCATTTAAAAAGGGGCTTTACCAAGCAGATAAATAAAATGTTTTGCTGTATCAGGCATTTTTGACAAATTAAATTCAATATAGCGGAACGCCCCATCTCGAGGAACCGTCTGTTCCTGTGGTGATGTTGCGGAGCAAAGAAATGCTGAGTGAAGTTATTGATTTTTTTTCACTGACTTACTAAGATGCTCCTTCACTTATGAAGGCAGAGTTATCAGAGTTACCCTCTTCAACTTCTGAGCTTCTTGCCACCTGTTAAAGGCTTCATGCTCACTATATTCTGTATATTAAAATGATTAACTATCCTCCAAGGCCAGTTATACTATAGTTAGTTACTGTAGGTTCTAGTGGCGTACAGTGTTCTGAAAGGAGGAGGCAAAGCCTTCACTATTTTTAATCTAATGTGTATTCATGTTCCTGTTATATTTCATGTTGACACATTTTCAAGGTTAAATAGGCATTATTCACCTCTAAATAAATGAACAATACATGGTCTATTTATTTAAACAAATTTCAGGTCATATCATGCTAGTGCCTTTTACGCATTTTTACATTTATTTCCAAAATAATAATCATAAGAACACCGCAACAAATTTCAAGTTGTTTGTCAACCCATTTCAGATTCGATTCTGACACAACATAAAGCAGTGATTTCTAAGTGGGTGAGTTGTTTATTTACTTTTTAATTTGTCTTCATGTTACTACCGTATCTTAATTTTTTCTTGGGCGTGTGAATCATGTGATCAGAGTAATAGGCCAATCATAGCATGATGGATGCATTGCCTCCACTCATGTGATTTTCACCCTGGCATGCCTAATGGGGTTTATTAAAACTCAATGGATTAAAGGGAGGCAAGAACCACTGGTGTTGGACAATGTCTTTTTAAAAGAACTAGTGATTTATACACGTAATGCTATATATCACAATACTTTCACCTTTTATTTTCTCATCCAATATTTGAGGAGGGTCTCCCTTGTCTCATCTGATAGTTATGAGTTGCAACATAAGAAAGCAGTAGGGCAGGAATCTCCAACCCTGCTCCTGCAGACCTTGAACACCTTGATTAACTGGTTCAAGTGTGTTTGATTAGGTTTGGAGCTGAAATATGAATGTCAGAAACCAGGATAAAAAAAGCCTGTTTTGACCTCTAAGTGCTATAGTTGACCAATTAGAATCAAGTATTCCAGAGAACCATGTAATAAGACTGACAAGAATGAGGGTGCTGTTTCTTCAAGGGTGGGTAGGATAACAGAACAGGTGGATTTTAAGGTCTCCTAATGCTTCGGAAGTTAGCTTTTGGGTCATTTCAGAAGTAAAATCACATGACTGCCACTAAGCTTCTTGAAAAAAATAAAATAAATGGATCAGCAGGCAGGGTTTTTATGGTGGTCGCAGGATCTGCTGGCTGAGGCCTTGTCCACACTAATACATTTTTGTTTGAAAACGCATCTTTTTCTCTTTGTTTTGGCCTTCCATCTACATTGAGACAGCGTTTTTGTCAAGGAAAATTGAGCTTTTTGAAAACGTCTTTTGATGACGCATGTTTAGTCATGTCACATATTATATCGATATAGCCTATACTGTATATATTTATTTATACCGGTATTGTGCCTGTAATGTGCTATTTAATTTTATGCTATTGCTACAGATTTGTTACTTTGCACACTCTTCATATCACAGTCCTGCAAAGATGACAGAAAATGTACTCGCGATTGCTGTTTGCGGCAAAACATGAGGGCAGTTGCATTTTAGATCAGGCATACGATCGTGAGTGAGTGCTACTTGAGTGCTACGGTGAATGGTGAGATGTTTTCCTAAATAAAATGATCCTGCCAGAAGAATTGCATAAAAATGTATCATGTCTGCTCCATCTGTATCATCTCAGTGAGTTTTTTTGAGGCTTTAAGCATGCGCAATAAAGTGAATTTAACGTTTTCTGACATTTCAGTGTGGATGAGAAACTTTTGGAAAATGCTTGAAAACGGTAGTGTGGACAGAGAGTGTTTTAAAACGAAAACGCTGTTTTCAAATGTATCCGGATTAATGTAGACGTAGCCTGACACGAGTGAGGATTGACATGGTTCTACGGTGTCTACGGTGGCTGACATAAACTGGTTTGTGACTGGATCAGGATGATGAGGCAGTTAAGGAAGATGAAGATAATGGAATTTTATGATTGGTATTCAGTGTGTATTGGGAAAGGATGAGAAAAAAGAAAAAGTAGATGAAATGAAGGACACATTAATGTGGATTGTTTCAATAAACCTGTTTTTTTAAGCAAATTGCATGGTATTGCCTTTGTTTTTGCTTCTAATCAGGGCCTAAGGCCCTTTCAGGATTTGAAAGAGTGTTATCTTCCTGGACATTCCTATTTTTTTTTAAGGTTTAGAAGGGCAGTTTATAGAGTACTATGGAACTGTAACCTGGACTCTCATCCTTTAATGTACTGTGTGAATTTCTCTCAAGAGCTGTGTCATTTATCTATAACATATTACTCAATCATGCCTCCAGCACACTCCACTGCGACTGGATATGGGAAAGTAGTATACCTATAATGTCTAAAAACCCTGCCCATCAACTTTTATACTACAAACTTCTCCACAGGCACAATTCTCCACAATAAAGGTATGGTCAGAATTTATTGAGAAACTCTCTTACATCTCAATAGGGCAGCTGAGTATATTTAGGGTCATACACTTTTTGCTTTATTGAGCAAGGAAAAGAGGGAGCGGTATCCTGGGTGCACAGTGTACCTTATTCTTTGTTTGATTTATAATTCTGCAAACTCAGGCTTTGCAAACTTTTGCTTTACTTGAGCAAGGAAAAGAGGGAGCAGTATCCTGCATGTCATATTTGTTCAATAAAAAAATAATGCACTTGTTAAAAATATTGGTAAAATATAAAAAATTATTTGATAATATTTGTATTTCTTTGTTTGATTTATAACTATTGCAAACTCACCATGGCTTGTTTAAAATTTAAAATCAACCATTTACTTTTAGGTTTCAGATATGCATGTCATATTGTTCAATAAAAAAATAATCTTGTTAAAAATATTGGTAAAATATAAAAATTATTTGATAATATTTGTAGATTTCAAAAATACTATTTGTCACCATGGCTGTGGTTTAAAATTTAAAATCAACCATTTACTTTTACTGATGTTAGAGCTTAAAACTGAAAGCAATTAAAACAGCTCTGTTCTGCCTGAAGAATTGAGAGGTATGGTCACCAAGAGTAAAATCACAATTTTGTAAACAGCTAATCCTTTACTGATTCTGTGAGGGGTCTTAAAACTTCTGTAAAACTTAAAACAGCTCTGTTCACGCCCCTGGACTGTTGAAGAATTGAGAGGTTGGTCACCAAGAGCTTTAAACAGTCCCCATGTGCTCCCTGTACCTAGTTTTTCTTTTGTTGATTGTCTTAACTTCAGTGTTGTTGTTAATTCTGATCCGGTGTGTCATTAATATTGTCACGCCCCTGGACTGTTTTGTTCCCTCTTTACCCTGTTATTCTTTAAAAGCTCCCCATGTGCTCCCTGTGAGTTAGTGTTGGTCGGTTGTTGAATTGTCTTCCCTGCGAATCCTAGGTGTGTCTCCTTGTTCCCTCTTTACCCTGTCTTTAAAAGCCCCAGTCCTTTCATTAAAGTGTTGGTCGGTTGTTGAACTCCGTGTCTCCTCCCTGCGATGACTCCCTGACGTCTCCTGTGTTCCATGTTGTGACAGAACAACCGACCAAATTAAAGCCTCTCGTCTTGTGACTTCACTCCGTGTCTCCTCGTGCCTGAGGACGCGCTGTGTGGGTTGCGGCACTCCTGGTCTGAGGTTGGAGAGATATGTGGAGGAGTTTCTGACAGAACAACCGACCAAATACAGATCCACTTCACCGGATGACGCGCTGTGTGGGTGCGGCAGGGCGGTCTGAAGCCGCTCTGGGTGCGTTTTCCTTGGAGAGATATGTGGAGGAGTTTCTCGATGAGGTTCCAACCGGATACGCTGCGATCTTCCCGTAAGCCGCTCTGGGTGCGTGTTTCCTGCTGGGGTTGGATTCCAGGTTTACGCTCGAGTTTATTAATCTTCCCGTAATCCTCTTCTAAATTTTCCATTCCGACGAGGAAGTCGAGGAAATTCCCCGGTTTATTAACCTAATCCTCTTCCTAAATGGTTCCGACGAGGAAGTCCAGCGAGGAACGCGCCGCATTCCCCGGCCGCAGCTCATCCCACGCCGAGAACTCCGCATGTGGAACGCGCCGCATCTCCAACGGCTCCTACCACTTGCCCACCCCAAGGATCCCCCCTGCCTCCGAAGCATGCTCCATCCTCCTCCAACGGCTCCTACCACTTGCCCAACCCCAAGCCCGTCCTCCCCCCTGCCTAAGCCCAGACCACGGGCTGTTGCGCTCCCATCCTCCTTAGCCCGGTAGCCGCCGTCCTCCGCGCTTCCCAGCCCAGCGCCGCCGACCACGGGCTGTTGCGCTCCCAGCGCGCCGAGTCGCCGCCCGAGAGTCCGCTCCGCGCTCCCGAGCGCCCCCGAGACGCTCCAAGACAGCGCCCTCCGAGAGTGTGGCCGCTTCCCGAGCGCCGCCGAGAGCTCTCTCCTGCCTCTCCGCTGGTTCCGTCCCGAGCGCCCCCGAGAGCTCCAAGACAAGAGCCCCTGCTGGTTCCGTCCACCGCTCCTCAAGAGCCCCTGCCGGCTCCGTCCGGCTCTCCAGAGCACCCTGGGGAATTTCCCCAAGCTCTCAATTTTGGGGGGGGAGCCCCTGCTGGTTCCGTACCCGCTCTCATGGCTTCCCAGCCCCTGCCGGCTCCGTCCGGCTCAGCCATGGCCACCCAAGTCCCCCGGATCCACCATGGGGAATTTCCCCAAGAAAATTTTGGGGGGGGAGCTACCCGCCATGGCTTCCCATGGCCTCCCGAGCTCCCCGGATCCACCATGGCCACCCAAGTCCCCGGATCCAGCTCCCCGCTCCGCCATGGCCGCCCAAGCTCCCCGATCCGCCATGGCCTCCCGATGGCCCCCAAGTCCACGCTGGCCACCCAAGCTCCCCGCCTCCTGAGGTCTGGCCGCCCACCCCCCATGGCCTCCTGAACGCTCCGCCTGGCCGACCCACCCGTCTTCCACGTCCTCCTGATGTCCCCCGACCCCCCCATGGCCTCCTGAGTCTCCTGACCCGCCATGGCCTCCTGAATCTCCTGACCCGTCTTGGTCTCCTGAGTCCCCCGACCCGCCATGGCCTCCTGAGTCCCCCGACCCGCCATGGCCTCCTGAGTCCCCCGACCCGCCATGGCCTCCTGAGTCCCCCGACCCGCCACCTCTCTCCGCCTCCTCCGCCATCCCCCGACCCGCCTCCCGAGCCTCCCGACCTCTCCGCTCCGCCATGGCCTCCCGAGTCCCTTGATGGGCGCCGCCCTGGAGGCCTCCTGTCCTGTCCTGTCTCCGTGTCCCGTGAGGCCTCCATGGGCGCCGCCCTGGAGGCCTCCTGTCCTGTCCTGTCTCCGTGCCCACCCCCCCTTCCCCGTGGATGGTGTCCAGAGGCCCACCCCCCCTCCCCGTTGGATGGTGTACGCCCTTCCGGGAGGGGGCGGGACGCACCTTCCGGACGCCCCTGGCTGTTTTGTTGTGATTTTGCTCCCCATGTGCTCCCTGTGATTTTGCTCCCCATGTGCTCCCTGTGTTTTTCCCTAGTTTTTCCCTCGTGTTGATTGTTAATCTGATTCCAGGTGTGTCTCCTTAGTTCCCTCGTTACCCTGTCTTTAAAAGCCCCAGTCCTTTCAGTTAGTGTTGGTCGGTTGTTGAATGTCTTCCCTGCGGTTCCTACGTCTCCTGTGTTCCATGTTGTATCATTAAAGCCTCTCGTCTTGTGAACTCCGTGTCTCCTCGTGCCTGACTCCCTGACTCCTGGTCATTGTGACAAATATAGATCCTCCCCAAAATCACAGTGGTTACTAAACTAATGCTAGAGTTAGCTATAACACCGGCAAAGCAGAATCATTCACAAAGTTGTGCATACAATAATGTGCATGTTCAGGCCTCAAGCACTTACGCCAATAGGGGGAAGTCGTGACCTAATGGTTAGAGAGTCGGACTCGTAACCCAAAGTTCACGGGTTCGAGTCTCAGGTCCGGCAGGGATTGTAGGTGGGGGGAGTGACTGTCCAGCGCTCTCTCCACCTTCAACAAGGCACCGAACCCCCAAATGCTCCCCAAGCGCCGCAGCATTATTAGCTGCCCACTGCTCCGGGTGTGTGTTCACGGTGTGTGTGTGTTCACTGCTGTGTGTGTGCACTTTAGATGGGTTAATTGCAGAGCAAAAATTCTGAGTATGGGTCACCATACTTGGTCGCATGTCACGTCACTAAACATTTTTTTTAAATATTTTAAACTCATGTAATTTGGTGTGGGCAGCACATGTTTCCCCATCTCATTCTCTGGAATGCTTCTCCTCCTCACAATTCACTCCTTGGACTAATTTCCAGCCCTGTCCATAGTGTACTTTAATGAGTGCTTAAAGTAAGGCTAAAAACAATAAAAGTGCCCCAGTGAAAATTCTCAACGCACTCCCTTTTAAAATGTTTGTTCTCTAAACTAGACCAAACTATCTACACAATGGTTTTGTCTTTATTTCTGCTTTGGTGAATTCTTTCAGACAGACCTCCCAGCCTTACTCTGCAGGCAGGCAGAAAGTCAGCAGGAGTCGCAGGGAATCATCAGTGGTGGACGAAGTACACAAATCAAGTACTTGACTAAAAGTCATGTACTTGAGTAACATACAGATAATATAATAATATTATTACTCCAGTAAAAGTGAAAGTACGCTGCTTTTTCAATTTTACTCGAGTGAAAGTACAAAAGTACTAGATTTTTTATTTACTTAAGTAAAAAAGTACTGATAGATAGATTTATTTTACAATTTTATATAGACTACTTTATTTAATTTTATATTAGCACATATTTTTATAATCATCCTACTGCCCAAAATACCTGGGATTTTCCCAAAATAACCACTATATGGAGTCAAGATATATATTTTGTTGTTGATATGGACTACGTTGATGAGAGTGATGTAGTAATGTTCACTGTGATGCTTACACTGCGATGTACCAGAGAGAAAACAGATTTGACCATCTAATTTACACCAGTATGAAAAAAGTGTTTTAAAGCTTGTTGTTTTGCAGAACGTCAGTTATATATGAAATGAGAATTAGGCCTGAAGTTAGGAAGAACATTTTAATTTTAAAAATATAATTATAGTTTCATAATGATTTTTTTCTTCTCAAACCTTGTCTGTGATGTAAAAACACTCCTGGCCAAATGCCCCCAGAGGGCATCACTTCCCCTCTTTGATAATTACTGTAGTTACCATATTCTGAACATCACATCCTTTCTTTTTACTCTTTCTTTTTACCTCAGATGTAATCTAATCTATCGTGGCTGAATAAAAATATTTGGACTTTATATATCTAAAAATGTCCTCAACTTAGCACCAGCAAGCTTGTTAGCTAGACAGTTAGTATCAGGTAACAATATTTACTTATTTTCAGTATGGTTATGAATAAACATTCATATCTGTCTACTCGGCTAGTTGATCTAAACAATATAAAAAATTATACTGTTGATAAACAATATAAAAATAGACATCACATAGGGCTAAATGCGTAGCATTTTAATAGGGCTAAATGCTTAGCACTGCTAATAAAACTACAGCAGTGGGGAACGTTACAGCAGTGGGGAATATGAACGTGCATGAGTTATTTTATTTAATCTGTGTTATTTTAATGTTTTGTTTTTTGACCTAAAACATAGAGACACTGACGTTGATCTGTCTGCATTCAAGCATTTCAGTGGGCTTAAATAGATCACCCTTTACAGTAGATTTAGTTCACAAACAACTGACAGTTTTGAGCTAAATGTGATTTTCAGTTACAATAATTAATCCTAAAATTCGACATTAGTAACTTACTTTTCGCAGCATCAGTTGCGCACGCGCGCCCGGTTCTTTACTTGTGAGTTCAGTTCACTGGAGACTCGCTCTCTAACGGTTCATTTGAATCAGTGAGTTTTCGACTCGAGAACAGCTGCAATCGGATCTTTCCAATTCCAATGAATGAATCATGAATGAATGCGATTTGTTGATATGTGAACCGATTTAACAGGTTAATTGAAAATAATCATTTGTTCTTGATAATCAGACACCGCTTTGCCCGTGAATCGGACACCGCACGTGATGTCTATAAGAGCACGTGATGTATTATAAGGAGTAACGATATGTTTTATGAAATGTAGTGAAGTAAAAAGTACGATCTTATGCTTTGGAATGTAGTGAAGTAAAAGTAAAAGTTGCTCAAAATAAAACTACTCCAGTAAAGTACAGATACTTGAAAAATGTACTTAAGGTACAGTAACGAATTACTTTTACTTCGTCGTACTGACTGACCACCACTGGGAATCATTGGGGACCTGGATCAGAGACTAATGTTTAAAATATTTCTAATGTAAAGCATTGTGAGCTAAACATCATGTAATTCATGAAATTTGGCCATGTTGCATGTTGTGATCAGCACATCAGAAGGTTTTTAGGCCAGCACACAATACGCGAGTGCTCTGTTAGGCCTGTTCTATATTTATGTATTTATTTGTGAGAATCAGAATGCTAGTCTTTCATTGGAACGGTTTTCTCAGCCATCTATTGTTTGCATGTCTGTCCATGAGGAATAGAGTATGGGCAAGATTTACAGTAGCTTAATCCTAAACATTAATTTAATCAGAGAGCCATTGGGCAGCCTGCTTATGTACTGTTAATTGTCTGAATTCAATATTGTTGAATTAAATAATGATGGACGGTGTAAAGAAGAAAAGGATCTTACATCGGAAAGTTAGATTTATTGCACACTTTTTCTGAGGTGACAAGGCTACAGAAAGTAGCCTTGTTCTAATTCACTTGTTGTAAAGTACACTGATGTACTTTGTCTTTGTCTTGACTGGCCCCTTTTATATTTTGTCTGGAAGAGGTCCAGACTGGCAATGCTGGCTGAAGTGAGTTTGAGGACACTTTATTGGAGCCCAATTAGAGCAGTGCTTCTAAAATCTGTTCTGGGGACTTCAAAAAGTGGTGTGGGGTCCCCAG
The DNA here is from genome assembly GCA_027422405.1 of Ptychobarbus kaznakovi. NCBI lineage: Eukaryota > Metazoa > Chordata > Actinopteri > Cypriniformes > Cyprinidae > Ptychobarbus > Ptychobarbus kaznakovi. The sequence continues at coordinate 28,312,782 of CM049800.1, forward strand.
GACAGATTTGAGAGGCACTGAATAAGAGGATCAGAATGCTGAAGAAGCTTCCAGCACTCACGTGTCTACTATGTGCTGACCTTCCACAGTCACATAATATATAAAACCTATGACTTATGTTCATCTTTGGAACACAAATAAATATATATTATTTATATTCTCTTACCATTTTTGTCCATCTGTTTGAAAATCCACGCAACCAAAATGGTCAAGCTTCAGAATGTATATACAAACCCGATTACAAAAAAGTTGTGACACTGTACAAATTGTGAATAAAAACAGAATGCAATGATGTGGAAGTTTCAAATTTCAATATTTTATTCAGAATACAAAATAGATGACATATCAAATGTTTAAACTGAGAAAATGTATCATTTTAAGGGAAAAATAAGTTGATTTTAAATTTCATGGCATCAACACATCTCAAAAAAGTTGGGACAAGGCCATGTTTACCACTGTGTGGCATCCCCTCTTCTTTTTATAACAGTCTGCAAACGTCTGGGGACTGAGGAGACAAGTTGCTCAAGTTTAGGAATAGGAATGTTGTCCCATTCTTGTCTAATACAGGCTTCTAGTTGCTCAACTGTCTTAGGTCTTCTTTGTCACATCTTCCTCTTTATGATGCGCCAAATGTTTTCTATGGGTGAAAGATCTGGACTGCAGGCTGGCCATTTCAGTACCCGGATCCTTCTTCTACGCAGCCATGATGTTGTAATTGATGCAGAATGTGGTCTGGCATTGTCCTGTTGGAAAATGCAAGGTCTTCCCTGAAAGAGACGACGTCTGGATGGGAGCATATGTGTGTGTTCTAGAACTTGGATATACCTTTCAGCATTGATGGTGGAGCCTTTCCAGATGTGTAAGCTGCCCATGCCACACGCACTCATGCAACCCCCATACCATCAGAGATGCAGGCTTCTGAACTGAGCGCTGATAACAACTTGGGTTGTCCTTGTCCTCTTTAGTCCGGATGACATGGCGTCCCAGTTTTCCAAAAAGAACTTCAAATTTTGAGTCGTCTGACCACAGAACAGTTTTCCACTTTGCCACAGTCCATTTTAAATGAGCCTTGGCCGAGAGAAAACGCCTGCGCTTCTGGATCATGTTTAGATATGGCTTCTTTTTTTGCTTCTATAGAGTTTTAGCCGGCAACGGCTATAGAGTTTTAGCCGGCAACGGCGGTGGATTGTGTTCACCGCACGGTGGATTGTGTTTTTTCTGGAAGACAATTTTTTCCTGGAAGTGAGCCCATGTTGTGATTTGAGCCCATGTTACAGTAGATTTCCATTACTGTAGTGATAGCAGTGCCTGTATGTGATGCAGTAAGGGCCGTCTAAGGGATCGAACGGATCACGGGCATCCAGTATGGTTTTTCCGGCCTTGACCCTTACGCACAGAGATTGTTCCAGATTCTCTGAATCTTTGGATGATATTATGCACTGTAGATGATGATAACTTCAAACTCTTTGCAATTTTTTCTCTGAGAAAACTCCTTTCCTGATATCTGCTCCACTATTTTTCGCCGCAGCATTGGGGGAATTGGTGATTTTTCGCCGCATCTTGATTTCTGAGAGACATTGGTGATCCTCTTGAGAGGCTCTTTTTTGATTTCTGAGAGACAGTGCCACTCTGAGAGGCTGCCTTTTTGACCCTACCCAGTAATGTTACAAATTGGTCCTCCAGCTAATAAGTTCCTTATTGGTCCTCCAGCTGTTCCTTATATGTACTTATTTAACTCCTTCCTCCGGCCTCTTATTGCTACCTGTCCCAGCTTTTTTGGAATGTGTAGCTCTCATGAAATCCAAAATGAGCCAATATTTGGCATGACATTTCAAAATGTCTCACTTTCAACATTTGATATGTTATCTAAATTCTATTGTGAATAAAATATAAGTTTATGAGATTTATAAATTTGTAAATTATTGCATTCCTTTTTTATTCACAATTTGTACAGTGTCCCAACTTTTTTGGAATCGGGTTTGTATATAAAAACATTGTAAGAGTGATCCATTTAAATCCAAGGCTTCTGAAGACACATACTCACTTTATGTGATGCAAATATATTAACACATTTAATTCAAGGTTTGCACATTGATCAATGCACATACATATAGCACTTCAAATATGGTAAACAAAAAGCTCAAATATGCATGCTTGTGTGTGTTTGCAAACAAGTTTGAGCTTCCATAAGAACCAATGAGGATTGTTCTCTTGCATCAAGCATATACGGTTGAGCTTCAGTTTACCCTATTCGATGTGCCATATTCAGCATTTAAACTGTGAATGTGGCTCTCACTGATAAATATTTCAGCAAGTCTTGCCATCTTGCTCAAGGGCTTTGGCGGTCATGGCACTTTCAGCTCAACTGCTTTGCTGCTAGCGTGCTGAAAGGAAAAGCTCAGTTCTGCCTGGTTCTGAGTCAAACCCTGTAGACATGTCCACTGTACCAACACATTTTGCTCGCATCATCACTTGTGCCGCAGTTGACTCCTGTTTGGCACATGTTCAAATCACGGTTGATCTTTAACCCTGTAGTGATGCCCTCAATGAAGCATAAACATATAATTAATATGATTTATTTTGGTTCACTGAGATGAGCAGAATTGACAGCACTTGGTTTTATAGACAAGACTGGCTTCAATGTCTCAGGATTTATAGGTAATACAAATCCAGTGTGGAAATCTATAGCATGTACTAAATCATGCCTTTGTGCTTGGGGCTCCAGATCATGTCACTGGCTATTCACCAAATGATATAAAGTGTCCATATAATTTATACATTTATGCACACCAGAACACATGAGAGAGAAAAAAAACGTAGTATGCAAAAAAATACTTTATAAGATGTTTAAAGACAGTTGTGTGGTCGCAGCGTGTGAAAACAGCCAGCCTATAATGGTAAAAATCCACCTACTCATTTTTTTTTAATAATCCCAATAAATCATGAACAGTATTTCAGAACAAGCGATTCCAGATTCTCACAGATTTTCCCATCATAGGGAAAAAGCCCCGCTCATTTGTTATGATCTTTGCCCTATTAGCATAAACTCAACACTGAGTGAGAAGCAGCAGTCCGTGATTACGGTTTTCTTGCTGTAGCTGCTTGTCAGCACCAAAGAGGCATTAGAAGTGTTGTGTTTTGGGATGCAGAAACGAACATCTGAGTCTCCATAGACTCCCTCCATCTGAGCTGCTGAGAACACTGTGGTTAAGTTTCCATTTAGAAGAAAATGTCCCAGGAAAAAATCGGTAAAGTCCTATATGATTGTGCCAACCATTTTATGCTGGACTGCCTCACAAACGAGGGTCATTTCAACGCTGGATTTTTGCAAAAGTTGATTCTGAAAGAGGAATCAAAACCAACGTTGCGTGCGTGTAAGGCCCGGCTAAGGCCCGGCTCGACCCAATGACGGACCCAAGTGACGGCAGTCGTCAGCGGGTCAGCGGAAGGCCTTTTGCGTATTACTGTCTTTCCTTTTTCACGACACAAAGACTCAATGGAACACTTTTTTCTTACTTTTTCTTATATTTTATCTCGTTATTTCATCTGACTCCATAAATGAAAAGGTTTTAATGATATCTGTGCATCATTAAAATATGAACGAATGATTGATTATTCTTTTCAGCTCTTTTTAATACTTCATCCGCTCAGATGTAGGGAAACTATATCGCTTAGAGGCCCTGTTTTTCACAGGTCTCACGGACACAATCTCGTCAGGCCCGGTCATCGATCAGAGGTAAATTATGGTTATGTATCTAAGATTTGCCGTTAATTCACACGTACACAATCAGAGACATCGAATAACCCCCTTGGAGCCCCCTCAGAACTTTAGTTCAATCGTTTTACTTCAGTAAAGGTTTCTTGGCCACTATTAGATATGTTTGCAGATCAATGTACCACACTTGTAATAGCTTTGGATTGGTCAAGTACTTGTTTTAAAGTAACATTAAATCAAAAGTCAGAGGTATAGGCGTACCCGATTTTAGTCTGACCAGACGGCATTCGCCGTCCCTAAACGGAATTATTACCCGCCTCTGCATCCAAGTAGACTTGAAATGATGCCGGATATTAGCCGTCGCTAAAACTGACGCAGGCTTGCGGAAATATACGAATCCACCAATCTATTAGGGAGAAAGCAATCTCTAGAGGCAGTCAGAATAGAATCAAACGTTACAATTTATTGACCAGGTAATCGAAGCAATAATTCAAAAACTCCAATGTTACAAGAATAGAATCATCAGTTAACAATAATTCAGGAATTTAAGGAATTTAAGTATTTGTAGAATATTACTACCTGGCAATGAAAATTACACACAGCGATTGTGTGGGCAGTCAACCTACAGACTCCTAGAACTTTGTGTCACGTTTCCTTATAAACCCAGATAATTCAATAAGCCCACCAAATGGTGGTATCTTGTTTATTATAATTAGACTTTAGAATTTGCAACCAAATGGCTCCTTGGTATCCTGTGGCAGAGAATACTTATTTACATACAGGAGGTGGTTTGAATAGAAAATCAGGGGAGGGCACACCTTTAAGTTGTACACTACACTTCTCATACTTTAGAACTTCTTTTAGCTTTTCATTATGATTGGGAGAATGAGACCATTTTACCAGGCGCACTGAGACATTTCAAATGATATCAAACATGTATAGTTACTTTTTGTTACATACATTACATTGCAGCATGGGTTTTTAGTGAGTTCTAGGTGAGGAGGAGAGGGGGAGCAAGGGAAGATGATGAGACCGTAAGTACAGGGTGTGAACTACACTGTGTTGTTGCGTCTCGGATGCTGCTGTTACATATGCAAGAGATAGTTTTTGTTGATTCTCAGGAGGGCCTTTTGTCCTCTCGAGGGGGGGGGGGGGGGCAGACATACTGGCACCAGGCTTACACGTGCATGAAAGTCAGCTCCAGACAAAGTAAGCGTGTCATATTTTGTTTTCCAAAGCTTTTCTGAGAGTGCTTATTGACACTGTGTAAGGCTAATGTTGCTAAAGCTACCATAGTCTCTGCCTGTTTTCAATGATGGTGCCTTCATTTGCTACCAGAATGATCTAAATAGGAATGTGGTAGTTAAAAATGCAAATGAAAGCAATGTAAGGTCGACCACATGGCCAGGATCACCAGCATTTAAAGGGACAAACACAAAAACGGCATGTTTTGGCTCATACCCCAAAAGTGGCAACTTTAACACTATACAAAAATTATTCTGGGTATTTTGAGCTAAAACTTAACATACATCAGATACTTATTTTACATCTTGGAAAAAGAGACATAAATGAACACCTTTAAGAATTCACAGTTTATATTATGTGTACAGTGTACAGTACTGGGGTCCCCGGGCCGAAATGATGTTCTCTGGTAATCCGTAGATTCTGAGATTTCGATTGCTGTGGGGAAATCTTTTAGGGGAATGATAATATTCCAATTAGAGTTAAGGTGATCATTTACATAGTCTACAGACCAGGTTCTCAACTTCTTTAAAAACTGCTTGCGGTGAAAGAGTTAAGATTGTTGAATGAAGTTTGTGCTGACTCGGTCTATTGTAACCTCTTAGGATTGCCCTTGAGAAGTGAGGTAATTAGTGCTGCTATAGTGCCATTTGTGATGTTTCTATAGTTTCTGATGAACCATCTGTAGAAATGGGCAAATCCCAGAAATCTATGTAGTTCTTTGACTGTTGAGGGGTCTTTTACATTATATGAGTCGATCTGCATGCCAGAATGGTGGTACTCATGGTGTGGAATTTGCACTTTTCAGTATACATGTTTAGTTGGTACCATCTTGGCATGTTGAATATGTTGGTATCTGGTCTGGGAGTAAATCAGGATGTTGTCTATGTAGGTGATAAAGTAATGCTTTTGGACATCATGGGAAATTTCATTGACGGAGGCTTGGAATACAGTTGGTTTGTTGACTTGGCTGTATGGGAGAATTCCTTAAATCTTGCCCTGAAGGGCAAATGTGCTGCAGAGTTTAGCTCCAACACTGATCAAACTCACTTACCTGTGATTTTCTAAAGATACTGAAGACATTGATTCAATTCTGCAGGAAAACTGAAGCAAGGGCCCCCTCAATGTCCATGGCTAGAGTTTCCAGAGAGTGATTGAGAGTGGGTTAACTTTACTTTTAGGAGGGGCTGTGTTAGGTTGGAACTAGGGATGTCAATTTTCAATCATTTCCATAATCGATCGTTGTTTAAATTAACGATCAATTAATCGATTAATCTTTAACCTTAACTACTGCAAAATGCATCTATTGCAGTGGCATATAGTCACCGGCATGACAGGATGTGCAAATGCCACTCAAAACGCCAGCTTCCTCACCCGAATGAAAAGAGTTTTAGTCTAAATAAAAGGCTAGTGGCAGGATGGTAAAATGAATGGATGTGATTGTAATCATTTGATAAAAGGAAGAGAGCGCGCCGTAGTTACGCCCGGGATCATTATACTTTGTGTGCTGTTTCATATCCTGCCACGGAGACCGCTGAATGCGCCTTTTTAAATGGTTTCATGGTGCTCGTTTTTCTATTTTTAAAACATCATAGCAATGTTTTGCAATTGACATTATCAGGATTTAAAATAAAATGATCCCAAACGCAAGTACGGCGCGTGGGGCTGTGACGTGCGGTGAGTGATCCGCTTCCAGAACCACCGGCGTTGCTACAGCAAAACACACTGTTACCCATTTGAAACATTTTAATGTGAGTATTATGACAAGTGAGGTACAAAGCTTTGTTAATAAGATAAATAATTGGTTAACAGGCAAATTTTACATCGCGACCAAGCTTTATGATTCATGCCGAGCGCATACATTTAAATCAAGCCATATGCAGCTTTGTGTTCTGTTTTTCCAAATGGTCATGAATTTTATATTATTTATTGTTTATTTTCCCAAATCCTCACTCTCTCACCCTCTAGATTCGCAGTTTTTTTATTGTTGTTCACTTTTAATCACTGTTTTCGCATCTTTTACTGTGGTAAACGTGTGGGGGGGAAATGAAAGATTTCGTGAACATGAATTAAGAATTCGTTACTATGACTTAAATTGTTCCCGCATTTAAGTTAAATCATGGGTTTTCTAGGGAACAAATTAATGAAACATGGACAGCTGCCACAAATTAATATGTCGTAGGAACAAATTAACAAGTTGTAGGAAAGAATAGCCTATATCTGTCCTGCTCGCGTCAGCAGCCCTGTCAAAGCATAGTGCAACAATTAGTGCAACAATATGCAACAATTATCTAGGGAAATTATAGTTGAACATGACATTACTACATTTCAATACAAAATAACTTAGTACAGTATCTGTTTTAATGCACTTTAAAAGTTTGGATCATATTAAAAGCGTAGTTTGTACATTAGTCAATTATTTTCTTGTAAGATCCAGCCTCTTCACCGTCACTCACAGCCGTTTGCACGTGTTTTGCGCATGAGCTGCACGCACCCCAAAATGAAACTGCTTAATCGACCATCGATAGCTTTTATCGATTATTTCTCTTATCGACAATTAATCGATCGTCGATTAATCATTGACATCCCAAGTTGAAACTCTATGGTGCAGTCCCATGGCCAGTGAGGTGGTAATTGGATGGCCTTGGCTTTCCTGAAGTCTTCAGACAGTTATGTGTATTACTGCACCGTGTAGTCCTTTTGGGACTCTCAACATTGTTGATTAATCGCTGGAAATTAAGTTCAGGTTTAAAGCCATAAAAACACTGCACGATTTTTGGCTGTCCCAGACAATTGGCATCGTGAAACAACCATGGTGATTTCTGTGATCATGGCTCCTAATCGTACAGTCGTACAGTGAGAGAAGTTCAAAGATGTCCGTTGATCAAAAACAGCCTACGATACAACGTAATCATCGCACATTGTGTTGCTGCTACTATCCACATTTACTGAACAACCAATAAAAATCTAGCGCCAGCATTAGTTTTGACAGGTCACACTAGTCAAGGTTGCATCAGCTGACTCTCAGCTGATCCACGTCTACCTATAGGGATGCGACACCTATCACAGCACTCATATATAAGGTCCATCATTATTATCAGCAGCATTGCGTTGCTCAATAGCTAATTACCCTCCTCCATCCCCAACTCCCCCTCTGTCAGTCAGGATTCAGCCTTCTGATTCTCCTTTGAATCAGACTAATTTCTTAAATATTACATTAAAATATTGAACTTTAATGATATCTGTAATACACTTTATGTTGGTTCTGTTCTGTTTACCCTGGGTGGTTATTGCTGTTCTCCCTGCTCTTCTCCATGCTTGGCTGCATGGATGCGCAGGGAATTCTTGCCCAGAACAGAACCATACCGCCAATCCAAACTGTATGCTAACTGTTAATCATCTTTAACGAAAGTGGTCCTGACAGAAAATTCAACATGAGATCGATGCGACATGGTGCTAAAACATAAAACTGCTTACCTCAAGCTCTTATGCTTCCTCTTTCGCCGCTTCCACTTTTTTTCAGCACCCATAAAAATTACAACTGCTAAAGTGCACTAGCGCATACCGATGACGTTTCATTCTTCTATAGGAATGTGCTTTGTATTGTACGAGTCATCGTACAGTCTACACACACGTCATGGCCAAGTTTAATAGATCCATGTCGCACAGTGTGACATGCAGTGATCCTGACTGCTAAAATCGTGCAGTGTGTTTTAGACTTAGTATTGTGTTGCTGATAATATGTGGACCAGTGATTGAGTTCTCCTTGGTTCCAATAAATGAGAGGGTGGCCAGCCACAGGTGTCCCAGGATGATGGGATAGAGATAGTATGTTAAAAGTGCATTTTAATTCATATTCATGGTGTCCCAAAATAGCCCAGTTGAGTACACTTATTTGATCTTAAGTTTATCTTACTTACTTAAGTACTAAATAATAATGTGCAGTATAGTCTATAGACTGATGGGGATAGTCTGCTGTCAAGTCAAGTCACCTTTATTTATATAGCGCTTTTAACAATACAAATTGTGTCAAAGCAACTGCACAATATAAAAATAGGAAAAATTTTGAGTTAAAGGCATTTCATTACTGCTGTGAGACGACCTTCCTGATGGCTTTGTTGTGAACCACGGTTGTGTGCATGGTGAAGTTGATATTTTTAGACTTTGTACCACTTTGTCATGTATTAGGCTCACTACAGCTCCAGAGTCGACTAGTGCTGTAACATGGTGTTGCTCATTATTAAATGACAGTAACTGGTAGAGTAAAGTTATGAGTAGAAAGGCTAAGAGGATTTCCTCAAGGTTCAAGGTTTCTTTATTTGTCACATAATAAATTATACAGGGTATAATCAGAAGTGAAATGTAGATCAAATCAGGTCCGCTCAGTGGACAGTGCAAAAGAATAAAAATTGAATAAAAGTAACACAACACAAGAGCATATATATATATATATATATATATAGGTAAAAGGGAGAAATAAAGAGTAAAAATGTGCAATGGAATAAAAAGTGCAAAACAAATAAGATGTGCAAAAACAGTATATTGGGACTTAATAAATAGTAATATGAACAAGAGGGATGTGCAAACGGGTTGTACCAGGTATGTACACATAGCAGCAATACAGAAGATGGTAAATGTAAATGAGTCTTGTAAATGTTTATGAAACTGAGTTTGTGTTAAGGAGCCTGATGGCCTGAGGGAAGAAGCTCCTCCTCAGTCTCTCAGTTTTTGCCATCATGCTCCTGAAGCGCTTGCCAGATGGCAGTAAACAGAAAAGATGGTTGCCGGGGTGGTTTGAGTCCTTGATTATTTTAGCAGCTCTGCTTTTGCAGCGTTTGAGGTAGATGTCCTGCAGAGAGGGGAGAGCAGACCCTGAGATGCGCTCAGCTAAGCGCACGACTCTCTGTAGAGCTTTGCAGTCCTGATTTGTGGCGTTACTATACCACACTGAGATGCACTGAGTCAGTACACTTTCTATGGCCCCTGAGTAGAAGGTTTTCAGGATGAATGGTATTTCCTGTACTGTTCTTGTTCTTATTCGGCTTGCTATCAGATTCTGTGTTGTAGATGCTGCTGTCATTCATATGTGAATAATCTACATTGCCTCAGGGGATTCAGTTGGTAAGCACATCGATCAACAAACATGCTTCTGATAAGCAAGATTGGTAAGTTGGTCTTGAAATTCTTTTGTCATCTTACTTTGGCAGGAGAAAGCTACTTTTGAAGCTTTGAAACTGCTGGATTCTGTTCTGGTGAAGTGTTCTTACAGTATAGTACAGTACAGCCCGAGAGGTTGTAGAATCTATGTGCAGTCATTTACTGAAGAACCAAAAGGTTAAACGAATCCAAATCTTAGAGCAAGCAGACATGGTCAGAATATAGGCAGAAGACAACAACTCTCCAAAAAGGCAATCAAACAAAAGCAGTGGTTAAAACGTCAGTCAAAACAGACAAGAAGGTCATACCCAAAAGGAAAACGACAATACAATAAATGCTTGGTAAGGAAGAGTCTGTTGGTAGGCCTGGGGTCTGTTCTTCGTACGTCGCTAACTCAGTTAGCTGGATTTCATTGTTGCCGAATTTCACTTGATCTTGGATCATTTGGTCCTTCGAAGCTCATCCTGGACTTTCTGTCATAGCAACAGGTCCGTAAGTTTAAACCTGCTCGGGAACAGGCTTATTTAATGTTAACAGGATTAGATTGCATCTTTTAAAGCATAATTGATGCTTAATATCTGCCCATGCCACCGCTACTTTATTACAAAAGTACCCTACTGGTCCAGGGACAATAATTTAAAATAATAATAATTATGGGGTCCGTTCTTAGTACCTCGCTTAATACATCTGAGATGATTTGAGAGATGCGAGATCTTTTAATTGTGATAACTGGTCTCTGGCTAATTTGGGTATTAGATTAAAATATCTGGATTAAGTTGTTTAAGATTACTGCGCATTCTAGTGTTCCCCGAAAAGGCCGATACTCGAAACCACGATCAGCAATGCAGCGATTGGCTGGCGGCAAGACAGCAACGTAATTATATCAACGTATTCATTATATCAACGACATTATATCATTAAGAAAAGATACCTGACGAAAAACTTGACACATTTCTGCACCTTTATAAGGAAACAGCCAAGCGAACAAAACTAGATACAGGTATATAGATATAAATAGATAAATGAAATGTGCTCTATTTATTTGTACATTTTTTACATGATTCCCAATTATTTATATTTATGATTTCTAGTATTTGTACAGGCTTTACATTTCAGTGTTGTAATTAGCAATTCATTTAATTTTATCTTTGAAACAGATTTGTTATGTGACAGCATTAATTACAGTTTCTTAAAGATCATGTTATTTGCATCTCCTGCGCTTCGTCAAGCCCCTCCCATAATATCTGTCATCACTCAAATTAATGCACGGCTCAGATTAACTGTATAGCATGTGTGTAAAGACTCCAATACAATTATAAAGTAATTACTTCATCACTAATAAATCTTTAAATGAGTAAAACTGGCTATGTCTATAGTATTATAGACTACACAACATTGTTAGCTTATTTAAAAAAATATTTTAAAATTATTATTATTTTAAATTATTGTCCCTGGACCAGTAGGATACTCTTATAATAAAGTAGCGGTGGCTGTGACAGAGTTTAAGTATCAATTCTGCTTAAAAAGATGCAATCTAATCCTGTTTAAATGAAATAAGCCTGCTCTTGAGCAGGTTTAAGCTTACGGACCTGTTGCTATGACAGCAACTCCGGGATGAGCTTCCAAGAATCAAATGATCCAAGATCAAGCGAAATCGGCAACAATCAAATCCAGCTAACTGAGTTAGCGACGTACGTTGTTTGTCCTGTCTTAAGCAATGTTATTTTCCGATCAGCTTCACTTGAAATGAACTCTTGGGCAAAAGAAATAGCACACAAGTTAACCTTTTGCTGACGTTTGAACATTAGGATGTTTTACTGGACATTTTAGTCAGAGGAGCTGCATTCCTATACAAGCGCTCCAGGCGACGCAAGCAAGGGAAGCGCGCTGGTGTGCTCGTGAAATACAGACAGCGCGGTTTAAGGACTCTGCTGCCGAGTATTCACCTGGCGAATCTCCGCTCCCTTGCAAATAAATCAGACGAACTACAACTCCTCACCCGCACAAACAAGGATTTTTAAACTCTGCTGCGCTTTACTTCACGGAAACCTGGCTGAACAGAGCTATCCCGGACTTCATCTTACGGGCTGCCAGCTGTTCAGAGCAGATTGCATCACCAAGTCGTCGGGGAAAATGAGAGGCGGTGGAATATGTTTTTATATCAATGAAGTCTGGTGTACAGACATGACAGTTTTAAAGAAGATGTGCTGCCCAAACATGGAAACTCTCTTTATTAACTGCAAGCCTTTTTATTCGCTGCATGAGTTTTCCTCGCTTATTCTGGTGAGTGTGTACATTCCTCCTGACGCGCGTGTGAGCGCGGCGCTAGAACTTTTGTCCGATCAAATTACACACACAGAGCAGCGTTGCCCAGACTCTTTCATTATCATTCTCGGTGATTTTAATAAAGCTAATCTCACCCATGAACTGCCTAAATACAGACAACACATCACATGCCCAGCCAGGGACAGCAATATACTGGACCATTGCTCCACTTAAAGGATGCATACCACTATGTCCCTGTGCAGCGCTGGGACTCTCTGATTACTGTTTGGTTCATCTTCTAACAGCCTACAGGCAGAAACTTAAATCTGCTAATCCAGTAGTAAGAACTGTAAAGAGATGGACTATTGAAGCAGAGCAGGATTTACAGGCTTGCTTCGAACTTACTGATTGGAGTGTTTTTGAGGCTGCAGCTACTGATCTGGATGAGCTCACTGACACCGTGACATCCTACATTAGTTTCTGTGAGGACATTTGTGTACCCACCAGTACTTATTTAACATTTAACAACGACAAACCTGGTTTCAGTACAAAACTCAAACAGCTTCGCCAGGCCAAAGAGGACGCCTAAAGGAGTGGGAACAAAGCCTTGTACAAACAGGCCAAATACATACTGAATAGGGAGATAAGAGTGACAAAGAAAAACTACTCTGGAAAGCTAAAAAAAACAGCTTTCAAGTAACGACTCTACATCAGTGTGGAAAGGCCGGAAAGCCATCACCAGCTACAAGACCCCACTCCCCAGCACTGAGGCCAATCAACAACTGGCTGAAGACCTGAACGAGTTCTACTGCAGGTTTGAAAACAAAAGCCTGGTCTGACACCCCACACCCACTCTGACCGTCTCACAACACCCTCCCCCTCCCTCCCCACTACTGTTTCTCAGCCTGTAATCAAGATCTGTGAATAACATGTAAGCAAAGTCTTCAGGAGACAGAAGATAAGGAAAGCCAAAGGCCCAGACGGTGTCTCTCCAGCCTGCCTCAAAGCCTGTGCTGTCCAGCTATCATTCATCTTCACATTGATCTTCAACAGATCACTGGAGCTGTGTGAAGTCCCCTCCTGCTTCAAACGCTCCACCATCATCCTTGTACCCAATAAACTTAATGACTACAGACCTGTTGCTTTAACGTCTGTGCTGATGAAGTCATTTGAGAGGCTTGTTGGCCCACTTGAAGGGATTTTACTGGTCCCTTGCTGGACTCCTGCAGTTTGCTTACTGAGCAAACAGGTCTGTTGATGATGCAGTCAACATGGGATTGCACTACATCCTCCAACATCTGGACAAACCAGGGACTTATGCAAGGATCCTGTTTGTGGACTTCAGCTACGCTTTCAACACCATCATCCCGGACACCTTTCAACGGACACCCTTCAGAATAAACTGACACAGCTCACTGTACCCACCCCCATCTGTCAGTGGATGACAGAAAGGCAGCAGCTAGTGAGGCTGGGAAAACTCACATCCAACACCCGCACCATCAGCACTGTAATCAGCATCAGCACATTTCTCTCTGTAATCAAGATGGCACCAGCGTGTTTACCAGCATTCCAGCTTATTGGCGTGGCAAATAGCTTTTGCGTCATTGGGTGGAGGTATTGCAACAGTGTACAAAAATAATTGTAAATGTAGTCAACTGCCGTCCAGGAAATATACAAAGTTTGAAATACAATTATTTAAGGTTGATTCTGTTTCTTCATTGTTATGTGCACTTATTAATAGGCGTAAATAGGCGTTTATAGGCGTATACATTTATAGGCGTATAGGAATTTCTGTCTGTCACAGTTCCTACTTGTGATAATTTTCTTATACTTGGTGATTTTAATATACATGTGTGCTGTCCCTCTAAGCCATTGGCTAGTGAATTTTTGCAGATGATCGATTCATTTCATTTTATTCAGTTTGTGTCAGGATCTACTCCTAGAACCGGCCATACCCTTGATCTTGTACTGTCCTTGGTTTTCTCTGTTACTAATGTTGTGGTAAATGATGCTTGTTTTCTGATCATTTGTTTGTTTGTTTTGATGCTGCATTTCCTTCACAGAATTCAGTAAGCAATAGGTCTGGCCACTCTACTCGTCTCATAAATACTTAAACTGTTGATAAAATAACTGCCTTTCTTGCCTCTTCATTCTGTCATGATTTAGAGTTTTCTTCTCAGAATCTTAGTGTGGATGGGTATTTTTAATTCGGTTTGTACAGAGATTTTAGATGAGATAGCACCCTTAAAATATAGGGAATCAAAAAAACAATCACAGCCGTGGATGAATGATGAAATTCGTACCTCAAGGAAAATTTGCAGAAGGGGTGAACGAAAATGGAAGAAAGACAGGTTGCAAGTATCAATTGATATATTAAGAGAAGCTTTGGCAAATTTTCAGGCTACTGTGAAGGCTGCAAAAGCAAAATATTTTTCTAATATAATTAATAAGAACTCAAACAAGCATAATGTCTTATTTAATACAATTAATAAAGTGATTTTTTCCTGAACCTTTTTTGAACCTACTAATTGTCTAGAGCCTACTCAAAATATGTTAGGATATTTTGCATTTTTTTGTAAACAAAGTTGATATTCTTCGATCACAGATTATCTCAGTAACGACCTTTCATGCCGAGATAAATTATGAGAGTTTATTTTGCAGTTTTGAACCTATTTCTTTATAAAAGAAATTCTCCTAAATATATTGCTGACCTTTTAATTCCTTATCAAAATGCAATAAACTTGAGATCTGCGAATCAAATGATTCTCCATGTTCCTAAAACGAGATTAAAATCTAAGGGTGATAGGGCCTTTTCAGTAGCTGCTCCCCGTTTATGGAACCCTCTTCTAATGCATATTAAATATTCCCCTTTTGTGGATGCTTTTAAGTCTAGATTGAAATCGTACCTTTTTAGTAGAGCTTTTAGAGTCGATTAAAGGGACCAGGTTTTACATTTTAATGTTGAATCAATGTTGAATTTTGTTGAATTGTTGTTGAATTTTGTTTGTGTGACTGTATGTAATGATGCTGGAAAGCATTTTGGTCAACGGCAGTTGTTTTAAATGTGCTATAGAAATAAGATTTGTATTGTATTGGATGGGAGACCTCCTGGGAAAACTAGGTTGCTGTTGGAAGAGGTGTTAGTGAGGCCAGCAGGGGGTGCTCGCATTGTGGTCTGTGTGGGTCCTAACGCCCCAATATAGTGACGGGGACACTATACTGTAAAAAGCACCATCCTTCGGATGAGACGTTAAACTGAGGTCCTGACTCTCTGTGGTCATTAAAAAGAGTGAGGGTGTAACCCCGGCATCCTGGCCAAATTTCCCCATTGGCCTCTGACCATCATGGCATCCTAATCATCCCCATACACTGATTGGCTTCACCACTCTGTCTCCTCTCCACCAATAAGCTGGTGTGTGGTGGGCGTTCTGGCGCACTATGGCTGTCACAAAATAAAGACTGGATGATTCAAGTAGCAGAAACAAGAACGGTTTATTCCAAGAGAAGTACAGGTAACCCGGAAAACAGGGCGGAGCTCTCCGTAGCTCGAGGCGGGTAGCGCAGGGAAGCAATGGGCAGCCTAGTGTCCGGTGTTCTGAGTCCAGAAAACGGCAGGGCTCTCGGCGCTCCCAGCCGACCTTACCTGTTGATTGTAATCATCAATAAGGGAGTGATCCAATATGTCCCTGGCCGGAACCCAACTTCTCTCCTCCGGACTGTAACCCTCCCAGTCCACCAAGTATTGAAATCCTCGTCCCCTCCTCCTCGAGTCCAGAATACGATAGACCGAATAGGTGGGCTCCCCATCTACGAGTCGCGGCGGGGGAGGAACCAGAGTAGGCGGATTAAGATGAGACCGAAAAACGGGTTTAATCTTGGACACATGGAACGCGGGATGAATTCTCCTGTACGCAGGAGGGAGTTTGAGGCGGACTGTCACTGGACTAATAATTTTAGTGACAGGAAACGGGCCAATAAATTTGGGAGCCAACTTATTACAAACGGACCGGAGTGGAATGTTCTTGGTAGAAAGCCACACTTTTTGACCAATGAAGAAATAGGGAGGCTTTGACCGGTGGCGATCAGCCTTAGCCTTGGTGCACGCCCCCACCCGGAGGAGAGCCTCTCGGGCACTCCTCCAGGTACGGTGACACCTCTGGACGAAGGTGTGAGCAGAGGGGACCGCAACTTCGGACTCCATACTAGGGAAAAGAGGTGGCTGGTAACCTAAACTACACTCAAATGGCGAGAGGCCCGTGGACGACACTGGTAACGAGTTATGAGCGTACTCAACCCATGCTAGTTGCTGACCCCAGGAAGTGGGATTCTGAGAGACCAAACATCGCAACACCCTCTCGAGATCCTGGTTGGCCCGCTCAGTTTGACCGTTGGTCTGAGGGTGAAACCCAGAAGACAAACTCACAGTCGCCCCCAGTAGGCGACAAAACTCTCTCCAAAATTTGGACACGAATTGGGGACCCCTGTCGGAAACCACATCTACCGGGAGGCCATGAACGCGAAAGACGTGATTAACTACAGTAACCGCTGTCTCCTTGGCTGAGGGCAATTTGGGCAAGGGAATAAAATGAGCCGTCTTCGAGAACCGGTCCACTACGGTTAAAACAACCGTATTGCCCAGGGAGGGCGGGAGGGCAGTAACAAAATCTAGCGCGATATGGGACCAGGGTCTCGAAGGGACTGACAGCAGCTGAAGTAACCCCTCTGGGGGTCGATTGGAAGTCTTACCCCGAGCACAGACTGAGCAGGCCAAAACAAACTCTCGGATATCGCGAGCCATGGCCCGCCACCAGAACCGTTGTTTGACCAAAAACATGGTGCGACCGATTCCTGGATGACAAGCCACGTTGGAACAATGACCCCATTGAATGACGTTGGACCGTAACCTCTCCGGCACAAACAACCGGCCCGTTGGGCATCCAGGCGGGGGCGTTACCCCTTCTAAGGCCGTGCGGACCTTCGATTCGATCTCCCAAGTGACTGCAGAGACAACCAATCTCTCAGGTACGATGCACTCGGGAGACACCGGGCGGTCTGAATTATCAAAAATGCGTGACAAGGCATCGGGTTTGATGTTCTTAGAACCCGGCCGATAGGAGATGGAAAAATCTAAACGTCCGAAAAATAGTGCCCAACGAGCCTGCCTGGAGTTAAGACGTTTGGCGGACTGGATATATTCGAGATTCTTATGGTCGGTCCAAACCACGAAGGGAACCCCCGAACCCTCTAACCAATGACGCCATTCCTCCAACGCTAGCTTGACGGCCAGCAACTCTCTGTTACCGATGTCGTAATTGCGTTCGGCAGGGGACATACGATGGGAAAAAAACGCGCAGGGATGCATCTTGTCGTCCGAGGCGGCGCGCTGGGATAGCACTGCACCTACCCCCACCTCTGACGCGTCGACCTCCACCACGAACTGGCGTGTGGGATCAGGGGCCCGGAGAATAGGCGCCGAAACGAAGCGGCTTCTGAGTTTGGTGAATGCAGCCTCGGCTGCATTCGACCACCTGAACGCCGTCTTGGTGGAGGTCAAGGCAGTCAGAGGAGCGGCTAGTTGGCTGAAATTCCGAATAAAACGCCGGTAGAAATTAGCGAACCCCAGAAACCTCTGCAGGGCCTTGCGGGAATCAGGGGTTGGCCAACCTACCACAGCCTTAACCTTGTCAGGATCCATGCGAACCCCCTCCGGCGACACTATGAAGCCCAAGAAAGGAACCGACTGTGCATGGAACGCGCATTTCTCCGCCTTGACAAAAAGCCCATTCTCTAACAGCCTCTGGAGCACTCGCCTGAAGTGTTGAACATGTTCCTGGAGAGAAGAAGAAAATATCAATATGTCATCCAGGTAGACATATATGAACTGATCAACCATATCTCTCAACACGTCATTGACGAGTGCTTGGAAGACCGCGGGGGAGTTAGAAAGCCCGAAAGGCATAACCAAATATTCAAAGTGCCCTCTGGGGGTATTAAACACGGTCTTCCACTCATCCCCCTCTCTTATGCGAACCAAATGATAGGCGTTTCTAAGATCTAACTTGGTGAAGACGGATGCTCCCTGCAACCTCTCGAAAGCTGAAGACATCAACGGCAAAGGATAAGTATTCTTTACCATGATGTTGTTCAAGCCTCGGTAGTCAATACAAGGTCGCAGAGAGCCATCCTTCTTCGCGAGAAAAAAAAATCCTGCCCCCGCTGGAGAAGAAGAGGGGCGGATGATCCCGGCTGTCAGAGAATCAGAAATATATTTCTCCATGGCCTCCCTTTCAGGGACAGAAAGCGAGTATAACCTGCCTTTCGGCGGAGACATACCTGGTACTAACTCTATAGCACAGTCGTAGGGACGATGAGGGGGGAGAGAAGCGGCCCTTGACTTACTGAACACTTCCTTCAGGTCGAGGTACTCCTCGGGCACGTTTGACAGGCTCCCCATCTCATCCTGCAACACAGAACCAGAAACAGAAAAACCAGCAGACACAAGACAAGAGGCATAGCAGGCTCTACTCCACTCCGAGACGGTGTTGCGACCCCAATCCACCCGGGGATTGTGTTGAGTGAGCCAGGGGTGACCCAACACCACCGGGGCCAGTGGTGAGTGGGTGACGAGAAACGTGATAGTCTCTGAGTGATTGCCTGAGGTGATGAGGGTGATGGGTACCGTGGAGAGACTGATCTCGGGAAGCGACTGTCCATTGAGGGCGCTGACAGAGATCTTGTGACGGAGTGAAACCAGGGGGATGTGAAGAAGTTGTGCCAGGGAAATGTCCAACAGGTTACCCTCGGCTCCGGAGTCCAACAGCGCCCTCCCATCGTGTCGCCCGGCCGCCCATTGCAACCTCACCGGGAGGAGGGTAGTAGGTGAGGCTTTGTTAAGAGACACTCCACCCGACAGTAACCTCAGACCTACTGTCGGGCTTGGTCTTTTACTGGGCAGCTCGCCAGGAAATGGCCGGCCGCGCCGCAGTACAAACATAGTCCCCTCATCCTCCGACGATCTCTCTCCTCCCGGGAGAGCCGAGCTCTACCCACCTGCATGGGTTCGTCAACTGACGAGTGACTGACCGTATCGCCAGTGTCGAGGAAAGGATATTCTGATGTTAACTTGCGTCGACCACGCAGATCGCGTTGCTGAAGCCGCGCATCCACGCGTAAGGCTAGATCCACAAGCTCGTCCAACCCGGTGGGTAACTCCACCACATAGATCTCTCGTTGGATACGGTCAGCCAGCCCATGCAGGAACATATCCCACTGCGCCCTCTCGTTCCACTCACACTCCGCCGCCAGGGTCCTGAACTGAATGGAATAGTCGGAAACGGACCGCTCCCCCTGGCGGAGGTCGGCCAGCATGCGCGCTGCCTCGCGCCCGACCAGCGCGCGATCGAACACTCTCCTCATCTCCTGGGAAAGTGAGCGGAACGAGGAACAACATGGATGGCAATTCTCCCACACCGCCGTTCCCCACAATGCTGCCTTCCCTGACAGCAACGTCAGCACTAACGCCACCTTAGATGCCTCCGTGGCGAACGTCTGGGGCTGGAGAGAGAAAAACAGAGAACATTTAGTCAGGAACGCTCTGCAGAGGTTGGGATCTCCGGCATACACCTCCGGTGCAGGGAGTCTAGGTTCGTGCTGAGGGCTGTTGTTCCCGAGGACTGGGAGATTCGGCGGTGTGGGTGGCGCAGCGGGTGATCTTAACAGTTGCAGCTGGGTGGTGAGCTCGGACACCTGCGCTACTAACGCCTGCACAGCTCGCCCGGTGTTCAACATGTTCTCCTCCTGTTGATCCATACGAGCGTTGTTGCCGGCTAACAGTTCCTGAAAACCACGAGTCTCCGCTGAATCCATACTGTGGTCAGATCCTTCTGTCACAAATAAAGACTGGAGGATTCAAGTAGCAGAAACAAGAACGGTTTATTCCGAGAGAAGTACAGGTAAACCGGAAAACAGGGTGGAGCTCTCCGTAGCTCGAGGCGGGTAGCGCAGGGAAGCAATGGGCAGCCTAGTGTCCGGTGTTCGGAGTCCAGAAAACGGCAGGGCTCCGGGATCGCGGAACCAGGAAGCAGGAATGGACGGAATTCGCAGACCAGGACACGGCAGACACAGCGTGACAGGATCTGATATAGCCCAGGTAAATGACTCTCAGCTGGAGAGAATTAGCCTCAATCAGACACACCCACCCACAGACACCTGTTCACACACACACACACACACACACACACACACACACACACACACACACACACACACACACACACACACACACACACACACACACACACACACACACACACACACACACACACACACACATATAACAAAGCGAGGATGGGACCGAGAGCCCATGAACCGTGACAATGGCTGCTGTCGCATCATTCAGGTGGATGCTGCACACCGGTGGTGGTTGAGGAGATTCCCCCCTTCTATGTAAATCACTTTGAGTACCCAGAAGCGCTATATAATTGTAACACATTATTATTATTATTATTATTATTATTGTTATTGTAGCACTGGAGCTCCTCAGGCTGCGTTTTCTCCCCACTTCTATTCTTTCTCTACACAAATGACTGCACCTCTAAAGACCCCTCTGTCAAACTCCTAAAGTTTGCTGATGACACTACAGTCATTGGCCTCATCCAGGACGAAGATGAGTCTGCTTACAGACAAGAGGTTGAACAGCTGGCTGTCTGGTGTAGTCACAACAACCTGGAGCTCAACACGCTCAAAACTGTAAAGATGATAGTGGACTTCAGGATAAACCCCCCTGCACTACCCCCACTATCATGAACAGCACTGTGGCAGCAGTGGAGTCATTCAGATTCCTGGGCACCACCATCTCCCAGGACCTGAAGTGGGACACTCACATCAACAAAAGAATCAGCAGAAATTGTACTTCTTTCGCCAACTTAAAAAGTTCAACCTGCCACAGGCGCATATGACACAGTTTTACTCTGCTGTTATTGAGTCGGTTCTGTGCTCTGATATAACTGTATGGTTCGGGTCAGCCAGCAAATCAGATATAAGAAGACTGCAGCGGACTGTTAGGACAGCAGAAAGAATCATTGGTGAGCACCTGCCCAGCATTCAGGACTTGTACAAGTCCAGAGTGAAGAAACGGTAATATCATCACAGACCCCTCACACCCAGGAAACAACCTGTTTGCGGTTCTCTCCTCAGGCAGATGCTACAGATCTCTGTAAACTAGAACTTCTAGGCATAAAAACAGTTTTCCCCCATGCCATCTCCAGCCTAAACAACCAACACAGGAATTATTACCCGTGTTCTGTAATTCACGCCTGTAATTCATTCCCCATCTCTAATTATTGAATCTCTCTCTAGTACTATATAAATGTAAACACATATGCATATTTTTTCTACACAGCTCAGCTGTATATATAGAGTAAATAAGGCACACATCTGTACATAAATCTTCTGTTCCAGATTCATACATATTATTATTATTAAGTATTTTTAAATGTTTCTGTTCTCATATCAGATATTTATGTATATAGGTATGTATGTACCAAGAGCTTCTTGAAAACCACAACAAATTCCTTGTGTGTTTGCGCACACTTGGCGAATAAAGCTGATTCTGATTCTGAGTGCTTCAATATTTGCATTTAGTCTCTGAAGGTGTAATTCTGTTCCTTTTTTAATGTAATTTGCTTCTCACAGTGCTGGTTTGTAGGTAGTAGGTACATCCTACCAGAAGATGCTGCTATTGCTCTGTGTTGTATTTGTAGACTTCTGTTCAAGCGTCTTCTTTCTGTCGCCTAAAACCTAGAAACAAATACTTTGGTACAACA